>CM047426.1:74468837-74786053 GCA_026168455.1 Theocolax elegans | reverse complement strand
TAACCTATTATTTGCCGATTTTTAATTTTCTGATTTCTAGCTGGATATAACGAAATATGTTTCCGAACCGAAACTCGTGGATTTAAAAAAATTAAATTAAAAATCTAAAAACTTTACTAATAAGTTTAGACTACTTGTCGCAGAGCCTGACGTAAATAAAAAAAGAAGATTTTTGATTAAAGAGCAAAGGTACAACTAACGGATAATCTTTAAAAAAAAAAATCCATTCGTTCTACAAGAATAAGATGAAGGAAAAGAGATCGGTTACAATACAGTTATAATAACTTACCGGGTTGCGGGCGTCAACAGATTCATCGTCGATCAAATCAACGTTCAAAGCTTCCAATTCGTGGGCGGTTAGGTCGACCTCCTCGTCGCTGCAAGCCTGGATGCTTGCGAACAAAGCGAGCACGCAAAGTGCGAAGAAGTAACGGAGGAACATGTTGATTGTCTGGTCAGCTAACCAATAGAAGCAAAGTTACAGCTGTGGCTATGCCAGCTTAAGACTTAAGGTAGCACAGCAACGGTTTCTCGGAAACGGCTGGAGCAATAAAATTGGTTTTTGCGTAATAAATTAGCAATAAATTTGCAATAAATTAGGGTATAGGTTAAATTGTGGCGTTTGAAAGTGGCTCTGTCAGCTTAATAGACGTATTGGAGACCAGCAGCTGAGATCCTACATCCTTGCAACTCAGAATAAAATGAATATTAATAATTTTTTCCATGACAAATATACATAGTAACGTATATTGTTAACAACAAAATTAAGTGTTAATAGATTATACATTGCAACGATTTGTCCATCGCGGACATTTAAAAAGGAATTACTTTAAAAATTTATAATATATTATAAAGATTATAAAGATACATACACTTAATTTTGTGAATTATGTTATAGAAAAATTTATAACCTTCACTTTTACCAATTCTAATATACTATGAAAGGTAAGGTGATAATATTAAAGTCAGTATACTGAACCATTATATCGCACGTGAACAAAAAATCATAGAATATTCGAAAAAAAATATAAATTGTCTTCGTAGAGTCTTTGTGTTGAAAAGCGTTCGGAGTTCTTACCTGTAACAAAAAGAGAAATATCATGTTAATTATACACATAATTAACTGTAGAATACGAAATACTTATGCTACAATTAGAAATTAAAAAGTACATCGTTAATAGGGCAATGAGAGTCAATTTGCAAACTTAAAGGCTTGTTGCCTTTTTTGCAAAAATCATCTCGCCGTAATTTTCAAGATCTATATTTGCACCGTCGAGACTTTCGCTAGACGAAATTTTTTTATTGTCAAACTATTTCTTCGCTTCCAGCGAAAGTTACTTTATTCAACAGATTTTCTTTGTCATACCGTTACATAACACGTGTTAATAAAAATTAATATTGTATTTAGAGGTTGAATTCATAAACGCATCTTGTGTCTGATCGCCAATAAGTATATTTTTTTCAATGAGATGTAAATGCATGATTAATGTTATAATACGATTATGAATTCAGAATTAGAAAGGATTTTATAGCCACTGTTTGTTAAAATTGATATCTTGTAAATTAGAGAATGCTTGGCTTCCATAATGAATAATTACAAGTTGGTAACTATTATTTAACTTGGCTCAAAATCCTTTAAACTGACGCAGTTGTATAAATATCTAAAATAATAAACTACTTATATGAAGATGCATGTTATTCTAAATGCACGTGAGAATGAAATAAACGGTTACAAATGAATAAAAAAAGATGGTATTAGTATTTTTGATATATCTATATCGTAAGTGTTGTGTTTTGCAGAAGCTTGTTAAAGTATAAAAACAAAAAGAGATGGCATTGTTAAATTAATAGCGCTCGTAATAAATATTAAAACAATGCGTTGATTATGCGCATGCGATGCACGGAATTTGCGAATGCAGCAACTGTATGAAAAAGTAACGTTACTAATAGTTGCAAAATAATGCAATGTGTGTATTGTAAGTATTAAACTAACAAACGTGTGAATAAACAATTCAGGTATTGTTATTCATTGTAAACAATCTCGTAATTTAGTTGTACTCGATGTAGTACATCTACACTCGATGAAGAGTACATTTTAGACAGATGTGCCAATTGCCGATTGCCAGATCGTTCTGAATTGTTCAATAATATTTGTACACCCATAAATAAATCATTATGTTAACAAAATATCGAAAATTCAGATAATCGTTGGACAACCATACCTCGCGGATCCTCTTCTCCCGGTTGAAGTACATTTGCGTAGGTATATATATATATATATATAATATGAATGATATATGAATATACATGCCTTATGCAAATCTGCTGCATGAGTCTCATTCTGATGAATCTCACGTTATAGGAGGATATACAACAATGGTATCTTAATTTCGAGAAATGTGATAAAGTAATGTATTCAAAATGGGTGAAACGTTATGTACGATACTTTACTTTTTAATGGTAAAAACTCTAGTGGCATTAAATTATTAATATAACGCAGTGCGCATTTACTGAAATACATTTTGTTAAGAAATAATGAAATAAACATCTCGAAATGTGAATAATATGAAAAATATTTGCAGTCGATTGCTATATTGCAGAAAAGAGCTATAGACTTTCATGCGCTTGTTGCCCGGTTGCTATTTATAGTGTTCATACACTTGGGTCACGAGAGAAAGAGAGAAAATAAGGGAGAGAATGGGAGAAACAGAGGGGTGAGTCGACTACGAGCGGTGATGTAACGACCTAGCTGAATTTGCGGGAGGATGACGCGAGGGTACATTTTAGGACGTAATTTCAAGGTGTAGAGCGTTACATTTTATTAAAAATTACTTCATTTTCTTATTGTAGTTGTCACGTAATATAGAACTGACATGATTTATGAATATAACTTTTTTATTGTTTGATCAAATTTCTCTAATAATATACCCCCAGATTTATGATGTACTCATCATTTCGATACAATGAAGCCTATATAGATTTTTCAATTTCAGTCTAAGAACCCCCGATGCTTTTTCGTAATGTAGCAACGATTAGACGTACATTCAAATTTTTGTTCTATTTATGTACAATAGCTGTTTATAGATGGTTAATCGAATCAGTTTTTTAAAATCTTACTCGGAGAGGTAAGAAGTCTAGTAGCATACTCTAAAAATGTAAATTCATACGAGAACCGCAAGTCTACCAAAAAATAAATACAATAATTTTAATAATATAAATATACAACATATTTTCCCGTAGGAAGTACCCAAACTTTTTCATTTTTCACTTTACGTCGTGCCTATTTGCATGCGTATGCGTATCCCGTCGGCGCGTCGCGTCGCCTCTCGAATGATTTTGATTGACGGCACTTTTCCTCCCAACTTCCTGGTCGCAAGCACGTGTCCATTATAATCCATACTGTACCGATTTAAAGTTAGGGGAACTTAAGGTAACGACAGTAGGAAATACAATGAGGACTTTTTTGCAATAGGTTCTTAGATGGCAAGGTTTTTTTTCTACGTAGATTACTACATCAAATGTATCTTAGCTTAGGGTATGTAATCTTATGGTCAACATATTTCGGTTCTAATGAAAAATTCTGCTAAATTATTATTATCAGGTTGTGAATTTAGAGTACGTATAATGCTTTCATGAAAATGTCGTAAAGAAGGAAATGATATCCAAATGTCTAACATGCGAATACAACGTTGCAAAAGTCTCCCTATACCCGAAGTTTCGTTCGTTCGAGAAAAAAAAAGTTAGTCGAACTAGCTGCGTTTCTCTCCCCTCTGAAAGCCTAACCTTGTCGAAAATATTGTCGAGGAACGAGTTTACCAGAAAAACGGGTATACGCTTACCTCGAGCGATTTTCTCATGCAGGACTTCTAGTTTTTTGTCTATCGGAAGGTGTGAAAGATATGCGAGTCCCGGCGTGGCTCGTCAAACCAGGAATTTTAGAAGCAGTTGTTTTTAACGTGAAATGTCTTTCGAATATATAAATGTCATTTTATTCTTGTAACATTATATGCGGTTATTTTAAATTATAATTTTATTTATTACGGCAATAATTACATTGGGTGTATAGCAGTTTTTTTTAACAATCGCGAATTTCCGATACAACTCTTGAATGCGTGTCAAAAGCAGCGATTATCTCGATTTGGAAAATAATTACCGTCGCTGAAATTCATCACATTATTAGTCAACAATTGATAATCAATAATTGTAGAGATAAAGAAAGAAAATACGAGATTTTTATTTTAATCCTATACTAATTGCCATAACAATGATTAAATTATAAACTTTAAAATTAATTACATATGGCTCTGATGGTGAACTCGAAAAATATACATGCGTTAAGAGAAATGAATATAAATATCGTTTTTAAGGTAAGTATGAATCTTTGTAAAGGAAAAGTGAATTAAAAAAGTGTCAGTTGGTACGGACCGCAAATAAACAAGTGGAACGTTCATAAATCGGTGATTTGTATTTCATTTGGGCGGATCAATCTTGATTGACACTCAAGTATTTAATTTAATAGAAAAAAAATGAAAGAACCGTCGGACGAACTTTTTTTCGCGAATGCATTACCGATACCCTTCGACATACTCGTCAGGAATATTTTGAGTAAAATGCATGGAGCAGCCGCGCAATATTTTCTATATACGGGCAATATGAGTATATTTTCCCCTCTCGTCCATTGAAAATGGGCGAGTAAAGCCGTTCGTCGGAGCGCGAGCGGAATTTATTGATTAAACGGAAATTGCTAGAGCCGGTGGAGTTCGCCTTTACGCGCTGAGCCTATCGAAAATGCAGGGCTTTTTACGAAAAAATGTTCTCGGTTCGTTTACCTCGAACCGCCGATTTATTTTTAATGAAAACTTATATAGATCGAGAGATATCAGGATGTATCAAAGTAGAAATGTTTAATAATAAGAAGTTCCAAAATGTATAGATATATAAAATATTAAATGTTTCCATAATTCTTTCTTTCAAAAATTAAAAACAATCTAGTAGGCATACTAATGAAAGTTAAATATTTATTCTTAAAGCAATCTTATATTTTCCATAAATAGATAAATTGGTAATTAAAATTGTATCATATTTGTTATGATTTAAGTGTACATAATAACTGTTCCAAATTAAAAAAAAATCATTTTTTTACTAAGCTGAATTTACACTCATTACAAATAATTATTATAGTCGTTATCCTCTTTAAGTTACTGTAATATTAATATTATTCATAGAAATATTAACGATTTATTATTACAGTAACTAGTAATTATAGTTCGAATCATACAAGTACGATCAGTCTTAGAAAAATACAGATAATTATTTTTTTTTCTTTCATCGCATGATTGTAAGAGGAAATAACCAGCGCTTCCGCTCATGCTATGAGATGCTTAGTGTGTAATTAATATTTATTATTTACATACTTCTATTCACGTGATAATACACGCCAGTTCGATGTCTCTTAAATCTTCGGATTACGAGTTATCGAATAATAAACTAATAAAATCGATAGGTCGCGTCCACAATTATTATGGGGGAAAAAAAAAAGAATTCCAATAGATATAAGAAATGTATCGAGCTTGCGTGCATGAAAAATCCTTGTTCGCGAGAATCGCGTGCAACATTTAAAACGCAGAAGTGCAATGCACCTCGCGCATCCCGGGCGCAAACTTGAAGCAGGGTGATCAGCGATGCGTAAAGGTAAACTCACTTTCGGCACACGCAAACCGTTACCGCTCTCACATCTATATACGAGAGTTGGCGATCACGTCTACCTATATATCCAGAAAGAACGAATATCACGCTTTGAAGTTAATTTCGACGCTGGCGACTGCTTTATTAATCCCGCGGTCTAACCAATTTCAGATGACTGCGGCAAAAATTTTCTTTTATTAGTTGTAAGTAAACATTTTACGTTTTATGAATTTGTAGTCAATATTCAAGCTGCCTTTTAAATTAAAAATATGTCATCAAATATATGTTATTGCAACTATCTACTTTTTGTTCCATTTATAAATTGAATATTAAAAGAATTTAATTAGTATTTTAAATAAATATAAGTTTAAATGTAAGGTACTGTTATTTAAATATAGAAGAGATTTAATAAGGTAACATTTGTTCATCCTTTGAGATATAGGATAACGATAAATCATATAGAAACGTATTTCCTGACACACATATTACTCTCATGCGTTCTAAAGTTGAGTGAACCAATAATAATTAAAAAGTTTAATCGATGGAAGACAAAAAGACGAACGAGTATAGTATTAAGGAGGAAACAACCAATACATGGAAGTGGGATACATAAAATAAACATTTAGATGCAGTTACGGTTCCATTATGAGATTTTTCCATTGCATTATTCGAGATTCCGTAAATCGATGCAGCTTTTTTGAAGCTTCCATTCTCAGAAATCGTCGACTTGATGTTCGTTCGTATGCTAACGCGAGCGTAAAGAAAAAATAAACAAAAAAAAGTCGACGCGCTTTTGAATACAAATGAGAGCGGTAACGGCGCTTCTAAAGTTTTAAAACTTACCGTCGTAAAATTCTAAATTGTTTTCTCGATTCTCTTGAGCCGACTCACAAAAGAAGTGTTGGATAGCTTTCTTACTTTCTTGTTTCATATTATTATTAACTTAGTTCATTGTTCTCTTTAATGTTTCTCGCCATACTTAAATTTTGCTTGGTTATACACTCTTAAATTTTTGATTTTGCCAAATGAGCTGTTAAAGAAACAAGAATCTATATGATTTGCGTCGTGTTTCTAATTAAAATTTAAATAAATTGCTGTATTCAAATGCATAATTTACATGAAATGAAAATAAAGAGAACGATAATTCGTATAGATAAAAATGACGAGGACAATTTTTCCTTTCCTGCGTAATCACATTTAGATAATTGAAGCGACCTATTAATTAACACGAGATATATAAACTCGGAATTTGAAAATTATTTTAATCAAAATTGTACAAGAGTGTTTAAAGTTCTGATATATTTGGGCAGTTGTGCATCTTCGGCGGAAGAGAGAGGTTTTGGCCAAATCGGAAGAGTCGCGTGACGAGCGACGAGCGACGAGCGATTTGAGCTGAGTCGGCGACCAAGGCTCGAAATATTCGCGTATAAAAGTTTAATCGAGACTCTCCCTCTCGGTTGGCACGCGATGCCATTTACCCCTTTCGCTGAGAAGAGAATATCGCGCAATATACCCTAGCTTATGCTAATACGGATTTTATACCAATGATATAAATCTAACGCAGTCTTCTTTATGATCGCACAGCTAGAAAAATAACGCGTAACAAACATTCGCATTTGCATACAAAACGTTTCTGGCTTAAGAAGTTTCGAACTCGTCATATTTATGGTTCCTAATATGTCGAGTTTTGTTTACCACTATAGATTGGCTACGTAAATATCGTAGGGTTTTGTGGCTAAGGGAACCCGGAACTTTGACAGGAATGGAAGAAAATGAATCTTTTTTGACGTGTTAAGTACATCAATAACCTTTTACTCGAGAATTGATGAAGATAAGTAAAACGGATATACGAACATTAAAGATATATATGCGGATTACTCGAGAATGACAGATTTATCATTTATTCAAGCATTTGAATAATTACTAGTAGGAATATCCTATTTATGTAAAGTAAGGTTTGTCTTTCAATGTATTAATTTATGTACAAGTTATACAATAACGAAAGTCAACACAGTGAATCCGAGGAGAGGATTTATTCATAGGAGTATATATTACAAATTTTTAATTATATAATTAATTGCATTTTTAAATTAATTGTCCTTTAAATTTTTGAATTAAAAGCATATACTGAACCGTGATTCTTTTCTTCTCATTTCATAATGTTCTTTAAAGAAACTTATTTCCCTTAAAGTTTAATTAAATAAGTCGAGATTTGAAGTCTCGGTAGTATAATACTGCATTGGCACTTTATTCAACTAGGCTATCCGGAATCGACTATCACCTACTTTCGTATAATTTATTCTTTCGAATATCGATACATTAGTATTTAATCATCGATCAGCCTTTATGCATTCAGTATTTCCTTTAAATTATTCGCTAGAAGTAACCCAAATGACTCTCGATTACGTTTTAAAGTAGAACTATACATTTTAATAAATAATGTCCGATTTAATAAAAAAAATTACAGTATCTAATTAAATTATTAGTTAGTGAACATAATAAAGTAATCTCTAAAGTTCTTAGAGCGAAAACTAATCTATCTGAGTGAAATTTGGTCCAATAATCTTAGAGTTCAAAATAAATTAAACAGACTGAATGTTTTTAATACCTTGGAGTGTGATACTACGTATCGTTGAAGAAGCATGGCATTAATCTACTAGAGTAATCTCGCAACTAATTTAATAGATTGGGTATCATCCTTAATAACTAAATATCAAACTTAAATCAATTTACAATTATTATCAATTAAATTATCAATTTATAATTAATCTTATAGATTGAAATTTTTTGTTTTTAAATTAAAATTTTTAATCGACTTGAATTTATAAGAGTACATTTTATTAAATGTGACAGTTACTTTTTTAATAGAATATACGATTGATTTAAAAGTCAATGAATATGCAAGACGTAGAGAACGAAGTACAATTATAAATAGAAACATTAGAAAATGATTAGGTCGTATACTATGCAGATCGTTGCAAGAACATTCTATGTTAAGCAAATGTTTTAAGGATTCTACTAAGGTCGCAACGAATATTTAAATACAGTGGAGGAGAAGAGAAAACGGAAGAAAAAAAGAATTAAAAGAGAGAAAAAGGTTCAGGCGTCAGCAATGATATGCAAGGTTGTCTTGGAGTCGATGATGCCGGTACTGTATTCCATTCGTTCTTATCGTTAATTATGGAGATGGAAGAACGGAGAACGCATTCAAAGAAAGAATCCCGTGGGAGTCCAGGCTGCTTTATCTGTTTAAGCGATGAGAGACAGAGAATGAGCTGACGAGGCTTCGCTAACAAACTTGAGCCCCCGTCTGCCCTATCCTAATAAGCGTTTCGAGTCTTCGGACTTCGAAGAAAAATTATTTACTTATTTACGTCAACTTTTTGTACAAAATTCCTTTTTTCCTTTTTATATTATATTTATGACCAACAAGAGTAAACAAACTTAGTTACCGTGTTACTTCGTACGTTCTCTATCCTCATCAAAATTCATAGATAAACGATCTGATGATTTTAAATTCGCTTGGTTATATACGCTTTCGTCAATAATTGTTCTTTATTTTCCTGCGGAGTATATCACCGCGATCGTCGACGTATCGACGAAATAAATTAAGGAAACGGGGTAAAAATGGTAACCTCGACCTAAAATTTACAAACTTCTTCCACGTATATCGGTATGTTAGGCTTGCTCTAATTACGGCAAAACTATCATTAATTCATTAATTAGGCGTCGTTCACTCCGAAAATAGACAGCGCAAATTCAATATGCGCGGTACAGTCCACGCTGACGATATAATACACACATAATACACTTTGTCGTCGCGTTTAACGACCGAGCAGCATGGCAAAGGCCAATGACTTAAAGGCCGACTCTATATAGCAAGTCGCACTTCGATGCGCGTACGCGCGTCTGCATTTTTGCTGATATCCAATAAAACACGGTGAGTACCTTTCGGTCAAATTATTAGGTATACGTTTAAAAAAAAAGAACGAAGTATTTACTAAATAATCAAATAATTTTTTGGCGTTAAATCAAAGAAATTCGGTATAATTTATAACACTGTTATGCTTGTTTAATGGCCTTTAGTAATGCTATATGAATTTTTTAAACAATCATCCTTTGGTCTACTTAATTAAAATTTCGAAGAAAATTTATGATTTATCATAGAGCCGCGTTGAAAATAGCTTGAAATTTAGGTTTATGCATACAGTTTCAATTCTAACTCAATGTTATTATTAGAGCAGCAACATAAAATGACACTGACCCTTGAACGAATATTTGTTTGAAATGAAAAATATTACCGTATGTAAATATAATTACGAGTAGATATAGTTTTAGTGGAATCGAAAAAAAAATATATTAATTGTTGAATGACGAAAATAACCTTAGGTAGTTCCAAAGAGTAAAGCAAAAAAGTCAGATAGAACGTGAAGTAGGGGAGAAAATGGATGAAAAAAAAAACCGAAAAGTGGTAAAACTGCTGTATAGGTATAAGCAAAAGAAGGAAAAAGGAAAAAGAAGTATCGAAGAGCTCCCATGCAGACATAGCCGAAGGCTTCTCTCCCTTTCGTAATAATAGACAGCCGGCGAGCGTCGCGCAGGCGCAGATCGTCGTTGGTTGGTGCAGCGCTTCTCGACAGTCCCTCTCGCCTCGTTAGCATTAATTAACAAATCGGCATGAGTCGACCGATGCAATCGCTAGTGAAAAGATACGGGGCATATGCGCGCGCATGTGGGCTTCGGACAGCTGGCTCAATCCGAAACTCGATTTGTTTGACGCGCGATGGGCTTGGGAGTATCGATTTTTCTTTGATCGTGAAACTCTGTATTTTCATGCCTTTGACATGGGTTGTATCGACACCGTTCGATGTTTCAAAAAAGAAGATATCCAGTTAGGAGAGAAATATTTTTTAATCTTATAATCCGGTTAATGTGTTTACTACCGACTAAATGTTTGTTATTTTAGTTTTATAAAATATTATTTATATCCAGTATACCTATAAAAATGATTCATTTCGTATATTTTTATATAGTTTTCTCGGAGACTTGTAATAAAACTGTATTATATTTTTATAGTTTCAAAAGAATTATGAAGTTACGAGATTATTTTTCAAAGCTTATAAAGCTTATATATATATAATTAAATGTTGAAACCCTATATATTCTAGCCACTTTATTTAAAAGGATATTTTATACATGCATGTATACGTTTATAAATCTTAGATTCGAAATGAATTTTGAACTTTAAATAGAATATTAAAAATTAAACACGACATTAAACTACGACATCTTCCATAAAGTGTCAAATACATGTATTTTAATGAATCAATCTCTTTTTTTATCAAAACGATCTAGTTTACTGTTTACAACTATTTCAATTGAAATACTTTGACATAAATTTGACAAAATAAATAAGCTAATGATTAAATAAATATTTATGATTAATATCGGCAGACAACCCGCGAACCAAAAATGTATATTTTCGCGCACCGATATGTAAATAACGTACAAACACTTAAATGTATTATCTACATTACCATCGTATATGAAATTGATTCAAGCGATCACAGACCTGCGTTTAAAATCAAAATATTGTCTCTGTCTAATCTGAAAAGCTACTTCTTGTATTGTCTCTATACGTCCTTTACTTAGTAAATACACGGTATGCGATAAGTTATTAACAACATAAGCATCATACTAAAATAAACAACCAGCTCGAGAAAACGAAATTGTGAGTAGAGAGAATCGATACGCAACTACGCAAGTTGGGTTTACGCAAATAATAGCGAGGACATGCGTGAACGTACGTTTATGTATATATTTATACATACACATCCACATAGACATGCAAATGTATATATATGTGCGTATATATAGTCTGAGCGCGCGATGAAGAGAAAGATAGGCAATGTCGATAAAACTTGACCATTCGCGCATTGTAACAGAGGCGTGTAATGCGGGTATTCGTTACAGTATGTGGCCATCGCATATTGCCATTGATGTGCAACAATCAGTACGGTAAATTGATATTACAGCTGTTGCACTTTTCTCTTTTTTTTCTTTAATATGTGTCACACTTTAGTAATTCCTGGATTAATCCATAAGTTTTACTGGCGTATAATGATATATTTTTTCATTTAGTTGTATATATTTACGAATAGTATCAATAGAGAAGCTATATATATTTTATCTATAATTAATAAAAAAATTAATCTTTAGTCAACAAATAAAAAGTAGTTTAAGATGTTATTAATATAGTGTTCGAGATGTTTAAAGGCGATTCAAAATTAGTCTAAAGGTATATGTAAGCAATTAACGAAATAATTCGAACTATTACAGATCGATATAGCAAATTTAAAAAATAACACATTTAAATTGATTTTCTGTCTAATTTAAGAAATTATACAATTAATCAAATTTAAAAAATGTATGTTAATGACGATTACTAAGAAAGCTAAGACAAGGAAGATTAATTAAGAAGGTATCATGCACCAAACACCATCAAATTATTAAATATACAAAATGCATAACGAGGTAAGTTTCTCAAAATTTTAGTAGGCACTCTTAAAAACTTTAATAAGAAGTGAAAATAGCATCAAGCGGAGGCTAATGCTCGTATAGAAAAAAGTTTTTCGCGTGTAGAAGACAGTAAAACAATAAAGACGAAGAAGAGCAAGACAATGTGTACAGAAAAATGAAAAGAAGTCATAGTTATACACTTGAAAAGTTGGAAGGTTCACTGCTGTTTCTCGGTTGCAAGAATACCCGTCGCCTCTTTCTTTCTTTTGCTCCTTTTACTTTTTTTTTTTTTTTTCAAAAAAGCAAAAACAGCCATGGTTGTCTATCTCTTTCTACGCTTCATCTCCCGTACTTATTTTTCTCTTTTATCCCTTGCGGCATTTCATGCGCTCGCGTGTAATGCGAGCGTCACACGAGGATCGTCTCACCTGCCAAACTTATACTCGAGTATTCAAAGAATAAAAAGAAGGAAATAAGTACTTATTTTAACTTCGTACGGAAGCTCTATGTTCTCAACTTTTGTCAAATAACGGTAAAAAGTTCCTTTTTTTTGTTGATCATCGAATGTGACGTTGACGTACGTTGAAATTAAAACGGTTAGTTAATAAATTACAGTAATTGTTGCATTTCTAAAAAGCAGCTTTACGGAAAGCGAATATTAAAATATAAGCTTTGTAAAGTTTAATTTACGCTTTTCAAGAAGTATTGTCAACAATCTCTATATTTAAAAAACCCTAAAATTCACAGTTTAAAATAAAATATTGTGCTACGCAATTAGAGCGCCAATTTGTACGATACAGAATGGGCCATTTATAAATCCCCGAAATGCAAGCTAACTACAAAGGTTAATAGAGAAAATGGCTAATATTAATCTTGAGGCTAGTAGCCAAAGTGTCCAACAATCTTTAACGACAGTCATTTTTCTTTCCATCTAGATTCTTGGCATCTCGTCTCGATATATAGGTATATATTTCTGTCCTTATCGAGTGCCGAGCGAGCTCAAAGCTAACCACCCCAAATCCATGCGAGTGATAAAAAAGCAGTCATCACGTAAACCGCAGGTTCGATCTTGGGCTGTCCTATCTTAGGAAATCGGCAATCCGTAACTGCCTAATCGGAAAAAGCGGTTTTCCTCGAATCTCGATTTATCTCTTTCGTTTTCTTTCTCTCTTACTTTATGTTTCTTGTGGTAATAAACTAGATGCTGCGCATTACCAGCTGATAGGTATTTTTAGATCTTTTGGTACACCCTTAATTTCCCGCGTTGTAAACTTTCTTCTATCTCGGCTCTGTAAATATGGATTTTGAGAGATAAAGCTCTCTACAGCGAGTGGAAATTTTTTAAAAAGAATTTTTCAACTTAAACTTCTTTTTTATCGTGTTTTTGTGTAAAGTTAAAAAAACTAAGCGTAACGAAAATCAATTTAAAAAAACTTCCTTTAGTATGTCGTTCAAACGACTAAAAGTAGTTATTGGAATGTTGTACACGGATAAAAAATAAAAATGCATTTTATCACGTACACTTTGTCAGACAATAAAAATTATATAAATAATATTTATTTATCAGTAGAAAGTAAGAGAACCGAATAAATAAACCGAATAGCGAAATAAAGCTCTAATCCTTTGAATATATTCATTGTTTACCAACGAAGATGACAGTACAGCGCAAAAAAAACATTGTTAAAGGAAAAATGTAGGAGGTTTGTTTACTTGCCGTGAGCAGGCCACAAATCTGGAAGGTTCGATCTCCTTCAGAAAATGTGGATCGAAATCCCGAAAAAAAAGAAGAGGGACGAGGAAACGACAGAGCGGATAAAGAGGGAGGAAAGTAATAACGCGCACGCGGCGAACGCAAACACACCGACAAAACCCGTTTCAAAGTGCGTTGAGGAAGTTTGTCAGGTCCGAGTTTGAGTTACAATCACTTTCCGAAGAAGATCAAGCGGATATCCGCGACAGATTACAGGAAACCGCTTGCAAAAGGTGACATTTAACGATCACTTTTTATCCTTTAAACTATATTCTCGAAAGATTTTTATGACAATTTATACTACACGTTTTAATCGTTTAATCAAATTTACTATCTCTCTTATAAAAATCAAACATCAAGTGTTATGGAAATTTTTGTTTTACAGCCTCTAAGATTTTAATGGTATAGAAATATGCCTACACAATATTGAATATATTTTTAGTACCTGAACAGACTGATCAATAATAACGCCAGTCTTTACATTCACGTATTCTATTATACCAATCGTCGTTTAGAATTTTAAGTGTAAGCGCACGTGTGTCTAATGCATTCTTTTGATAACTACAATATACCTCGTATACTAAAGATCAAACTTTTCAATATTACAACTCTTTCACTAAAAACCCAATCAACAGTTACAATGGAAATAATCTATTGTCAAAAACTAAGTGAACTAAATATTTCGATATATTCCGTCGCATCGTAGTAATTTTTTTCGAAACTTCGAAAGCGGTAGAAGAAAAAATGTAGAAAGGAAGATAGAGCGGGTGGTGGCTGACCGAGGAGAACGGGAGGGAAGGGGAAGAGAAAAAAAGACGAATTACCGGTGTAGAACAGCTGCTGCTGCTGCTGCTGCTGCCACCGCCTATTTCTTTCTCTTTCTCTTTCTCTTTCCCTGTCCCTCTCTCTTTTCTCTCTCGTTCTCTTCGGAAGAGGATCGAACGAGGAGAGCTTCGACGATATCCGTGCATCCGAGCCGATCGTGTGGATATAGAAACTCAGGACGATCTTGTGTAAAGAAACGGAAGAAAATGTTTTCCCTTTTAAATAAAGTATCCTTTTTATTTTATCAAGAAGCGCATTGTCACGAAGAAATAAATTAGCTTTTACTGTGCGCAGTAACTTTAGTTTAGTGAATAGATATAAAATAATTATATGTGCGGGTTAATTAGAACGTCGTATTTGATAATAAATTCAACTGATTTTAAAGAAAATATTAAGACTTAACAAAGTTTAAGTGGTAATTGAAACGCCAGAAGTAAAGGGGAATGAAAGAAAAGCAAAAATAAAGTACATCGAAAAAGCGAAAGAGTTTTTATTGGTCTTCGTGAACCCCCGCATTTAGACATTGAATCGCCCGGATCCGGGCCGACTTTCGACTGTCGCGTTTCGTTAAATGATGCGTGATATGTGCGAGGGTGGCTATCGAATCACGTTTT
This sequence comes from Theocolax elegans, assembly GCA_026168455.1. NCBI lineage: Eukaryota > Metazoa > Arthropoda > Insecta > Hymenoptera > Cerocephalidae > Theocolax > Theocolax elegans. The sequence continues at coordinate 74,770,660 of CM047426.1, read as the reverse complement.
TCTCGATATTCCAGGTTTTTATTGTCTCGTTATTTTCGTTTTCGTCTTTGCTTCTACGCAATGTAGTCGCGCGCAGCAAACGTTTTGATAGCTCGATTTTTACGATTCACGATTTGGTACAGTAGTGCGCTCAAAATTTTTAAACGGGTCAATCTAGTTGAATTTCTTTTAGATTATGTTGCAATAAGAATAAGGCACAAGTTATGCTTAGTAAAGTAAAGGACAGGTGACACGTTATAGCTTGTTTACAAGTATACACTTAAATTTATTCCAGTAATCATTACGCATGATTTATAAAAACATAAAAAAATTGTCTGATTTATGAAAATTTATTAAGAACGCATTTAAAAATTCAAAACTTGTTATTTTCTTACTTTTTCTTAGGTGCAGATTAGCCTAAACACGAGCACGGTATAAATTAGTTTTGTAACAATTACATGGATCATTGGTAACGATAAATACCACCTTAATACGTAACATTACTATAGACATGAAATTTAATCGAGGAAATTGATGACAAATATATGTGTACATAAAGTTGGAGGATATTTAAAGGAATGATCGTTAAAGGAAAACGGAGGGAAATTCTTTTAATTATTGACAGAACCCAAGGGTACGTAGAGTTAATGGGACCTAGGAGGCTACTATTACTTCGATGTAATGTTAATTATCGATTGCGACGAACCGATCGCAAGCTGCTTACGGTGCCGTTAAATGTTTTCCCAAGCGGTGCATCCTCCGCGCCACGTGTACGAGTAATAGACCGTCGAAGATTAATCGATGCGTTATAATAATGTCGAAGCGCGCTCGCTCCAATTTAATGTCGCCGGCTTAATCGATCTTCTCGAGAAATTAATTTATTCGTTTAAAAGAATTTTTATAAGAAGGAGATCACGCCTACCTGAATCACGTAAAATTGTATACATATATAGATAAATGAACTAACCGTCAGAATATAATTCGAGTACTGACATAGTTCGAATTTTAAGAAGACGAATAATCAGAAAGTATATAAATAGAAATGAATATTTTTTACCGACGTAATTAAAAATGCTGGGAGAAGAAGTAATGTTAAATGTAGAATGCTGTTGATTAAGTAGATGCAGACCGAGATCTATCATTTTCTTTCAATTTTGCCAATCCATGCCAGATTGTAGGTTTGTAAAAATAAATATTATAAGAGTACAAAAATTAAGTAAGCGTATGTATTACATATAGTTATATGTAAAAAATACAAATTTTATCGAATTACAAAATACAAAATTGTTATCCCTCTACGCAGTTAACTGCATAAGTAGACTCAACTGATATATATGATTTAAAATACTTTTTATGTATTGATTTTAATTTAGATTAAACATTTACGATGCACAGTTGGAATTGTATGAAAACTCCCACTATTACATATTATAACGAGGGTAATGAAATAAAAGAAATCTTCTGTAATTGCGTGTATATTTGAAGAATATTTATATACGTATCTCATAAAAATATGTAAAGGTGCATTAAATTAAATTACTTATTATCTAAATTAATGCCTTATCTTACTCGTTAGTGAAAATCTGTAAATTAAATCTTTATGGTGGCATTAATACATTAAACAAACATTATGTTAATATTTTTTATTTACGACGTTAATTAGCGATTTTATGTATTTATTTTAAATGATTGATTAAACTTCATTAAAATCTGTTATAAATTTAATTGTATTTTTCTGTAATAGCAATACAAAAATTATTATGATTTTATACAATAACTTACATCTTATTGTGTATTCTTTGCACATGAAATTTTAAGGTAAATTATATATCGTTATTTTCTTTACCATTCCGAAAAACACACGGAGAGAAAAGTTGTTCTAAAAAATAAAAAATTGTACTGCCAGCATGGTAAAAATTCTAAAATATAGCACGTGCTCGAAGCGCCACTGCTTCGGAAAAATTATTATTCAGCGTGATAAATATTTCAATATAATTTTCATTTTTTATTAAAATTCTGGACTAAAATTATATAAGTAAAACTAAATTTATTGAAAATTCTCCTTCTACAGTGAGAAATCTTGTGAGTTGACCATTTATTTTCGTAAAAATAGATCGTAGAATATAAGTGGGATATATTAAAAGTGATTCTACGTTACAAATATCAGGAAATAAACATAATAAATAGAATAACATAGCCTAAGAAAGCCCTTGGTTTTATAATAACTATTAAATTCCTGGAAGTAACGTAAATAGAAATAGTCATTCGAAAAGGAAACATTGAAATTGTAGAAGAACACCTCGAGCCGGAAAGTTTAAAGAACGGACAAAGCACAGGCTTAATTAATACTTCACGAGGACGCATTAAAAGTTGGATTGAGAAGGAAAAAAAGGCTAGAACTCGACGGGGTCCTAGAGCATAAGCGAGGAGCATCGAACGGGGAGGTAAGGGGCATTGGGGAGGAGAGGAGGAGGAGGAGGGGGGGGGGGTGAGAGGGGAGGTAGGCACAGAGGCACGCTCGTGTAAATATAGTCGCAGCGCTCCGATGGTGTTGGTTCGGTCCGTTCTCTCTTTCTCGATGGGGGAGAGGCTGTGGCCCCCAGCGCGGTTTGGGATGAGCGTCGGGTGTGAGCGTACAGCTCGCGACAAAACCTTCAATCGAAATGCATCGACTTCGCGAACAACTTCAACAATTTTCTCAGGATCCGCGCGCGATCGAAATCTATTGCGTCCGATACCATTTTTCACACGCTGCATTTATTAATTCGATTTACATTTTGACACAACGTGTTTTATACATTATTTTTCATAAATATTAGAACGCTAAGAATCATTTCGAATATAAATATTATAAGAAAAAAATACTTTTATTTATATGTAAGAGAACGTCAAACTTAGAAAATGATCTTTTTTTTTTTACTTTTTTTTATAAAGGCTCTTAGGGATGTTTTAAATAATATACCCAAATTTTGCTAGATTTTTAAATCGATAATTTAATCACGATGTTGGGGTTGAAAGTTTATATCTTTGTTAACTAATAATTACTGACCAAAAATTGTTTACTCAATTATTATTTAAAAAATGATGTACTTTAAAAAATCAAACCGACATGTCCTTCCTTATATTTTAAGTTACCGTTTGAATTTTTTTGGATTTTTAATTTAATATTTTAGATATTACAACACCCGTTAATTACTTAAAAATTGCTAAATGATTTACTAAAATAAACAATATTTTTTTCAATTAATTTAAAAATATTAGAAATATTTCATAATACTAATCGTTGAGCATAAATATGTAAAAACAAAGAATAATTTCAATATTTTTTATAATTAAAATTGATTGAAAATTTATGTGACGTTATTGTATATATTAAAAGTGCGATAAAAGCGTAAATTTATATATGTTTTTAACATTGTGTACTATTTTGTTATTTGTTAAATTTTTTATGCTACGAACTATTTACACTAACAGTGAGAAATTAAAGTTGTTTCGGGATGTCAAAATACAAATAATCATACAGTTTTTACACATGTTTACAGTGTTTTTGTTACGAGTGCAAAGTGTATTCACTTATTACCGAATTATTTACAAAAATATGACTTTAAAAAAAACCCTATCTAATCAGTAGCTTAAGTTTTTTATGTGACATCAGCAATCATCTTAAAGCAATGATAACGAATAAAAATAATTCCAGATAAATACATCTGTGGTCCACGCTTTTTTTCCAGAGATAAAAATGTGATTTACTCGAAAATGATTAATATGCATGGGTTACCAAAATAAATGTATACATATAGTTTATACTTTACTAATATTATTTAAATACTTAATTATGATTTTTTATAAAAAAATTGCATTAAAATCAATAAGAAAGTTTCTTTTGAATTTTAATTTGAAATATATCATTTAGTATCTAAAAAAGATTGAATCAGGTCAATGAAAATTGACGTTTAAAGAATTTCCCTCAATCAAGCGTAATCGATAAACGGATGAAGTCTATTATTAATAAATAATATTTTTCGCGATAAAATGAATAATAGTCGAATGAGTTACATTTTAGATTTTAAGAATGGAGAATCCAGGACCCGATTTCCCGATTGAAGAGCCGAGCGGCGGCAGGATAATAGGGAGCCCGGCCCGGGCCTAAAGAGATCCTTTAACCTGTTTGCTTGTGATTCGACCGAGGAGAGTACACTCCAGGCCAAAAGGCCCCGGCGTCGTCGTCGTGTGGCACGCGCACGCGCGCCCGCAGCTGTTTCGTTTCGTTTCCTCGGTCTCCCTTCCTTTTTCCCTTCCTCTACTTATATATATGTATATCTATATATCTATATATATGTATATACATACACACACACACGCGCACATACATATACCAAACCTCCACAAAGATTCGCGCGGCGCGCACACGAAATTGCTATCCTGCGATGGGAATTGTTGCCGCTCGCACTGATTCCCCAACTTGCGTTTCTTTTTTTCTTTTCTTTATTACGGGTTGCTTTTTGTATACTGATTTTCAGTTTTTTATTTCCTGAGGAGCGATTTTTATTTAAATATATGGGATCTCTCCATGCGTGTGTGTATCTGCGTGAGTGTTTTGAAAAAGAGCGACTTGCGATATTAAAAATTGTTGTTTCATGCGTTTCAATAACAATAATTCAATGTTAAATTGCAAAATAATATTGCTGTAATTTAGTACACATTTGAAATTAGTTAGACGTTCATTCTACCGATTACAATTTGAATTATTTGCATTTGATCAAAGTGAAGGATAATAATCGTTGAATTATTATAATAGTGATACAAGATATACAATTAATACAATATCAATAGTTCTAAAGCGATAAATTAATCGTATATGTGCTGTTTATAGAATTATGAATTATTACACACGTAATATATTATCCAAATAAAAACGGGCCACTTTTAAAAATGTAACAATCAAAATGTGTAGTATATCGATTTTTATACTACATTTACGAAAATTTTATTCCGATAATGTATAAATCGGAGTATAAAATTGAAACAATTCTATTATTGCACTGTTTATTGACATTCGCACGATAAAATAGTATTTGCTTGACGAAGTGTACGATAATTTGTAGTAATGTAATAGTCGAATAAATAATAATGTATTGGTAAGCGAAGAGCTGCCGAACTATTAACAGTTAGCTCACACCTAAAACGACGCTCGTACGCGCCTATTTCGTAGAGAAAGTATTGTAGAAACGCCTTATCTTTCTCCTAAGTAAATTCCAGGTGTAAACTATTTATTGCAAAGGAAATAGAAGAGCCGGAGGAAGATAGTACCTTGAAATGGTGATGATAATCTAAATCGAACCATCAGCACAGTCGTGATGGTAGAACGCTGCACCAACGGCCGATGCTCCGAAATATCACCGAAGCATCGTGCCAGTCACCTCACAAACGAACAACTCACAATTATACATAATTCGTAGCACTCGACTACAACACTTTTCACGTCCAAATACCACAAGGAGGCACAAAAACACTAACTTTCCCACGCACGCGTATTTCTCGTCCCCGCGAAAAATACGACTCGGTGCACGCGGCCGTACGGCTCAGCCGACACTGGGAGTGAGAGGGACGAAAACGCGGGGGCCCCTTTCTCGCTCTTTCTCTCTCCCTCTCTCTCTCTCTCTCTCTCTCTCTCTCTCTCTCTCTCTCATTCTCTGACTCTCCGTCCTTCTCTCGCTCACTCTCTCGGTAGGGCCGTAACTGGGTGGGGGTCGCGCGCGCCCAAAGGGAGGGGTGCCGATCACTGCGAGGGTCGGTCTATCCCGTCTCTCTTTCTCTTTTTGGTTATGTTTTTCCTATCCTCGTTCTTTTCTAGCACGTCTCTCCCTTTAGGCGAGTTTCACAATGCTGGCCATTGATGGATTGTGGCGCGGGCATTATGTTTCCTATGTGGACTTTTTTTTTTCCTCTTTTTCTCTCCTTATAGAGGTGTACGGAAGCGATCGGGGTTAGAGTTGCTTTTTCGGCATCCAGGTGGGTGTCTTGTAATTTTATTAATGTGTGAATTCTTGCGTATGAATGAAAAGTACATTTTTTTTCTCTTATTTTATTTCGAAACCGGTTAAGTGTAGTTTTACCTTAGTTTACTTTATCCTTCTATATGCATTCCATCGTTTATTTATATTCACCATATTTTTTTTCTACTCTATTATTATTCGTCCAAGTAATGCACTTTAATATTTATTATAATTTTTCTATTAATTTATGTATTACTTATTCAAGTATCTTCAAGCGGTAATGCATACCTGATTTATTAAATAAGTTATATTTGCGAATGAGATTAAATAATATATCAGATATATATATATATAACATCTTTAAATAAAATTTCAACAAATATTGTTATGATAAACATTATTTTATATCTTAGAATTGTATAGCTTATTTATATGTTTATTCGCACGTATCCGATAAGAATGTTAAAATGATTTTAAATAATGTATATCAGTACAGAATGTTGAAGAAATCAAACCACTCCAAACGTGAATAAGTAAAAGTATTCCCTTCCCGCATACAACTATAACACACACGCGCGCGCACGCACACACATATACGTAGATATATAGACGGGTACGCGTGAAGCATCAAAGTGTTAGCATTATATTCTCCGGTTCTCTATCTCTCTCGAGGCTTCTAAGCTTGTATATGCACTAGAATGGATTTTGTAGAACCCGAACTGCTCGACCAAAATTCCTTGCTCAGTCGTGTCTCGACTCTGGACACGGGGATTCTCTTGAATCTATGTATAGTCGAAATATTCGTACGAGACCACGTTGTGTAGCCTTTGCAAATAGTTTACTAACGACTTAACACTCGGTCGTATACCGCAAATATCGAGTATTACAAAATTTTGACAATCAAATATCTCCAATCTTCTTTCCCCATCGTTTACTTTAATCAACATAATTATGTTATTCCTAACTGATGATGTTACTCAGTTCGCGGATAATAACAAAATGAGAAATATGAATTTATAATTCAGTTCATTGGTTGTTGTTATTATTATTATTGTCATTATTATACCGAGCAGTGAAAAAAGAAATAGTTTTATCGCTCAATCTTAAATAAGAAAAGGTGAAATGACGAGAAACGTATGTATTTTTCAACGTCCAGAACATATACGATAGTAAATGTAAAAATGAAGAGAAGAAATGACAAGGACCTGGCTCCTCCTAATACGTCGTCACGTCAAAAATTATTTACAAGGAAGTATCATTCGGTAGGACGAGTGCGGAGCACTAAAATGTATATACGAGCGTTGCGTCCCATAAAAGCTCTGGTCTCTTAACCGTGAGCCCAGCAGTTGCCCGGGTCGACGGGATTTCGATCTCTCAGCTCGTATCTCCCAGGTAGAAAAATAAATCCAAGGGTCGCAAGGCTCTCGAGACCCGAAGAAAGCCGAGAGAACGAGACTCTCGACAAAAAAAACGGGGGGCACCACGTTGTGAATTATAAAAATTGATTGTAGGTGCATTTTAATCCATGATTAATCGTACGAGTGGCTTTCTTTCTCTCCTTTTTCATTACAGGATTTCATTTCGTTCGGACAGAAAAACTTAGCTTTCGTTTGTTTGTGTATGACTCACTATTGACGTGTGTAGAAACATTCCCTTCATTTTTTATACGTTTTTTTAATGTGTAGATTGATTCAAAGTACTTTTCGTTAGAATGGATTGTAATTATTCTATATACGATTGTGAACATTATCAAAAGTACATAAATTTAATTTTTACAGTGGACACGGAAAATGAGAACAAAAAATAGTTATTGTCAAATTACAATTGTCGTGACACTTTAAAAGCAATTACAGAACACACTACAACTATGTTATTCAAATGTATAATCTAGTGTTAGATTAGATTGAATTAAGTAAGTTTGTTAAATTAGATTGGATTTCGTATTTTGATGGAAATTAACTCAAATTCTATTTTACTTGTAAATATAATAATTCACATATGAAGTTGAAGATTATAAATAAATATTCATTATTATTTAAAATAAACTAAAAATAAAATCTATCTAAATCTTAACTTAATGTAAAATATTCAAATGCACTAATAAATTATAAAATATTGTTTAAATTATCAATTTACACTGTAAACTGTTAAGATGATTGATGTTACAATTATGGCAAGGTAAAGTACAATTGTATGATTTTCAAATAATAATTTTTATCAATTATAACGAACCATAATTCCTAATGTTTGTATAAAGGGTATAAGAATGATGGTTTCATTACCATTGTTTGTGTGCAAATTTTCAGAAATTTTTCGAGGGGGGATGATGCGGAAGGGCTGGATAATTTCCTAACGGAATAGTTATAAACCGCTGGGAAATAGCTATTTCGTCCGTTGTAATCCTACTCCTCGGGGAATTATACCTGTCAAGTTGTTTCGAACAAAAGGACTAATAAAGGCGGCTACGAGACGTTGCATTTGTTAGAAATCTGAGATTTTCGTACAATTATTGGTAAAGAAAAGATTGGGCAACAGACATTTCAACAATGGCTTATTCAGTCTCCTATGAAATGTGGCTAGACTTTAACTAATTTTTCTCACCTGCTCCTAAATTTTCGATCAACTTATAAGAATTATTATTTTTTAATGCTCTACCAAATATTGAAGAATATTTACGTATTTCGATGTTTGAACATAAACACTGGAAAACTCCACGTTCAACAAATATTAACCTCGCAATTAGTAACTATAATTTGAAATTTAAATATATGTTTGTTGAAATACCTAGTGCAACAATCACTAGTACTTTCTACGTACAACAAGTGTATTGTAACCCACAACATACTTTCAATTATCCGACTAAATCGCAATCGACGGAAATAATATCCAAATGCGATGATTTAATTTAAGCTGGAAAGTAAACTGAGAATACTCTAGTAGTTAAGTAATTAATAATATTCCCATCGATCCAATCGTAGCCTATAGCATTTTCAGTAAAACCTTATTCAAGTAGATAAAAGAATATCAATTTCAGCGTCTTCGCTAGCTAGCTCACTTCGAAGATTATCGAGAGCTAAATAAGAGTCTATCAATTCTTTGCATTTGAAAGGCACGTAGAAAGAGTGACGTACTTTTAACCCTGTAGACATAATACATTATAACACACGAACACGTACGCAAACACACACACACACACACACACATCGCATCACAGCGAAAAAAGAGATGCTCGCGACCTTAATCCTATTGCGAGTTTCATTGACTGTTAGCTTATTGTGCGTTTACTTCTATTCTTCCCAATTTCAAATGGCGATTCAAATGCTATTCAACTTCTCGCGTTCGTATTTTTTTGACGCGTATTTATGGACAATTACATAACACGTGCATATGATACTTTTAAATAAATTCATGGAGAAAAAGAGGAAGGTGTATTTTTAATTCGAACGTTCCGTTAAATTTTCAATATTAATACATTTCTACATCTCGTGGATATATTATTGTAGCACCGTGTTTTACGAACAAAATTTATGTGTACACACACCTATGTAAAATATCATTACGTATTTGCATAATGCATAATGCAAACATTACATTCACCTCGAATAAGCTTATTTAATATTGATAAGGACTAGAATGTGTATAATATAAACAAATTATATATACATTTACAAAAAAAGCATGATGAAGAACAAGTAAAGATTGACTCATGATCGACAGGTGCTAGTAGAGATTTTTAGTGTTTTTTGTTTATATTTAGAATTTATTTCGCATGTGCATTATTTATAATCGCCACTTATGGTTTCGATATTGCTCATGATTCACAGGAGAATGAGGTCACAAACACAGTAACGTTAAATAAAATTAAACAATGAGGCTTAATATTTTCAAAGATAATACAGCGAATTTTAAAATGTTGCTACACAATTTTAGAATTTAGGAATCAAACGCAAGAACTTTATGCGCAATTGAGTTTATTTTTTTTCTACTCGTTTGGAGACAATTAACAGAGAGGAAACGTATATACGTGATATTGTGATATCTAATAAATATCGACCTAAATAATACAGCTGAAATTGCATATAATATATTATTTCAAAAAAGTAAATAATGACGCGGTGAACGAAAGGTTTCGTAAAATGGAAAAAGGTAACTCAGCGGAACGAATGTAAAAATCCTGCACGTATACAATAGGAAAGTAGGTGTGTCAATGCTCAATATTCAGGTAATAAGTTAATAGTTAATACTCGATAGGTGGCACGCAAGAGTAACAATATTATATCCATGAAATAAAGGCCCGATGAGATCGAAGGCAAAGCGTTTGTATCGCCGGGAGGAGGAAAAATGGGGTTGCATAACGTCATCATCGTGTCGTCGGCGCGCAGATGATGCATACGCCCATGCTGTACTCGGGCTCCATCGGGTTTCCGGCTTGACGTAATAAAACACACCAGTCACTTCCGTTCGCTCGGTCGCTCGGTCGCTCGAGCTCGTGCGCTCGCTTTCTGCATTCCGTGGCCCGCGTCGCCGCTTCTTTGTTAAACGGGTACCGAGCTGCTATACGGTCTTAGATGACACGATAACGGTGTGATCGCGTTCTTGCCTATCTTTGACGCTCGCCAAGGAATTTATTTTTATGATTGATCGTTTCGTCTTCTTCTTTTACCACAGATTCTCTTGAATAATGATCTTTCTGATTTAATTTAATTGTTCGTTAGATGATGGATTTATTGTTTAAGATATTCTTGCCCTTTGCCGCTTTTTCAATTTTTACAGAATTTACTAGAACGTATAACACCTTTTAGTTCGAGTACCACAACTTATATAAATAAATATATTTTAGACGCCATCGATATATATATATAGTTTTAGTTATCCTTTATAACATCATCGAAATATTGTAAATTTATAAAGTATCACATTGATTATTTAAACATACTTCGAACGGTCATACTATTTATTCTCAGTGTTAAATGAGATGAGAGACACATTTGAAAATCCAATGAATTATAATCTCATGCGCTATACTTATACAATTGACTATTATGATTATTAACTAATAAAATCAATATATCATGAGAATATCATAAAATCTCGATAATTTTCAAGAAAACGATTAACTTTATCTCTCGATATACATCGTTAACGTCATAGTATTTAAAGTCAACTGATTATTTTAATAAATTTATTCAAATTATTCTTACAACTCTGTGAATAACAAAAAAAATTCAATTCTATATATTATATATAACATCTGCAAGAAAATTCCCGAAATATCCAAAATGTAAAAAGTTAAGAGCCTCTTAAATATCCGGGCGAAAGTGTATAAAGGTATATATGCATACAAGATAAGAACCCAGAGCCGAGTAAAAAGACAGCAGCAACACGGAACATACGATGAAAATGGAATGTGGAAAAACAGAAATAAATATACCCGAGTGAGGAAAAATAAAACTTAGATGTGTGTACGTGTGTGCGTGTTACGCGTATACGCGAGTCGGTAGGAGAAACAAACGAAAAGGGGCAACGGACGCGAGAAAGAAAGAGATGAAAAAAAGCAAGATGTTTCGGTCTTCTTTTCGGATGCCCGACACGTTCTTGCCTCAGGCTCCGCGCCGGAAGAGCTATCCGCGCAATGCTCTGCATGTATGGGTAAGAACGAGTAATAAAAGTGACGCGGTAAACCCGAGAGCGAGAGAGCGAGAGAGCGAGAGAGCGAGAGAGAACGAGTGAATGAGTAAGAGATGTGTATCACAGGGGTGAGCTAACTTTTCTGGATTCGACACAGTTTTTGGCTTCCCTGGGAGATTTGCGGTTATTAAGCTCACTCCGATTTTAGGTGCGATGTTAACCTTATTCTGTCATAATGTCTTGGTGAGTGTCATTTAGCAATACGATCTCTATAAATAATTGATAAAGATAATGCCCGAAATTATTATTAAATATTATGCATATATTATTCGAGCTGAGTTTGTTAACGTTCGTGCTACTCTATTTTTTAAATGTTTTCGATAATATAATATCATAGAGACATATACGAGAAAATATTTCACTGATAAATACAATACAGTAGAATATATATGTACCAAGTCGTGCGCGAGGTGCCTATAGTACGTTTCGAATACATGATCCACAAGTTCTACGAGCAATTGTATTCCGTCGATACGATAAATGTGAGAAACGTACAATCCAGGCTGCGCCGTAAATATCTGTAACTTCTAACTTTCCCATCGAAATGATCGAACAAAAGTGTTTCATAATTTCAGCGTATATTGAAAAAAGTGGTTATTGGCAGATTGTTTGGTGAAACGCAAAAATTGTATAATCGTTCGACTGTCTTACAATTAATTCCATTGTTTCCGAGATAATGGAGATAATTACTATATATCACCCTAAACGTATAAACATCGCGAGAAGCATTGTAAGATCGTAGTTAAACGTTTCATCAATAATAAATTATCGCTCACCCGTTTGATATTGAAACCAGTTTCTGTTAAGATTAGACCGATCTTAGTCTTACATCTCAAGTTTTTAAATATTTTGCGATTTTTCGAACTAAGTTAATCTATATTTAATGGTCGTGTATCGGTTGGCCGGCAGGATATAATTATATTTCAAGCTGTATACTGAAGTAATAAACTAAAATTGAATTGACCGTTCATTAAACTCTTAATGTATTAAAATTCCTTTAATAACTAGATTAATAATTTCGATCAATTTTTAGATTTTATCGTCAACTAAATTGATGATATAATTAACTATTTTGTTTTAAAGACTCGTTTAAATCAATTTAATCAATAATCTAAAATCTTTGCTACGAAATTAATTTTCGCGCATTTTAAGCGATGCATTATTTTCGGAATCTGTATTTAATAAATGAATTCAAATCTTCTTGTTGGACATGGAATGAGAAATTGGAGTAAAAACAAAAATGATTCGTTGAAAAGCTTTTCTCTCTGTCACTATCAGAATACACCGATTTTACATTTTGAGATAGGTATAAGTTAGACAAGTGACAAGAGAATTGCAACTGTAGCAATCGATGCACGCAAATATGCAGCCGGACTCAAAATCAATGCTTCCGAAAGTGTCGATAAAAAGGACCAAAAATTTTGTACTGAACACGATATGCATTGTGGACTCGGAACACCAAATGAAATATGCAAAAAGACGATGAGTCGCTCGGAAGTATAAGGATGAGAAATAAAAGATAAGCCAGCGTGGAGGAGCGACGTTCTGGACTATTTCCGCGAGTTCATTCAATGCGTTACGCTGCTGGGCAGTCACGTGAAACTTTATGTATTCAGTATTTTATTTTTCTCGTTTTGCTTATTTTTGATTGTTTTGATAGGTTATGGACAGAAATATTCTGTATTCACGCGATATCATTTTCATGGACGTTAGTTTACCCATTGTCATCGTTTTAAATATCTAAGTGAAATTTATGACGTTCACAATTTTAGCGCACGTTAATCACGAGTGCTGGCAGGTTATATTTTACACGTTTTGTTAAAAATATATTTAAAATTTTAATCTTTTTTACAAATATACATTTAAAATTTGTTTTCATAAGTACTGTAATTGCTTCAATTCATTAATTTATTCAATAATTCATATGCAATTCAATTTTATGAATACGTTATTTAAAACCAGAGTACATTACCAATTCAACATACAACATAAAATCGAAATAATATACATTAATAAAGTAATTACAGCGAGTTGTTTATTTTTATTTTATAATTATTCACGTCGAGAATATGAAATTTACGAATAAGAAAAAAGTACACGCGAGTCAATCATTATATAGAAATGAAATATTTGCCTGTCGTTCGATAGATGTAATGGTTACGATAAAATTTTTACAACTACGTAATGATGAGTAGATATTCTTTACATGAATGTACGCAATTGTAAAATGGTATTAGATTATTCATGCATTTACCTATAGTGACAGAATAAAGATATGAAAAGAAACCACAGAAGACTGAATACGGAATTTAAGATGTGACGTTTAAAGAATTAATTATTTATGTCGTCTAAAGGCAAGTGCGTTGCGCTAGCCAAAGATGATTATTGCAAATGCACGAAGCCGCGTACCTCTTGAAGTATTACATATTTTTTTTTAAATTAACTTTTTTTATCGATTTAACTCGCGTGGACAAAATTTCATGGGAAAATCATTAGAAAATATTTCCTTGCTAAATTTTGGCAATGCCACAAAGCCACGATTTTGCTACATTGCTGCAATAAAAATTATTAAAATTGCATAAAAAAGTGTAATTGCCAAATTTATTTCAAGTTAAAAATAAAATAAATTTAAAAAGAAAATTTGATGTTGCTATGAAGCATATATATACCTCTATGAATAAGTATCAGGGAGTGAAATCAAAAGAAAACAAAAATTTATCAATCAATTCCGCTGTCTCCTAAAGGCAAAGTGCCATTAATTATAAAAACAAACATTTAAATTGCTGATTTCTCAATTTCCATAGCCTAGAGGATGGAAAATCGAGCTCGCGGAAATCCCAAAACGGGCAGGTTTCGCGCGCCTGTGGGTTTCGCGCCCTTACATGCAAATTCGAGGCTAATGGAATACGCGGAGGGTCAGTTTTGTTTTGGGGGAGACGACAGTCGAGTTTTAGTGGTACGAGGGTTGATTTATCATTTACGGCAATCGAGTGCATCTATTGCGCACTTGAAGAACGAGTTCCCGAGGAACTTGAATCGTGTTCGATTCCCTCTTTTCGGCTATACCTTTTCATTATCCATTACGTTGCTCTTCTTCTCGTGCAATCGGATACACCATGCATGATTTATTGTTATAGAAAAATTTATTTATAAACGGATATATACCGCGTATCTCTAGTAGTTTACCTATAATTATTAAAATACACTGGGCATCGATTGAATTTCTATAAGATAATAAATGCTCATTTCTGCTATAGAATGCATGGAAAATTATAGTCTTAGATCTAAGTCTTTGATGTAAGACATTTTTTTATACTTTCACAACTAATTTCTGAATATTTAATAAAATAATAAGCGCAAAAACAACAAGGTAAACCACTAGTTGCTTAGTAATGTACGAGAGCTTAAAGATGTAATCAAATCGCAAAATGCTTAATATTCACTGGAGGAGACTGTTAAATAACTTGAATATCAACCATTTTTACTCGCATTTTATTCAATTGTCTCGTTACTTTTAATTGGAAGGTAGAATTGTGAAAAATTAAATTGAAATATTTTGACATGTACAAAAAGTCTCTTTTAATTTTTATTTTGAGCGTTTCTTCAATTGGTACTGTATGCGTACTTTTCCGTCCGATTTTATGTGTGACGTGATTTACATTTTTATAATTAAATTGCATAATGGAATATTATACAACTGTAGAGAAAAATGTTTATAATTGTGTATATTTACCAGTGCCAATTAACATTATAATATCATAATAAAGGAAAAAAAATCCATATATCACACAACAATGCCTACCAACTAAAAACTCAGAGATAGGAGAAATATACGGTATACATAATTTTTCTCGTTTCTCGTCGATTCACATTTAATCCTACTCACGTTCAGTGTTCTCGTTTCCTCAGACCGGATGAAACGTTACATAGGAAGGGTGCGTGTACACGAATCAAAAAAAGAGAAGTCGAGGATGCGCGAATGTTTATCCAGGCATTTAAAGCACTTTGGTGAAGATCTTTGATGTATTCAAAGGCGTGTTTATTCGATTTTCCTGGGCAATTCGCACGTTGTGCAAAACCTCCTGAATCGCAAGGATATTTAGTAGATTTACTCCGAACTGGTTATTAAATATTCTGTATACGTGCAAACAGTAGTACTACGCGTGGTTACTGATTTTACTTTAGTTTTTAGATTAGAAGGATAAGACAAATGATAGTTTTAATCTAGAAAGATTTGACGTGATTATAATGGATTCATCAATTTCTTATTTTTCGCGAGGTGTCCTATGTGTATGATGCATAATATGACAATTAATGTAATTATGTAATATTATGAACTTTATTACTTTTTCGCGGGTTATAATAAAAAAAATTAAATTGTCTTTAATATAATATAATACAATTACAAAAAATAAACGTTTTGAACACAATTAAATTATAATAAAATATAAAAATTATAGTATTTGTATGGTATATAAATGTAATTTTGTAGACTAATAGAAGCAGTTATAATCTTTTTGTAAGTATAACTCTTTCTTATGAAAGCAGAATTATACCGGTAAAACGAGTTTTTATGGTGCTTTAATTTATTTATGTAGAATGATACACGACATAAATTCACATAAAATTCTATTTATTAAAACTAAACATTTATTATAATATACAGTGTATTAAAATAAAGTTTTGCATGACATAATTATTTTTTAAATATTGAGTATACTTGAAAGTATGGATAAGAAAGAATGGATTTTCTACTAAGTTCTAAATTCTTCCAAAAAATATGTTGTTTTGAGTGAACACATGTATTTTAATCGAATAAAATAGAAGCATCTATCAGTCAGGTGAGAAGCAACCCACTTTAAACGGCTATCGGGAGAATAAGGTATGTAAGAAGCGATCGAGGAGGGTTGAATATATTCGATCAGGACATTATAAGCTCCTCTCTTAAAATTAGTTCGCGTCAAGATTGAGGCATTTTTGACCTGTAGTACTCATCCCAAGGCCCCTTAATTTATCCCTATTTAGCGGATCGGTTTGTTCAAGGGTTGCCGGAGGGTGACGACGAGCTCGACCAAAGAGAGGGTGAGTCTCTCGCACACACGTGCCACAACCAATGTTCCACGACGCTCTGTTATAGCGCGAACTTCCGGGGCGAGTTCGGTAGTGAATTCAATTTGCGTTTGGTTGTCTCGCGATTTACATTTATACGCTGTTTTTGTTTCCGTACCCAAAGTGGAAATTGCCCTCTGTCTCTCTCTCTCTCTCTCTCTCTTGCACACACACGCGCACGCACACGCACAAACAACGCTCTCCCTCTTTCTCTCTCGCTTTCTCGTATATTTTTGGACAGGCGGTGGATTATTTAGAAAAAATATTCGACCTGGCTCTACGATTATTTTAACCCCTTCTGTTATTTATGAACGGGTATGGAAGGGTAACTCTCGAAAGGTTGCGATGAAATTTTTATTCCGTAAGCTTGTCTCTTAAGTGGAGGTGAGGACCCGAGTTTCATTATACTGGTTTAAACGTAACGCCATACAGCCTTGGGTAAGACGTATTGATACTATACAATGGATCATTCTTAAAATTAGCTTCCATCTGTTCGGAAAAAACTAGGGTAATTTTATAATCATTAGAAATAAAAGTTCGCAAAATGTTGACCAAAGTTAACATTGAAGATAAAGGGAAGCTTTCTTACGGTATGTGAAATTTATGAGTAAAAGAGAATTCTAAAGAATGAGAAAAAGGAAAACAGAGCTTTTCAAGGGAATTCGAGGATCAACCCACGCGATTACAGTACCTCGCGAGGCTTTCATTTCGCGCGGACCCCAAGACGCATTTCTCTTCACCTCCCTTACGGCGTTTCCTTATCTCTTTCTCTCAACCTTATCGCGGCTCACCGGAAATGCCCGGGAGGCTTGATTAAAATTTCAAAATGCCCGAATTTCTCCGCCCTTTCTTGGATAGTCGAAAAACAGTACCGCGCTCTGAGTAATTAAGAGCTCGTCTTCGCTAAATAAATGTTACCCCTCCTTTCTGGCTGGATCCATCGCTCTCCGTTTTACGCGACATTTGATGAAATGCTTACCTGCAACAAAAAATTAAAGCATGTCGTTAGTGACTTATTTACATTTTATCAAATAATTTTTTATTATTAATAAATATTTGTACTGCTTTCTAAAAAAACTTTTGTATCTTTGAACTAGCTTTTTTTCATCGTAAATACGAGGAATAAGCTATTTCGTAATTTGCATCTAGTACTTTGTAGAGGTAAGGCATATTAATAGTAACATTTCTTAATAAATTATAATATATTAAATAATAAAATATTTAAGATCTATTAATGCATTTTAAATATTAATGATACCAATAATACAGTACATCAGAATTTAAATTAGTATAAAGTAGAATATATTTTCTATAATAGTATAAATTTCAGTCGACACAATTGGTCAAGATTCGGTCAAAAATGCATAAGATTTCTACGAAGGTAATTTATAATGTCACGATACAAAGGAACCTTCCAGTTTGTTTATAAACAGGATCTCAGCCGCATCCAAAATCAACCAAGACCCACCAGTTCGAAGATCAATATGGCTGATTCGAAAAGGTCGGTTAATCCCGAGAAAAAGGAAGCGCGGAATTAATTGAAAAAACGTTTCAACGGAAGCAAATGGAAAAGGGCAAGAGGAGGTAGAGGAATTAAACGCAACGGATGTAGAAAGGTGAAAGAGAAGAGGCACGGACCACCCACTAAGCAAGATAACCAAGCGACAAAAAGCAGGCGCAGCCTGTGTTTATTTTAAACGAACCAGCTCTGTACCTATACTATAAGTTTCTTCTCTCTCTCTCTCCTCCACTCTTCCTCCCTTGCTCTTTCTTTCTACCTTTCCTTTCGCTTCGATCCGTGGGTGCGCTTCTTGCTTCATTTCTATACATCGGGAGTTAGAATCAGGATGTGATCGGAACTCTTCCAACATTCGGATCTACGATGGAAAGATCGATCTTGTAATGGCAGCTATACCATATATTACCTTTTCTTGCAGGGAATAGCAGTGTTTGTACACATTAACTGTTTCTAGTATATAAGATTTTGATAGTGCACAAATTAGAAAATGATATCAATTACTTATTGACAATTTATCTCTTAGAATCTTGTTGAAGCAATGAGATGATACCGTTTAATCTTCATTTACAAAGCAACGATATTAAAAATATATGCAAAAAGTGAATAGTTACTCATCATAATTTTATGTACGTTTAATCTTTCTGTACGCCATTCAATTAGATAAATTATACAAAAGGGAAATTATTGAATACTATTAATTTCATACAAACCAATTTGCTTTCATTCGCCTCATAGGTACTTGATTATAAATGTATAATATTTTAATTAATTTTACGATGTTGTGCATACAATCCATAATTTTAATAAATTAATGAACAAAAATATTCATTAGTTGTGTTTACTGGGTAAAATTAATTTTATAACGGATCGCAACTTGTAAATTGTATAAAAGTAAAATAAGTTACAATAGATAAAATCTATCTGCGCGTCTGAAATTGATAATAGCGATGTGTATATAAAAAAGAGTGAAAAGGTTGTCGAATGTTTATCCGAAAACAGACTGGCATCAGGAAAGTCGAAGCAGGACTTGGCAGATTGAGGGGTTGTCGATCCCTCGGGACGCGATAAAACCGCGCGACAATACATATATCTATAGGTATATTAAATCGTATACACGTGGATGCGTGCGAATTTAAAATGCAAATATTCACCAGGGAATAGAAATGGGTCTGAAGTATTTTTTGTCGCATCGTCGTATACATTAAGCAACGCGATTAATTTTTTTTTTCGACTGCATCTAGATCGATCGGGATTTTCTTTTTTGGAATTTCGACGTATATAGCAAAAATCAATTATTTATCAACATTTATCATGTAATGAGTTACACATACTTTTTCTAGAGATTCTTATATTGCATCAAAGTAGACATATTAGTTTGCTACAATTACTTAATCGAAAGTTGTGGTTCATCGCAATGTAGTAATTTCAATTAAATTTTGAAAATGTATATCATTTCATTGATTAAATTTACAATTTAAACGATAAAAAGCAATGATTATGTCTGGGATAAAACAAAGTAATCGTAAATACTGAAAGTTTTAATTGGTAAATATTTTTCGTTTTATATGGATTAATATTTTTTTACAGGCTTATTGACGCAAACTTCACTGTACGAATCGTATTATACGAGTGTAGTAAGGTAATTCAAATGTTTCGGTTAAAGTGAAAGTATATACAATTCATCGTCAATTAGTCGTGTTCCTTCGCTATAATTAATCAGCCAACATTTGCCAAGTGAAGAAACACGTGCCAGTAATGTATTTAATGAATTATACGATATTGACTGTACGAATTAATTTTCTTTTGCTAAAGACGTAATTCTTTGTAATCGAATTAACTTCTGCCGAGTTCCAATTTTTTATTCCTTATAAACTATGCAAGTGGATTAACTAAAACTGATATTAATAAATTAAAATTATTCATTATATGTTCGTACATATACTATAGAGACAGTCCAATAAACTCAAGATAATTAAAAAAATTTCAATACGAAAAGATTCAGTAATGAAACCGCGTAAATTAATTATGGACATACCAAATGTTCATTTCTCCCGCAGCCCACTATTGCACTTAATAAAAGAGTAATTACGCGAGAAATCTCGTCGAAAATGACAGCGATCCTTCCAATTCTTTTTCTCACGAAAACTGTCGCCTTCAAATTCCTTCCTTTTATCTCGTCACCCTCACCCTATGATATCACACCGACTGCCGCGTCTACTTTCCATCATTGTATCGTCGGTTTCGTTTTCTTTTCTTTTCTCTTCCAGATCTCCTTACTCGAAGATGTCTCCGGAGACAAAAGTGCCGCAAGCTCAAAGGAGATTGTCGCGCTTTATAAATTCGTTTTTACGGTTAATAAAGAATGTTCACCCTCTCTTCGAGTTAAGATTTTTTTGATCCCCACCTCTAGTACTCGATGAAATTAATTTTTATTAAGAAGAACACCTTTACTCAACAGTACCTACATGGGTAGACTTTTGTACTATGCTGAACGGAGAGAAAAGTTTCACTAAAAGATTTAAATGCGTTGTGGATAAAAATTGTAGTTCCAGCAAGGTAAAAATTTCAATCGATTATCACTATACTTGTATAAAATTCTAGACAAATATTACATAACCCCGTATGCGACGGCTTTCTACCCATAACATTGGGATAGTATCTATTAATTTTTTACTGTATAATAATTATTCAAAATATCTAAAAAAATAATATTTGACAAGTGTCATTGGAAATTTTCAAATTTATAGTTAATGTTTGCTATAGACCAATGATTAAAACAAAACAATCACTAAGAACCTCAAAGCCTTGTGTAAAAACAATTTTCGTACTACCCTAAGGAAGGGAAGGAAACCTTTAACCCTCGATTCTACGTGTACTTAGACAGCAGGAGCTCGTAGAAAAAAAATAATAAGAAACCTTTCACACGCAGAAGCTTTAACATCCGTCCGAGAGAGCGAGAAAGAGAGAAAGGGAAAGAAAAAACAGAAGCTTCCCTTTTTACTCGTACAATTTATAAACTCATTTTTTTCTTAGCACCTCTACTTGCAGTTTATGTACCGACTCTAATTTTACGCCCATTAGTTTTTTGCTCGGCCGTTTTTCGTTAAATAAAACAATTTCTACGAAAAGTTGTACAATAAGCGCTTTCAAGTAAATCTTGATAAATCGGTGCCAGAATCGTTTTGATAAATTTCGCAGGGGTTGAAATTTGTGCTGTCATGTGCAAAATAAAAAGAAGAATGTTGGTTATATCCAGTAGGACGAGTTCAATTTCCTTCAAGAATTAGTTTATCTAGTTAAATATACTTCTGTTCTATTTTACATGTAATTATTCATTATACTTTAATTCGAGATAGTATTTATGCAATATTGAACTACATAATAGACAAAGTCTTACGATGTAAGAGTTCTGTTGTTTTTTTAATTTGTTGTACGTACATAAGACACTAAACAGTTATACTAGTAAACTTCCCTATAATTACAATAATCTAGAGTTTTTTCTACTCAACTTGTTCTTTGATGCAATAAAACTATAGCGCAAAGTTGAGTTTATAACTTGAGCTATAGGACGTTCACCTGATCATCGTAACTGCGATTATCTCGGCGTCGTAAAAAAAAGGCCAAAGAGAATCGAGACTGCGAGAAATAAGCCCGTTATCGACGTACGCCGGAAAGTGCGTCGCTTCTTGCCGACCGCGTATCTCGGGTAATTATCAATACGCGTATAACCGAGTGTACAATTCGTCCTAAAAAATATTCCAATCCACCATTCTGTTACTATTATTCCAATGTTCTATTTGGAATTTTACACTTCGGTTTTCTTAATTTATATTGTATACATGGTAAACAATGTGTATCACGATATTATTCGCACGTACATATACGCGTAGACTGCAGTATATTCTTGGTATTCGATATATTGATATTGATAAAACAAGGAAATTCGATCCGAATGAATTCAAAATTTATACAAGGTATATCACTCTATTTATATTTTAGTTACACATTTCTTACGTCCGCAATAGAGTATTTTTATAAAAGTTTGATAATACTGTATAAAGTTTTATACTGTACGTTATATCAAAAATTCAGATTTGGGAAATTTATTTATTGATAGGTAATAGTGCATAACGAATATCGTGAATAAAAAATGAATCGACCGAATCGATCGTAAGAAATGAAAATGTATAAACGTAAAATATATATTTTGTTGAACGTATGTGCAGGGATAAAATCGTCAAAATTATTACAAGTGTAACAAAAGCGTCGGAAAATATAAATACTAAAATAACACCGGGAAAAGCATTAAAAGGGAAAAAGTAGAAGGTGGCTTGTAAAATGTCGCAGTGGAAACATCGAATGGCGATGTAAAAGCTATCGCAAAGTGTAAAAGAAAACCGACGAAAGTTACGCATCCACACAAATCGTCGTGATAATAAAGCGATCTCGGTTGGACGGTATCGCAGTTTTCCCTCTGTGCAGAAAAAGCTTGGAGGGCCGAAAGGAAAAAAAAATCTCTTTAACTGCCCGACGGGCGAGAAATAAAACGACGCAGAGGAAAGTTTCGCGACCAATTGTCCCAACCACATACCCTAGAATTTAAATTTTAATCTTTCTTTCTCCCTACGTCTGTTTTATACCCCTCACCTTCCCTTAATTCATCTATAAATCTCGTTCGTTTTTTTCTCTCTTTTACGTTTGTTTGGCTCTTCATTACGCATTTTCTTCTTTCTTGCATTATTCATAGAGGAGTTGAGTCTTTAATTCTGATATAACGGCGGGCGTAACGATTTGTAATCATATTTACGATTCACCGGGGCGAGAATTCGAATGGCGTGGTTTTCCTTTTACGGGCTATTCGGAGGCAAAAATTAAAACTGTTAGGTCATTTCGGTGTATAGGAAAAGAGTCAGAGAGAGAGAGAGAGAGAGAGAGGTAGAGAGATAGACTGTAAAAATGGAGAGACCGGGGTGAAATGTTTTTACGTTAACGGCTTCGAGTTTCGCGAGCCCTGAAGGCGATTCGGTTTAAACGGTTTATGCGGTTGCCGCGGATGTTGTGCGTTATTACAATCGTTCCCCGGTGCAACTAAGTGTTGAAATTTCATGGCTCTCTAGTTAAAATTATTTATATAAAAGTTTTAGTTGAGTGTACGGTTGTTACTTTTACCTCCCTTGCTTTTTATACATCCTATTAGACTACTACTTTTCTCTCTTTAATAAGTTTACTTTTGAATTAATTTCTATTACGTACTAAGTAATCGCTATTATATGTGTGCTTTTATACTTTTATACATCTTGGGTTAAACTAATTTAATGCATTTCATATACGGTTCTCTATGTACGGTATGGGATGATATACATCAACTAAATTATACATATTTAATCAACTTTACTATACACTCCCTGAATGTTTGTTTAAATTATTTATTCATTCTACTACTAAAATTTTGCGTAATAACTACTTTAAAATTATTTGTAATTAAGCAAAAGTAATATTGCCTTTCGACGAGATGATCCTTATTATTTAACCGAAATCTAAAAAAATTTGAGAACCTTCGAAATAAAGAGTGAAGATTACCTCGAAGTTATAGCGATAAACGTACGAGTAAAACCAGCAGAACGTAGATAAAAATTTCTCAAGCATCGGGAGGAAACGGTGGTAGGATATACATAAACATTGTTAAACTATTTCCCACATACTTTCCATAAATTCCCGGCTGAAAGCGCTCATCAAAGTGCCGAACTCTAAAGCCACGAGACTCTATAACCTGCATACTAAAATTGTTATCTCAGCCCGTGTCTTACGAAAGGGAGAGAACGTCGATACCAGCCGACAACTAATAATCGAGGCAGAGGACGCGCTACACGCGGCGCGACCGAGCAGTTCGCGTTCGTCCCTGGCCCATTTGAACGCGCGTTGCGCAACACGATGGACAACGCTACAATGAAAAATGCTTCGGAGGGTATTAACCGATCGAGGCTTTGTTCGGAGAGATTCCGCTTTGGAGGTTCTAAGGAAGGAAGTAGCTGCTAAGTAAACCCGGATCCGTTATAATAATACATTCTCTCCGATATCTATTATATGTTGCTGGCGCGTTGTACAGGATTGTTTACATTGGAAAACTACAGTAGAATCCTTGGATTTGGATAGGCTTACATATAATAGACGCGATAAAAATAAAATACAGTAAAAGAGACAGATATATATATATTTAAATTAACAGTGAACAGGTAAGCAGTGTTTTATGAAAATCCAGAAGTGAACTTCCTGCTTAATCGGTTAATCAACCTCCCACGCATCAATTACTCGATCCGAGATTTAAAAAACGGAGTCTCGGAACTTTGCTACCGATCCCTGATTTACCCGGTTGAAACTTCCTTACACGAGCATTATCCGCGCGCAAAAAAAGTAAAACCGCTGATTTCTTGCGCCCCTTTGTCCGTATCTCGAAGTTTATCTATTCTCCTAGCAGAAACTCGTGGTTATGTATACGTGTGCTCGCGCGCGTACAAGATGAGGCGCTCTTGGTGCCACGGGTTTCCGCGCCTACAGAGATACCAGACGGAGAGAGGAAAGAGAGTGAGTGGGGGAGTGGGGAGGAGGAGAAAAAAGTGAAAGAGAGTCGTTTGCACCTGCACGCAAGAAGTGTCGGCCGGAAATTCTGTGTAGCCAATTAGAGCTCCTTGAGCGGCATATGCCTCGCATTGTGTATCTCGACGGTCTACGGGTGTGTGTACTCTTGGAACGTGCGACTTGGAAGTTTTGCTTGTTTTGTAACGTTTAGGAGCATCGATATACGTTGGATAATAATTATCAAGTATTTTATTTAGCGTTATTACCTTCCTACAACATTTACTCTATTTCTTAGCACACCGATTCTTTCGTGACATCGGAATTTGGTAATTGTAGATGATGATTTAAGCTTCCGAATTGCTTGAAATTGTGTTATATTCATCTAAAACCTTCGATGATAATTCGTTTTTACGATGATACTAGGTAATTTTTATACTAAATTCTCGGTCTATATTAGTTGCTAAGTACCCCATTAAGTTAAACGTAAATCGTAATTATGTCATATTACACGACTAATAGCTATTCAAGTGGGTTTCTTAAAAATTAAAATATTAAAATTTTTTTACATATTTATTTATATAAATATTTAACTTTTTTTATGGTATGTTTAAAAATTGCAAAATAAGAATGATTAACTATTGATATTTATAAATGCCATCTACTACTGTAATAATTAACACATTGAGCATTCATGAATTAACACTTAATTCTAAATTTTGGAGTACACCTTCGTATTCAAAGCATCTTACAAGGAGACCCTCATATGTTTGGGAAACGGATCGTTCCCAGCTTGTAGGATATGTTTTCTAATATAAAAATATGTAGAAATATACACTATTAAAGCAAAATTTCCAAAAAATAGAGACTTTACTTCAAACGCTTGTAACTTCTAACCTATCAAATATTGACATTCAAACCAAAGTTTAATGAAAACCTGAGATGAAATAGATATAATTTAAAAAAAAGACCCTTAAATCCGTTAAAATGGAGCAAAGTTATAACAGAATTAAGAATTTAAAGAAATTTAAAATTGCTGATGCTAATTCTTAATTTGGCTATAACTGTGTTCCATTCTAACGGATTTGAATATACTTTTTTTAAACTGTATCTATTTTATCTCAGCTTTTCGTAAACTTTGGTTTGAATGTCAATATTTGATTGGTTAGAAGTTACAAGCGTTTGAAGTGAAGTCTCTATTTTTTGGAAATTTTGCTTTAATAGCGTATAACTTTTGAATAAATGATTCATTAATTCCTCGTGTATACAATACCAATATTCAATAATAATATTATTATTCAATATTTAATAATAATAATATACAATAATAATATTCCACAAAGTAAAAAATATGAATAAATTAAAAACCAACTACTACAAGATTCTTATTCCTTATTAAACTGGGTATTCTTCCTGCATTTCCGATGATATCGAGAACAACCTCTCACAAGTCAAAAAGGATTGCATCCTTTTTAGCTTTTGCTAAGGTGATCGACCAACCCGAACTGATGCTTGAATATACTTTTCTCTCTTTCTCTCTTTCACTCTTTCTCTCTCCCTCTCATTCTTTTAGCTTATGCAAATATAAATCATGCATGTGCACCAGAAGCTCTTGATTTTTTCACATCGTTGCCCACGAGTTTTTTTTTATGCGAATTGAGTATAGTTCCGGTAGTTTTTTCTTTCGATTCTATTTTTTTTCTGAATTATTATGTTTAATTGTCATATTAGGATTTCTGGTCGATTTACCTTTTCATTAAATGGACAGTTTCTTTTTTATATATTGTGCTATTTGAAATATCTTATTACACGTATGTCCGTTTCTTTTCATCATTACTGATAAAGGAATTTTCAAAATTTTAGTAATAATAATATTTAGAAGTTATTCATTTACTTAGTAGTATAGCTATTGTTAGATTTGCAAATAAGATGCATATTGTAAAACTTTATTTTCTATAAATTTAATGTTTATTAATGATTTACAATACATTTTCTGGATATTATATTTAAATTATAAATAAATTGTTTATATGGCATCAATGAATGATTAATTGATTAATTAATTATAATTTAATATACACGTACAATTCTGTACCGATTATTTTGCATCTAGATTAAATCGAATTATTGCAACATAAATGCGATGTAATTGATTAATGAAATATGATAATACATAACTAATGTACGTGAATTTACTTGAAAACGTGAAGGAAGCTTTTCTATAACCTTGGCTATTAAGTTTACTCCCCAGGGTTGTGCCTGGTTAACCGCTCTACAGGGATTCAAAGTAAAATATTGCACACGTCGTCAAATCCTAAATTTTGTCACAGACCTGGTTTTGAATACATAAATCCGTAACGGTAAAGTCATTCGGTTTACAATATCATCGATTAAATGTTTAAAATATAAATTTATGTATAAAAAGTTCCAGTTTCAAGTTACAGTGGCGTCAATGCACTCACAAGAACATTGTCGTTCGAAGCGAATTATTAAAATGTGGATCATTAAAATTAGATCCAGTAAGTATAAAATAGTATAAAATTGTCGTATGTTTATATAGGTGAAGGTATAGCAATCCAAGCTCAAATAGATTGGGATTCAGTGCCAGAAGGAGGTAACGTACAAAAGGGGCTAAACGCACTATTTATTAATCACGCGTAGTCCGGCAACGCCTGTAAACTTCTTACGTGACGAGAAGGAGGAAGAGGAGGAGGAGAGTCCGGCGTTTGCAATCTCGCATGGAAGATGGAATTAAACTTCCTTCCCAGAAATAATAAAGCCCGTCTTTACGCGACCCGCAGTAAACTCGGCTTTTACGAGGGCCGTAATTCGCTGTTGCGCATGCGCACTCTCTCACCTAATTGCGTAATAATTTAGTCGCGAGTCTTGTCTATAAATATGATCATTTTTTTACCAAAAGAAGTCTTACGAGTCGACTCGCGAGGATCATCGTTTTCCTTGTTAAGGAGATTACTCTCGTTTCGAATTTCTTAGCAGGATGTCGCTGATTGTTTTTCTAACGTATACTTTTATTTTTCGTAACTCAACTCTGATGGTGTGTAAACCCAGGGTTTTCGGATTCCTCAATCCCGATGACATCAATTCGAGTGCGCGTAAAATAAACGAGCCCAATATACCGAGACTCGCGCGGTTTTCAATGACCAAGTTTATCGAGTTATTTTGTGTTATATACGTACCTTGTCTACTTATTCAAATGAACACATTTTAATGTATTCATAACCATAGGTGATTTAATAATCGTACACACAATCTAAAACAGTATTCTACGCAAGGATATGCCGAGATACAATGTTTAAGTAATTTGATTTTGCATACAATAGACCAGTGCAATTTTCGCAGCGTGATTATACAACGGCTATCTCTTATTCATTGACACCGAGTCTTTTAATATTAATTAGCATTAGTCAATAGTTTAAGCTAAATCAACGAGACAACTAAAACGATGGAAATAAATATAACAAAAATATACCCGCATATATATATATATATATACGCGTTAACGTGATTGTTTCACAGTGTGTAAAAGTATATAAGGAAAGCAAACGAGCAGCTAGTTTGAATAAGAACAATATCAAAGAAAGTCAAAGTTCAATTAATTTGAAGCGTAGAGGAGTACGACTCCTGGTCATAATTACACCTACCCACGCGTCCGTTTTTACTTTGCGCACGTAATGTTACAGCTCGCGAATGCGAGTTAATAACGTGGCTTTATTCGCATCTAAATTTATGATGAAAACGATACGCCTCTGTATGCCTCGTCGAGTAGCCGCTCGATTATACTGCAAATGCCTGGACTATACCGCGTAGTTCCGCGTATCAACCGTATCGCGTTCCCCGTATATCCATTCAATTTCTTCAAACTTTTTACAATCCATCTTTCTTCTTGGTCTACCTTTAGTTCATCTTATTTCTTGCAAAATTCTATTTATCTTTTTATTTTTTATTTAAAAAAAAAAATTAACTTTGAACGAACCACGCGCTAAACTGTTTCGATCCGTGTGCGCCGCCTGGGCGTATTCTACACTGATTTAATGTAAATCAATGGATATAGATTAATAGGCATAATAATAGAGCTGAGCATGCACTCGAGCTTAAAATCAATAGAGCAGTAATCGGAATTGTATGAATTTACCGAGTTTTATTTAATATACTTTTGTTACTCAAGTATAGAATTGATTGATTTTCACATCGGTACTTAGTCTTTACCTGAAAGCAATTTCGTTTATTTACGTTCAAGCAGTATGATGTATGTACATATAATGTTTATTTTAAGTCCTTGAATAAAAATAACAACCAAAACCAGTCGTCACTTTTAATAATTCTGTCGAACATTAATTATTTCGTTATTCATGTGTAAGCATCAGGTAATATAAACATCGAACTTATAAGTCTAACTTTTAATAGCTATTAGTTAAAAATAGAACAAAGTGTGAATTTTTAAAAATTACCAATCGACGAAGTAATTGCTGGATTTATAATTATTAATCATAAATTTTAAGTTTTCTAAATAATGAAATTAAAATTTAGATAAATTTGAATCTTAATATTTGAGGTTTAAATTAATAGCTACCGCATAATATATTAAAGCCGTGTAAAGTATCGCGACCGGCTGTATAGAATATCTATAATTAAACCGTACATGTGACATGGAAATATCCCCGCAACTGCAATAATGAAGATATTACACGCGCTTCTCACAAAGATCTTTTAATATTTATGTTATTTTGTAAACGAATTATTTTATATCCCGTAACAATGCAAAATTATTGTAAATCGATCGTCATCTAGAAATCTTCGTATTTTATGGATGCGTTTTACAAAGTGTGTATATGTACACGTCTATGGATATACAGGCGAATCGAAAAACGTCAAGGTAAAAAAAAAATCAGCAGCTGTGACTCCCGCACAGGTGAAGAACCTGCTCACGCAAGTTCATATCGATTCTAAGGCACGTGCTCGCGTCTCATATTATATAAGCGAGTCTGGCGCAAAGAAATATTTATCGAACCGAGCCGAGCCGAGGGGTACATCGGAAACCACCGCACCGGGGTTGCTCCGTACGCTCGGGGTTCTTCACCTCGGTTATGCGTCTGCCATTGTCGTTCCTCGCTCGGCTCCTCGCGAATTGCCGGGTTCTCGAAAGAGATTTACATTCGACCGGTGCTGCGACACTCGTGGGAAATTTATGTGCCCAGGATCCTCTCGACGAAAGAGAGGACTTGTTCCTTTTACCGCCAGAATCTACGTTTTCGTTTTACCAATTGAATTAGGGCTTAGATAGAGGATCACGTGCGCTGTCGCTCGGGTAACTAAATTGCCTTCCCATCGTTTAAACCTTCCACTAATTTAACAGGAAATTACCATTCTGCTTCGATTTTCATTTTCCCATTTTTATTCTCATTTTATGTTAAATCGACCTTGTACTCCTTCAATCGTTTGATATATGGGTGTTTGCAATTATATATGAAGAAAAATATGATAAATAATAATCTGCGTCAATCTTTCATTTGACTGTGAAAACAATGTGCTGAACTTTTTTATTCAACTTTGTTACTTTTTGTTACTTTCTCTCGTTACTCTAAAATTCGTCGACTATAAAATTATGCAATCTCGGTAATATCAGAGACGCAAGAAGATCCAACTTGCAAATCGGTACGGTGGATTTACGAACGTTCCCAATGGAAGGGAGGCAAGAAGAAGCAGAAAAATGTATATGAATGCGGCACTTTGTGCCGAGAGCGTGTATCAGGAGAGAACGAGATGGATCGCTCGATAATATCCAACGAGAGTCGCGAATGTAGGACGCGCGTCGAAAAACCGGTCCAAGAAGGGGAATGTCTATCGCGACGGTGGGCCAAGTGCGATAATCGTCGGCATCTTAACGCTTCAATCGACCAACGTGTCATTAGCTCGATATTGTTGGCGCCGCGTAACTCCTGCTTATATCCAGTCGCGAGAGGCGTTGATCGAGCCGAGGAAGCGTCCGTTTGTCCTTGCCCACTTAATTATGGATGAAGAGATTAATTGCGTAATGCGAGGTTTCAAACCGATGGGAGGAAATGATTTTGTGCATCGAGCGTGTTTATTTCAACGAGTTACCACGATTAATGTTTTGATTCGCTACTTCTTTTGCTTTGACAAGTTGGACATACGATGCTCACTCCGGGATTGTATATACATTTCCACATTTCCATACCAGATAACTAAACGCGCGTTTTCTCATTTACACTCTATTTTTTATTTCGTTTGTTCAAGTTTCAATCGTACAAGACAAATCCCATGATCTTTAATTTCAGTTTTTATTAGTTTTAAATTCGGTTCAATAAATATTTGGTTACTAGATGAATTAAATACACTTTATAATAATTTCAAAATTAAATTACGCTACTTTTACGTCGTAATTGGGTCAGATTCAAATCGATACCATGTGAAAACGACGTACTAATATCTTTAAAACTAGTGAATTTGGCAAATTGCCATTGTTACGGTCTCATCGTGTTTGACGAGAGTATAATACCACTGTGTGAACATACAAGCAGTATGTCATTTACCACGAATCAAAATAATTGGAAACAGATATTTTATTTATATAAATCTTTAATCGATTAGTAATTATCTTAGCATATACT
Source organism: Theocolax elegans (assembly GCA_026168455.1). Taxonomy (NCBI): domain Eukaryota; kingdom Metazoa; phylum Arthropoda; class Insecta; order Hymenoptera; family Cerocephalidae; genus Theocolax; species Theocolax elegans. Next base: position 74,739,146 of record CM047426.1, on the reverse strand, counting down.
TATTGCAAAGATAGCAAGACTATAAGTAAGTTTGAAAGTAGCTTTTCAATCGGTGGTCATCGATATAGAAAATAAAGCAGAGAAACTGCTGAGCAGACTAGTCTCTAGCTAACATCAACTGGGTAGTATCGCTGGTTACTCATCGGAGAAGTACTGCTTAAGAATCGATATGAATCAAAACTAACATATGATTCGAAAAAAATTACCTACAAAATGCCTACGAAATCGTGGGTTTTTTCTGTCCTGGACGGTTAAGATACTATATTGATAGGAAGTTACGTGTTATAATTCATCTAAACTTTTTTTATATTTTTTTATTATATTAAACAATATAAACCTATAATTATATTATTTTTTTCCAATTATAAGTTGATGGCTAGTCCTTAGCTAGTGAATGCTAAAAAATGTGACGAAAATAACACGTTGACAATGCAAACGGATTACATTTTTCTTAAGTATGATATAGCCATTTCAAATACATAAATACGTAAAAATATTTTCATAGTTTATTTTTTGCGATGGAACGCGTTTTCTTACTACTTTTTCCCAATTTTTAGAACATAATCTGCTTCAATAACGCTTGTCAATTTTTTAAGGTATTTTTAATCTTATGAAAATGACTTTCATCGAGTACATTAAAAGCAAACGCACGATAAAATCCGATCACGAAATTAAAAAATCATACATATCTTTATAAAGATTATGTCACAGGCAAAAATAATTAACATTATTACTTTAAATTAATAATCGAGGGACTGATCTGGTCTAATAAACAAATCATACTTTAAAATGACATAATATTGGAAACTGAATTCAAATAAATTCGAAATGATGTAATAGCTAAACTATATTTTTCATTCATTTAAATAGACTGATTTGTACTAGCGATACTATATTTAAAAAAAATCAAATACAAGCAAGTTTCTTATCGATGGTATTTAAATTGCACATAATGTTAGAATACAACGAGTTGATAGAAATCCTTATACAAAAAAAAAACAAAACGAATCGACATCAGGAGTAAAACAAAATCGTCTTCTTATCCATTTGAATATATTACAAAACGTCTGGGATTGTCAATTGAAACGAAATAATCAGATAAATAAATTACACGTCAAGTATTATAAACAAATAATCGTACAACTCTAGATATTTAAAATTTATATGCATCTGTCATGCACTAATGATTCTAGATTACTATTAATGTACTTTCCAATTCTAACGATACATTTTGCTTCGTGATTCTATATACGTGATTATAATTTTTTAGTTTCCATCGTGGTTTTCTACAACGCTGTTAAAAGAAACATTAAACATATGTATTGCGGGAAACTTGTTTTTAAGTCATTGTACAATTTATTTCTCATTATTTACTTTTAAATTAGTTAGATTGAGAATTATCAACCTAGATTCATTCCACCCGAGTATTTATTTCCGCGTTAGACGAAGACAATTTTAGTGTCGTGTCAAAGTAAGAAAAAATTTAGTCGAATTAAAAGTTGCACGACTGGTTATTATAATACGAAATGTAAAATACTTTACATTCATTTTTATCGTAAAACATTGTAATGCTCGATAAGAAATGGTTTATTATAATTACCATATTTCATTCATTTAGCTAATTATAGACAGTAAAATATATTATATTATATCATTAGTATCAGCAAATATATTAGCATTGCACTAATGTATTCCAATTTGATTGGTATATAAGTAAAGCTGAGTAACGTTAGAGATTCAAGTTCATTGATATGTAATTCATGGTTCAGTCGGAATAGCGAAGCTAAAATATTATGGATGAAATATAAAACGTATTTGTTGAAAGTGGTAGAATTCAAGGGACTATACAGTGCCCGTAAGCAGGACTATCATCTTAATGTATAAGGCAAACTCGCACTTGTAATCATTAAGGACACTCGGAAAGATAAACAATCTTAAAAAGCCAGAGAGTAATTCATTCGTACACTTGAGTACTCTAGTTTAAAACTAATCTCCCATCAAGCAATTTGGATAGCGCATCAGAGAAAAGCACGTACATATATATATACCACTGATAGACCGCGAGTTGGCTCGAGTTGGCTCGGGTACCTGTCACACGCACACGAGAGTAAAAGCGCGCCATATAGATCCATGTCGCGCGAGAGCTCTCGACGCGCCTATGTGCATCCTGCGACCGCAGAGCCGAGAGGATGGGACCGGGATCGGGAGGGGAGGGAGAGAGGGGTTGGGTAGGGGTGGAGAGGGAGGGGGAGGGGGGGGGGGAAGGACGATACACACGGAGCCTAGAATGTGTCCTTGGGCCGTGGTGCCGTTGACCTTTCTCGATGCGCCGGCCGTTTCGCGCTGCATCGAGCCTGGTTTCGCGCATGGCCTCTTATAAGCCTTACCTCGATATTGCAACTATAAGACTTTACATTACCTTTTCTAATTCACACACTTTTATTTATTTTACATTTCGTACTTTGTTTCTTTTACTCACTTCGGGTATTTTATTAATTTTAATATTATATATTTAACATTTATTACGTTATACTGGTACAAATCCAAGTATTTGCAGCACTTCTATTCTGTATTACCAATTATTGGTTTACTGACCGAAATATTAGTAAGTACACAGTCAATGTTCAAAAATGGCGTTTAAGCAACGCAAATCTTTCAATACATATCCATTATGATAACAAAAACAATATCAAAATTATTTTCGTATAGTAACGTGAGTCTAAAGTTATTTACTCTTATTTTTATGGTAAATAAATAATTAATTAACATGCACAACGAAAACTCTTTATAGTTATAAAAAGTTAAAAGCATATAGGGTAAATTGTGAACCTAAGAATTCAACAGATTTCTTTATATATACACTAACAAATTTATAGTTATATATTTTTATGGAACGAGTAAAAATAGTGGTTCAATTTTTACAGCGCATAAAAATAACTCTTGATTTTTCAGTATACAATAATAACGCGTGTAATATTTGGGTGCACAAAAAACCCTACGTCAAGTAAGAGGGTGTAAACAACACTAAGCTATATTTTGGTTACTTTAATATATTTTTACTATAATTCTATTATAAAATGTTCAGATTTATAGTAAGAAAAATTGTTTGATAATATATATACTTAAATATGTTTCTTGGCTTAAAAATATTTCTTCGTTATAACGAAGTAAGAATCGATCTATAATAGGATATTAATAATTATGATGAAGAACTATATCCGTTAAATATGTCGAAATAAATTTATTAAAAATCAATCAAAGAGATACTATCTTCAAGTCGATTCATCTCCATCAAAAGGAAAAGGGCTTAAATTCACGTATCTATAAAAGATTAATGTTAACACTTAATGTCCTAGGTAATTAAAGTAAAGTTTACTTGGCCGATTTACCTTCACCGAGATTTCCATCGACCGAATTATAACGATAACGACAGGTTTTAAATAATAATCGTGACACGTAGGTTGGTATATAGAATCATTTCTTAGCCGTAAATCGCCATTACTCAACTCGAAAGAGCTACGATGCAGTAATTTCGCGGGGACGCAGGGCCGCGCAGAGCCGCGCAGGGTTGTTGGGACGCGTTACATAATGCTTAACATAAATGCATGCATAAACCAATGGTGGGACAAAATCCAAACAAGCAAACCCTGGTGATAGGATATAACGCGTATACCTGCGCATTCGTAGTCGTAACTCTAGTATGAACACGTATATATATGTATACGCGTATATATAGGCGCGCGTATATTCGCGAAATGGGCTAGACACATATACCGTAATCGGTGCGCGCACCTTGCAACTCGTGGATAAAATTTTGCATTCACGCGCACCTCGATTCATATTCATCGTCGTCGATGAATATGTATGGATACTCGTTAATGTGTCGGGGTGAAAAATGTTCTATCTCTCTCTCTCTCTCTCTCTCTCTCTCTCTCTCCCTCTGTCTCAGTCGCTCTGATGGATTTGAATGGACCAATGGAAAATCCTCGTGCGCGCTTACGATATACGGTGAGCGAGTATCTCTCTGAAATGCGTTTATGTAGTCTAATCAATTAGAGGATAAACCTCGAGTTCCAGCCGTACAGGTTTATGGTGTACGCTTGGATTTCTAGAATCCTATACTCTACAGACCTTGGAAATCGAGGCGCTTGCGTTACTTATGCTTGTCAATTCTGAAGCAGTTAAATGCATAGAAGCTCAGTGGGATGTTGTTATGCATATCCTTATAACTCACTTTACCTTAATTTTCTTAAAAAGCCTATGTTATTTACGCCGTTTTTTCGTATCCTTTCAAAATTACGTACTTATAATACGAGACCCATTGAAACAATTTTTTATTAACCAAAATAACCGTTCGTTATCTTAGGTAGTTAATAATACTTAAGAAAATGTTGCTATTGCTTAGATAAGAAAATCTTTGTTGTTCTTTGAAGAATATTAAGTGATACAAAGTTTTGAAGAATGCTTCAACGTTTAGACGTCTTAAATGTTTAGTTTAAAAACAGTTTAGTTTCAAGAAGATTAAATTCATCAAAACTTCGAATCTATGTGTATTTTGATCTTTGGCACGGAAACTTCAAGACTTTGACGATTCGACATTTCTAATTTACTTCTAACAGTTTTTGAAGCTTTGAAAACAAAGTCTCCGTAAAATTGAAACCTTATTGCTATTGCAGTAGACCCGCATTAAACTCAATTAAAAAGAGATCTAGCAGACAGATATAACCGGATGGATAATACACTGTTGAGCGACTCGTAATTTTGATCATTTTCGTAGATGAAGCAACGTCGTATAGTGAGATCATAATTTCAATGACTCGTACCACCACTTGTCGTTGAATATAAACAAACTTCGAGATTATCGATCCGACGCGTTCTTCAAAACGCTGCGTCCATTAACCTACACATGGATAAACACGTATTCACCACCTCTCGCGAATGATCGATGACACTATTTACCCGACACTCGATCCAAAAAGATGCCAAGACCGATCGCGTCACTTCGGAATGCGAGTAAGCGAACATCGGGTTTTCTGATTCGCCTTATTACTCTTCTCTCGCTCTCGCTCTCGCTCTCTCTCTCTATTTCTCCTTCTTCTCCTCGATCTTTTTCTCCTTTATAGTTATTTATCGCTCATTTAGGACGCTTTCGCGATCGCGCAAAATTTTATCGCGATTTCCTTCAGTGAAAGCTCCGTTAGGCGTCGTTAAAGCGCACGCCTTGATATCGGGAACGTGAATTATTTTATACCCGTGATTCCGATTCAATATGGTTAGCTTTATTTTCATTCTTAGTATTTTGAATTACCAAACGTTAGATCGAATTTACTTCAGTAAACTATCATTTTTTTCACGTAACTATTTTAATTAAATCGTTAATCTAAATTTAATTCTCGATATTTTTAAGATGTTTCGAGAGATATTTAATATTAATAGAAATTGAAAATTTAACGGGTATAATTAAAAGCGTAACCGCATTTTATAAATTAAACCTATAAGTAATTGCAAGATAATAAGCGAGTACAGCGGTTACGCAGTTTTATTGGGAAAAAATGTTAAACTGTCATAAATAATGTATGAAAATCACCCGATAATCACTTTCGAAATAATCACGTAAAGTGCAAACACGCGAGAGGAAAGAAAAAAAATTTACAGCTCCCTGGCGTTATCTGTCTAACAATTTATTTTGATAATTTACGCGGTTCGTGTAACAGATTAAACTAACTGGCTCTTTCGCGATTTGCGCAAGTTTTAGTATAATCGAGTAGGTACGCCTCTAAACCCAGCCGTTCCCACGTTTATTAATCGAATCGCGTAGAGGTGAACGGCATGATGTAATTCGTAGACGAAAGACGTTCCTTCAATTTCGGCGGCGGCAGGGCTTGATTAATTGCTCGCGATTCAATTTATCAATTGTTCGCGCTTTTAATAGGAATTAAGATGCCGCGTGCACGTGGCGTTTCTCTCAAACCTTTATGTTTTCGTTTACCCGTACAATATTATGATGAAATGTGTACTTGATTAGACTTCCTGAATGATGGATAGGGTAATAAAAAAACTCAAATTGGACATCGATTTTTTATATCTATACGTTTCATTTTCTTATCATTTACTACGAATTATACGAAATTAATTATCTTGGAAGTCAAATTTTGACGTTAATATTATTGGTATTAGATACAATTATGTTAATTTTAGAATAATTTAATAATTCATTGAAATCAAGCTGTCCGGCTAATTAGTTTACATTTAAAAGATTTTTAATGACGAGTAAATGTAATAATGATAATGTTAATTTTATAATAAATATTAGTACCAAGTTTTCATCGAGTTATAGACATTTTTAACAAAAATAATAAAATTAATAGTCCGAATTAATATTTAACGTATCTTCATTGTATATAATTAATTTCAACTCTTCAGTAATTCTTCTTAATCTTTTACTTTAGTACAAAACAAACTATATTTTATCATTTTAGTTAAAATAGCTACATTAAAAATTGCATTGTTAAAAAGTTGCTACACTTTATGTCGTAAAAGTCGCGGTTTTTTACTTGAATATAATGAAGAGGTACGATCATTATATAGACGGTTGTTTGTGTTTATCTCTATATTAACGACGTTCTCAAAATATTATTTTAATTAATTTTGTTTTCAAACTAATTAGGTGCATACAAACCAAGGTTTGATAATTATTTTATAATTCACATTTTGTGCAAGTACTAAACAGAATAAATAACCCAAGATAATTGTACGTTACCCTTATTTTCAGTACAACAAAGCAGAACTGATTAAGCCAACTGATTAAGCCAACACTCACCTGAAACAAAAACAAATTATATTTTAAGTATATGAGTTTTGTAAAAACAATCAATTAAATTAATTAAAAGTTTCTTCTTTATATATTGACGTAAAACTATAAAATGATAAAAGGTATATTAAAATTATTATCGAATACGATATTAAAGAACGAATATTGATTTTTACAATTAGATGTAGTCTTTGTAATTCTCGTTATGCCTTAAAAAGTAATTTAATACATCATTAAGTATATAATTATCACTTTCTATAAATATTGTTTTTCACTTCAGTAGGTAAAATTTTAGAAGGAAATAACGCTTGAAATATGTAAACAAATTATCATCCAGAGAATATGAAAAGAAATAGGTTACCGAGAAGTATGGTGTTCGCAAAGAGATGCAATATCTTTTTGCAAAAAAAGAATAAGCAGCGAAAGTTGATATAGTTAAATCGTACCGAAATACTTCAAGATAATCCAGTCGCAAATTCGATTATAAAAGCTGAATCTTCTTTACATACTCGATCCTCGGTGACGCATAAAGCACAGAGGGAACAAAGTTCTACCAATAAATCCCCGGCGCTAAGCTCATTTGCATGCAAAGAGCAGAGAAAAGACGTAACAAATCGCGATGTCGTGTACTACAATTTTCCCAGTTTCAGTGTTGTCTATATACCAGAGCAAAAATGTTTCGCACCTTTTTCCTTCCTCTCCTTCTTCTACTTCTTCTTCTTCTTTTTGGTTTCCTTTCTTTTCTCACCGGCACAATTATACGCGAGCTGCGCTAAAACCCGCCTGAGTTATTCCTTTGCTTTTGTTCTGCGGAAGGAATATTTCATGTATCATAACCGACAGAAAGGAGCCCCCGATGACAAACTATGAAACTTTTCTTCCGATAATATATATGAATAATGTAGCACCGCAAGGTGGGAAGGGAATACCCAATTGAGATCGAAGTAATGAAAAAAAGTTGGTGTAGGTGTAACTAAATGAAGCAAAGTCCGCTTGCGATTGATCGGAACAAATTAGATTTTATTGCCGCTGTAATGAACTACTTTTTTATCATTCAGAACGGGCGTTCGATCTTTTTATTTATTCAAGATAGCCGACAAGAAATGAGATCGGACGAAATTATAAGTAAGTCTTTTGTCATAGAATTGCATCAGTAAAACCAGTTCTTTCTTTTTATCGTGTTACAACTTACACTATATAATCAATCTGAATATGAATCTGATGTTTTCATCACTGCAAATGCAACGATCAATAACATTTACTTATATTTAACTTCCCATCGTGCAGTCTAATGATTTTAAAATAACGTTTGAATGAACTATACAAATAAGGCGTGCAAAATTTATAGGTACACTCTCGTTCCACAACTATTCTCGCTCATTGACTATATTATAGTGTATTATTGACTCTGGCGCGATCATTAGGTGTGCTTGTACGATACTTTTACTGTATAAATATCTTAAACAATAATAAAACATACACATCCCTTCAAATATTCAGTACCACAAAGGAGGAAAATAATTCATCTCGAGAAAACAATAAAAATAGTTGATTCAACAGGTCGAAGTACTTATACAGAGCTTTAAAATGTATTCATTCAGTAATACACAAAAACTTTAAATAAATCTTTAAAAAAATAAAAATTCTTCTAAACGTGCAGTTGACATCATTTTTATTGGAGCTCTGACCGTGGAATAGGCAAGCTTATTCGATTTCCCCAAAAATATAATTGTAAATGTTACTAATTTAAATACCTCGAGCGAGGTCAACCGAGGAATGCAATTGGCAATTACCAATTGCATTAGGTGAGTGGGGTGGTCACTAAATTAAGCCTCGCAGGGTATTCGATCGAATTATTACTTGGATATTCTACATTAAATCAATAATCAAAGATAACAACAATAAAGTGGATTTGATAATTAATGCACTTTACTCAACAAGGTAAATTTAAAATCATATTTAAGTTTAATTTTTCTGCACGATGATTCCAAAATTCCAAGATGATTACTATTATGACGTTATTTAATAATTACCATGAGTACTCGCGAAATGGGAAATGATTTCAATACACCGCTAATAAATCCATTTGCACGTTTAGAGGGTCTACAGTTTAAGACCATGTGTATGCAATTATCCATTTGAAACGTCCAGGTGGTGACCCATTCACAAGTTTAATGCATAACTGTGGCGTACGTGCATGTAACTTCAAATGACTTTCGAGTAAATCACACGTTAATTTTTAAAATAGTTTAATTTCGATATTGATTTTTTTAATTTAGGACAATTTTCATACTCATAACGCATTATGAAATAAATTTGGTTCATAATAATCCGATATAATACTTATTTAAGTATAGTAATATATACACTATTATAAATTTTACATATTGAACTCAAGGAGAGTATATATTTTTTGATAAATTCTGTACAATCAAAAAATAAATCCATTATGTTAACAATTTTAGGCCATTCGAGTATTTTTATACTTATTTGAGGAAATGTATTATACATTCAAATTATTCAATTCAATATAATTATTTTTGTTTTGCCAACGAAAATATAAATAATCCGATAGAGTGACATATTTCACACTGGTTATCGCAAAGGAAATTTCAATCAGTAAGATTGACTTTCAATTAATTCGACTGATAGTACATTTAGTGTGAGGAATGATAATCTATGAAATTAAATGAAAATTATTATTAGTTATTTTTATCGTTGACGAATCTAAGATAGAGTGCAATACAATAGAGCAATATAATAAAATGCATATAATCAAAACCAGTCGAATAATTAAATTGTCATTGCATCAAAACCGTAATAATGCTGACTAAACATACATATTTCTAACATTCCCTAAAATAATATTACCTCCACAGTAACTTAAAACAAATCGTCTCGCGTTCAATACATATTTTCATTAATAGTACAAGACATAAATTATAGTACATCGAGGTAAAGATGAATTTCGAATCGATCAGTCGGTGAGTAATTAATCTGCAACGCGAGTATATAAATGTATACGTTTTAACGAGCCGCTACCCGGAGCGATGAAGAAATTAATTAAACTGAGCTCAGCGATGAAATACGCGCGATTGGTGAAAAATCCACGTTCATTGCCGTTAATCCATCGTCGCGTGTTCTTCGTTGCTGCTTGTGTGTGTATGTATGTAGGTATCTATAATAGGTTCGACGCGTTCCTTCATTAAAATTCATTACACGCCGTTCGAGACGTCGCATTTTCGTTCATCTTTGAGAAAACCCGAAGGCATCTAAAGTGTAGATAGATCAACCGGATGATGTGAAACGAGAAAGTCAAGTGGATTCAAGACAGTATATGAAATTGAAGAATGTTACAATCTACCTATATTGATGTAGATGTTTATCAAAATTATAAGTATGTATTTCGTCGGATCGTGTAAATAACAACGTAAAACGAGAATGTCATGTATAAAAGTCAATCAAGTTGAATATTTGCTTTGGATAAATGTGAGGAAAGAAAGGTTTTATTACATTGCTTGCGAATGTGACAGATTCAAAGGCTGGTCTATGTAAATATTTGAACGAGTGCTTCGATGACTTCCTAGTTTCGTATATCGAAATGAATTTAGTCCCGAACTCCTTGTCGTTAAAAGAGTAATATTTTATTAAACGAATATTTATTTAATTCATAGACACATACGTGTAAAAAAAGCATGTCATAAATACACATTATTAAATAAGTGACAGCAAGCTTATAAAGAATTGAAATGTTGAATCAAACCATAAAAAACAAAATTTATTTTAGTGTCATTTATCTTTAAACATCAGTTCGTAAATGCGTAGTTCGTAAAAAAAAGTGCATCGAAAATGAATATCATAATAAATTTAAATGAAAATATTACACGAGGAGATGAAAGTGACGCAACGTTCTATATATGCTCAGGACGAGCTTCGTAATCGGTTGTCGAGTTATTGCTCGCGACGGAGAAATCAATGAGGATTACTGCTTTTTGCTCCACTTGTCCGCCTCGCTCGCACTTCCTCGCGTTCAATGTACCTGTAGGCTTTGCCAGACAAAATCGAATTCATACACTACGATGCTCCGAATTGTTTAAGGAATTAAAATATGATACATTTATAGTAAAAAGTGGAAAAAAAGGAATAAAAATCATGTTTTCGTTGACACGATGTAAAAAATATTGTAATTTTTATTAAAACCAAAAAGTTATTATTGAAAAGTAAAAGAAATCCAATATCTTAATGTATATTTCAAATATAGTTACCTATTATTTGTTTGTCCAAAACAATGTCAGTAACTTTATAAATATAAAAACAGTTTTATTTTCTCACGCGATAAAACAACTGCAAAAGGAAATAAATAAAAAGTGAATCGATAAATTCAATTGGTAGGAATAATTAAGTGTATTAAAGGTGTTGCAACATTTGATCAGGAAAGACGATGTAACAAGGTCAACCCTTTTTGGCAACTACGAAGACTACGAAGTTAAATAGCCAGATCCAACGAAGCGATGCAATTGAAGCCAACGCGAAGCGCCAAACTATACATAATTTGATTCGAGTGCACTCGACTCCCGGAAAGTAATTAAAGCACAGTTGTGACCCCCGGGTAACGTCTCCTCTCTCTTCTTCCCCGAACGAAAGCGATTTCCTACTTTCTTTTTTTACGAGGGTGCCACCGACGCCGAGCGACGCTGCACTCAAGTGCCGCCGACTCTTTTTCTCTCCGATCCCTTCGAGACTCATTGCTCTTCCCTTCAGATGTGCGTTTAGAAGCGCAAATCGATGTGGGGAAGTTGTATTGGTCGACGTCTTTACGCGACACTTACCAACGGGATTGTGCGTTGTTAAATTGCCCTGATACCAGATCACAACTCCTGATTTGATCCGATTGTTTCGTCGCTTTTGGCCGGAGGACGCTCAGCCAAATGTAAAACTAAAGAATGTAGATAGTGTGCTGCGAACCATTAGAAAATAATCATAGGACGTACGTTTGATCTTGCTACTCGATGTACAGGGGGGAAATGATACTTCAATCTTATAGTTGCATCGGTACATTCCAGTTAGAGTTTTACATTATAACAATATTGTGATCAGAAGTTATAAACAAAATAAAGCAAAATATATCTTGGGTAATTCAAATTTGAAATTCAAATATGCTATTCATATTACTACTTAATCAACTAAAAGATATTTAAATAGATGCACTTTGTTACAGATTTGTAGTTCCGTATATTTCGGATTAAATGTTTAAATAATTTAAGTTTAAACAACTTCTCTAATTCTATAATTGTCGTAGTTTACGAAGATTTTGGTAATAACGCGCGCACATTAGCCCTGTAATACTCATCATGAAAATTCTTTGAGTTTGAAACGATTGAGTAGGTTCGCCACGTACGATTTTATACAACTGTAACATCATTACAACCGTCATAATAATATTGTAGACCGAGGTAATATCAATTCAACCCTCGCATCGCCGACTACATAAACCTGCTTAGTATCCCCGTCTATAGGTTCCAACTTTACGATAAGACCCTAGCTACCTAAACGTACAAATAAACGTATCTAAATGCAAGCCCAACGAAAAAAAAATTCCACACTCGCTCACACGTATACCCACGGACACAGCGGCCGTTCGATCAGTCCTCTTCTTTCACTGTCGCCCTCGAGCACACATACCCACAAACTTGTACGCGCAAACAGACAAACACGCACGCACGCACACACACACACAGAGACGCGCGCGTAGGGGGGGTCGTGTATCGACGCGCGCGGACCTGGCCGCAGAGGCGCGGCTTCCGAGACTCGAAGCCTCCATCCCTTCCTCACCGAGGTCCTTCACCCTTTGCGCCACTAAAGCTGAGCTCGCGCGCAGGTACGATATATAGGCAGACGCTCCGAGCAAGTGTACTTCCGAACCGTAGGTTCTCTTATACGCGCGAAATTTCTTTTCGACCGTGTGCGAATTCGCTACGGTGATTGATATTTCCAAGGAGCTAAGTTGATTCGATGTATTACCGATCGTCTTCTTTCGCGAAAACCATTTTTCATAACCATTCGTTTGTCCGTTCGATTATACATTCGCGCGTAGATTCATCTCTCTTTCCTTCGCGCGGTCATCCTAGTCCATTTTCACTAAATTTCCGATAGTTGATGCGAGGTTTTCGTTTTAATTTTTATTATTATTAGCTTCTGCGTATAGTATACCGATATTGTTATTTAACATCGAATCAAAGAAAATAAATATCAATTTGTTGGGTAACGGATTTACAAAACTAACTGGGAGAGTATCTAGAAAAACGTGAAATCCTGAATTATAGACTTGAACTCTCTAGTTTGTGAAAGTTACGCACTACTAAGACAAATTGAAAAGTCACTATTATTTATAACTACACAGTCATTAGAGATAGTTATTTGAGTTAAAAATTCAAATTAATCGGGCACTATTACAAAGTTATAGAGAAAACAAAATAACAAAAAATTTATATTCATTCAAATTTGATATATTTTTTGTACAAAACAATTTAATATTTTTTGTTCAATCCACAATTTTGCAATCAATTAACGGATTTGAGGATATTTTTAAAAAAATCTTATCTGTTTGATTGAAAATCTAGATGAAGCAATTGTTTCTAAAATAGCTAACTAACACTTTTTATACTCCAAATTCGGTGCTAATCAACGACAGGGACATGCTATGTATAATTTGTAAACAAAGCATATGTTGAAAATACATTTCGTAGTGATACTTGTATCAATCGGCAGAGATTGAATCAATTCCGAAGCCATAGGGTTACACACCTTCTGATCTACCAACCTAGCCATTAACGATTGAACTGCAAAACTAAAATTTAATAAGAGCTGTGATACTTTGGTAGTTATATAATTAAAAACAACTATGAGTAGATATGTATAACTGTATTACAATATAGTGAATTCGAAATTTATTTCATGGATAAGAATAATAATAAATAGTCTCAGCCCGTTCTTGGACCTATAACCATATATTTTTTATAAAGTTAAAATAAAGAGAATAGTTTATGAAATATAAAAGGAATCATCTCTTGATTGTTGAAAAAATATAGTCACTATATGGAATATGCAAATGAATTAATAAGTAGTTAATTTTATTATCTTGACCATTTTCGTGGCTCTTAAGTCTAAATTATTTATCGTAAAAACAGGTCTAGGTACGCCTAAAATGATCATCGAAATCGGCGCGAAAGGAACAAGAAATACGTGCCGACTCGTTTGAAGTTTAATACCAAAAGGGTGAACTAATCCGAAAGGGTTCAAACACGTTCGTGTACACCGAGGATAAAACGGTGACGGTTGAGCGATTTCAAATTTGCCAACGTCTGCAAACTTGTTCATTTCCTTGGATTAAGGATTACCGGCGACACTTGATTTTTATTAGAGTTTTAATAAAAAAACTCTCGAAATCCTTAATGATAGCTGAATTTTCTGATCTTTAAATTTGAACAAATGACGTCACAAGCAATAAAAATGTAAATGAACAGTTTGGATGAATAAAAAATGCCATAACTTTTGTAAAGTATAGCTGTATTGTACAAACGAGCAGAAAGACATATAGGGAATACGCGAAACTTTCCTCTCGTAAATATTCTACTTTTACTCATTTAGTTCGCAAAATTTTCCAACAGTGTAACAATATAATATATTGCTTCTTGATGCTGAAATTATTACTTTCGAACCAATCTTTATCCTATTATATTATTAAAAACTTAACTGTTGTGCAACTTTGTGCATTGTATTGCTATTGAATTGATTTTTAATAATATTACGAAATAAGTATTGATCTTGACTTGCAAGAAAAGGTTAATTATATTTACTACAAAAACAGCTATATTCGTTATTGTACACTTTCCATTAATCAAAGAATTGACCAATATTTGAAAAGATTTTTTGAGATTAATCATTCGAAGATTACGTTATCAAAGTGTCAACAAGTTATAAAAGCGCATCGCCAAAAGATGAAAAAGTAAATACACTCGAAAGAACAAGACGAGCGCGTCGTTTCCTGAAAATCAGGCAGTTAGATACATTCGCACATGTACACATGCGGGCGCACGAAAAGGAGCGCACGATGATCGAGACGATAAAAAGAAGCATCGAGTTGCCTGCAAAAGGATTCGGAGAGACATCGCGAAAGCGAGAGAGGGAGAGAGTAAGCAGGTATATAAACTCGAAAGAGCCAGAAAAAAAGTATCCCTCTCTCCGAGTCGCTTCTTCCCACTCTCGATGCGAGAGACGAGAGAGTGTGTTCTCCTCTCTTTCGTTTAGGCTGCCAGGGTAATTGCACCGTGCCAAGGCCGACAGCTGATGCTGCTGGCCAACACACAGCTGTGGCCGCCCAAGAGAGAAGAAGCGCTTCGAGACTTTCCTGTTGGTCTCTTTGATTTCACTTAAACGAGGCGCAAGTATGTGTGTAAGGACGAAACCTTCCTTTGATCGGTTATCTACGATTCCTTTGAGGACGAAGTGTGCATGTGTACGCGACTCCCTGACTCTACTGCAATGCGCCAAATGTATTCCGATGAGACCAATTGTCTTCTTATTGGCCAAACTACTTTCGTAAAATACTCGTTTCTTATTTCTTTCTGTAACTCATGCGGAAAATTTCTTCTTGCAATCTCGACATTTGTGCGTAAATCTTCCTACTACACGGGTTTCCATTGCACAGGTGGTATTACCTCTCAATCAGGAATTATGGGAATGGGAAGTATCGAATATTTGATATTTAGGAAAAATGAATATAAATACAAAATTATATTAATTGAAATAATGTGAATAATATTACACACCTTGAACGTTCCTACTATTACATCAACTACATTTTTTCAACTGTACATTATTTTTTGGAAGTGAAAAGTATTTATTATTCTGTATAAAATACATCGCACACTACCCACCCAGAAAGAATAATCATTCGTATTCACAAGACGTCTCTGCCATTCGGTGTATAAGTTGACACAGAAAAGTGTATAAACCAAGGAAGGAAAAGCCACCCGGTTTGGAGCAGGTGTCGAATAGCCGTTGTGACAATTCGTTCGTGTGACGAAGACAAAAAATCGGAGGCCCGGATGTCGCAGAAATATACGGGAGAAATGTTTTCCTTTAAACGATTCGATCGAACGATTTTACTTCACGAGGCAAGAAAAAAAATTGACGCGAGACTTTTCCGGCATTCAAATTTACCTGCTCGCGGAACCGAGCAATTTTCAAATGGAATCCATTTGAGATCGTAGAGACGATGTTACGCTGTAATTTGTTATTGGACGATTTTCCATATAGGAATAAATATTCAAAATTTTGAGTATACAAAACATTTCTTCTAATTTAGTATTGCTTATAGAAAATTCTGTTTCCAATTATTGCCAATGACTATAGAGAACTAAAATTCGTTATATATATGTAGATAGATTCTAATAAGTATTGGCGATGAATTTTAATGTATTAAATTGTATTTCTACGCATACGTTCTCATTTATTATACGAAACAATTTTATTATGGTGTATATAAGAATACCAGTTGATTTCTATAGATCGTGAAATATAAAACTCGTTTATCGAATGCATTAACTAATAGTCATTCGGTCGGTCAAAAAAAAGCAGCGAGACACGACAATGACAAGATAAAAACTTTAAAGCAAGTTTCAAATGCCAAACCTTTCTGTAAAGTGCAGTCTTCCTCATCGAGACCACAAAGCGAACGAAATATTCGTGCAATAAATCTTAGATTAACAATAATAAGGCCATTTCCAAATAAAAATGAAAAATATGAAGAAAAAAAATGTAAGATGATGGAAGAGGCCTAAAGAAAAAACGAAATATCCTTTTGTAAGAGTTTACGCATATGAGAACGATTCTCCTAAGTCACGTTTCATAAGAAAGAGCATTATTCGAGTCCGTTGACGTTCCAAAATCCACGTGCATTCTTCATTCCTTATGGAATGTATGTCCACGAGTGTGGACGTGCGCACACGTACGCCTCTTCCATTGTCAAACCAGTTTTCTCTTCTATCCCTCTCTCTCTCTCTCTCTCTCTCTCTCTCTTTCTATATTTCTCTCTTTCTTTTTCTCTTTCTCTGTTGCTCCCTCCGCGAGACCCTCGAGCTCCTTTCCTTCTCGCGACGCCTTGGATTCCTTTGACTTTGCACTACGAGAATCGCGAGGAACCTTGTTTTTTCCCTAGTTTACACACGTTTGATTTTCCGATCGGGGATTATTACCGGATTTCTAGTTATGGAACTTTTTTTCGATCGATGGAATGCGACGAGCTGGTTATAAAAGGATTTGAAGTTTCTTGTGGATGCGAGGTGTGCACGCTACTGTGAAAAATCGTAAGTAGATTTTCTATATAGCGCGAACGATATTGCATTGGCGTACTATACATCATCAAATGGAAATTTTCAATTTACGCAAATATATAATATTTTACGTGTAGTTTATAAAAATTCATTCATATTTACAATTTTTTACGCATGAGATAACGCAGAAAAAGAGTACTTTTCGAATACTGAGTGCCCGTAATATAGGGACAAATTATTTCTATATAAATTAAAATAGACGAAAGGAGTATCTTTAGTTATTTTGAAAAGGATCCAAATATCTGAGAGACACAACCGGACGAAGTAGAGATAATTATTCAGGTACGGAGAGACCGAAAAAGAAATATACGTCCAGTGCGCAGGTGTGGGATTTAGGTAGTATAATAAAATATGTTCCTGAAACGGGCAAACAGCGAGGTAGGACTGTATCCGTATTGTTTTTATGGCGCCAAGGATGTTTGCCTCTCGACCGTCCAGGGAAATTGCCGTTGAATCGCGATGAAAGGTGAAAGCGGTATATTTAGGAATTTTGCTTGCCCGTACTTAAATTTTAGTATAATCATAACAGATTTAAACTCCTTATACTTTTACAACATATTTGGCAAGCACAAAAAAAATTCATTTTATTATTTAACGTATTATCTTGCGCTCTCATCTTTAGCAAATGCAAGATCTCGTCACTTTCCCATGACCCAGAAAAGTTATGTTAAAATGCTAAAGTTTTGAAAGAAACTATTGTTAACTCGCGAATAATATCCGTCGTACATAGATATCGATATCTATTGTACTATCTGAAGCTCCATCTACCAATCTGTCCGTTTGATCTTTACGCGAAATCAGTTGCAGTCGAGTGAATCAAAGCGAGAAATCGCAAGCGCAATTTGCGCAATGCCTTCCACAGAATCCAATAGTTAAGGAACAAACGGTTTGACAATTGAGCGAAATTCTTTACTCCGCCGATTTCGGTGGCTATACCGAATCGAATTTGTAATAGATTGAGAAATGGTTGGTAACCTAAGTGGATCTGGTACATCTAATTGCGAAAATGACGCAAGAGATTACTCTTACGGACATTCGTCTCGCTGACAGAAATGATGGATTTCGTGTAAATTGAGTTGTAATTATCGCTGCATTATATAAAGAAATTTACTTGATTTAAAGAAATCTTTTAAATGACTTTCGAAATTTTTCACATCTATTTATTTTAAAAAATATTGTTATATATTAATATCGGTATATATTTCTAAGATTTAATGATAACGATAATAATATTTGCTCATCTGTTTCTAAAGTATATTTGTTAAAATTTGAATTATAATGAAAAATATGTAAATCTACGTAATCCAAGAAACTTCTTCCAAGAAATAATATTAAGCGGAAAAATCTTTTATAAAAAGTATTTCGATAAATTAGATATGATAATATTTCTTTAGGAAAGTGTCTTTTATTCATTATCATTAGATTTGTAAAAAGACTGAAGAAGGAACGATTTATTACTCCAGGTTTATTCATCAAAGTCTACTTAAAATTCCAAATGCTTCAAGAGTAAGAGGAGCGTTAAACAAGCAGGAGCTTTTTGTAGTCGAAAATCACGTTTTTCAAAAATAACTTTGTTAGAGTAAAAGGGAGAACGTAATAGGGACGAACGCGTAATCGCGGCACTTCGCAGAAACGATTGGCTGCCGTTGCCCGAGGCGCAGCTTCTTTATCGTTCCTTGCTCGTTTTGGTTAACTCTGCCCATAGGAGGAGAAACGCGTGTTTCTAATTTACTTCGTTATTTAAGAGCGAAGGGTGGAAAATCCGCGGGTACCTCACTCGCCTTTTCCAGTTTGGATTTTAAAATTGAAGAATTATGAGCATACGTGATTTTTTAACTGCTTTTCCGTACGTCGATGATTATTGTTTAAGACTAACTCATCCTTTGGTAAGGCAATACCATTTATAATCGTCTTGAATTTCTGGTTATAACTTTACACTTTATTTGCGTTGTATAAATGAATCGTAATAGTAGGATTTCTCAAATACTCAAGTAATTTTTATTAAATTTAAAAATAGACTGTTCTTCGAATGTAAAGTGTAGATATTGAACAGCACATTCCTTAAACTGATTCTCAAATAATAATGTTGAACGTTTGAGAGTCTATAATTCTCTTTTCTCCCTTCGTAAACACAATTCACTTCCATTCGTACAGTTCCATTCCCTTTCTGCCAAAGGCTTTTGCCCAGCGCAACTAAATCCACGTGATCGCACGTACTCGAAAAGCTCGAGAAACGCACTCCCTTTCTTCCGACGTTTCCAACAACACGACTTTCAAATAATAACTTCTTGCGCGACGTAATCTACAATAATACTGCGCGCTACCAGTTTCAAAACAAATCTCTAATTTAGCATCTTCGTCTGACATTGTCACCGTGGAAAACGATATTCTCCTTAGCCTCCTTTTGTGTGTATACACGAAACCAATGTTCTAGAGAAATTCCCTTCCGTTTCGAGGGCTGATGTTAAGAATACAACAGTCATCGACGTCACAGCAAAAGAGAATATATTCATGTAAATATTATCGTTAAAACGCGAGCTTCGAACGAAGAAGTTGTGTTCATTGTATTGGAAATTCTTAAATCTGGCATAAATATATGTCTGTTATCTATTTTCTATTCAATTTAATTCCATAATAAAAATGGGTTAGTAATGTCGATTGCAAAATAATTCCAAGTTTATACCGATGTAAAAACTCGCTCGTTTACTTTATATTTATAATCTAAATTGTCAGTATCTGAGAGTATCTATTATGTAATAATTGAATGCCTAATCTATTTGTAACGAACGTCATTGTTTAGAAACACCTTTAGATCATGCTTGTAATTGCTGAACGAGTTATTTGATAATTTTTATATAAATATTTATAAAGACTTATACTTGCTCCAACTAAAGAAGTACTGATAGAAATATATTCTATTGACTGATTAAGAATAAAAAATATCAAAATAAACCGTTCGGAAAACGGGGAAGATCCGTAATTCTGGTGTGAATCACCGGTAAGACGTACAATAAGCAAAGTTCATTACATTGTCCACTCCGTTTCCTCCGACATTCATCCTGACACAATAAGACGATCGCACAAAACAAACAACGGCGAAAAAATAATTGCACTTAGCAGTATATAAGCTGTCCGAATGTAAAGAATAAAAAAAACTTCTTGAAAGATCACGCGACGAGGTTCTCACCGCTCACTGCGGTTTTCCGCTCGAGCTGCGAAAAGTCGGCAAGTACAATAAGTCCGATCGCCCTGGGGGTGAAGAAAAAAAATAATACAGAGAGAAGCATCCCCTTGTAAGTAATGACTCGCGTCCCTTCACCTGTCGAGTACTTGAATGTAGGCCACGCATCCTTTCCCTTCCTCTTGCTCAACCCTTTTCTTCCTCCCTACCACACTATGGCTTGGCAAACCCTTCGGTCGTTACTTTCTCTCGAGGCGTGCTTCGACATCGTTATCTTCCCACTTCCCTTCGAGCTGGCACGCGAAATACACGCTGTATGTAATTCGCAGAAACTCATAAGTTGATTTTATCTGACTTATCAAGATTTTCATTCTTCTCCGGATTATACTTACTTTACTTTATTTTTACAATCATTTTGGAACTATCATTTTGATCCCTTGTCGATTTAAATTACTTATATACAATTGTGGCTTTTGGTAACGCGTGCTCTACATTCAGCTTATTGTGTAAAACGATGCATTATTATTATTCATCTTGTTTTTTGTTAATTTAAATTGTGATGTTAATTAATGTCAATATCGAGTTATTGTAGTATAGATTGATTGTCATAGTTTTTTCAATGAATATTAATATTGGATACCAGGGTTCATTTGGTTTTGAAAATACCGCTATTCCAAGCACACACAAGCCTAGGGAAATTACATTAATTTAAAAATGTTGAATAAATATAACATTTCTAAAATGTTTATTATATTTAGAAATATATTCTATATTAAAAGTAAATTGTCTACATAGGGTCGATAATTGACGAGCAATTACATTGAAATAAAAACATATAAATTATAAAAATAAAAAATATAAAAGCTATATCAATCACTGTATACATTTAACCGTTAATTTCGTTCACAAATTAAAATGATGCAGGCTGAATACTCGTATGTTACTCACGTTTACAGAATTTATTTTGACGCTGAATATAACTTTCACGTGAGAGACAGTAAAACCATTAGAACGCGCGAGTCATTTAGACGGTATTCTCGCGGAGCAGGTGAATCATTATGGTGTCACTAAAGCATATCGGACTCAAGATTACGGTATCTTCGGTACACATTTGTTCGGTGTGGAGCGAAACGATTAGATTAAACTCGCGTAAAGAATGACAAAAAAAAGGTGTCGATGAAACCTTAAACTCGTTAACGTTAGTTAAACTCGCGAAGAAGAATACAAAAAGTCAAGAGACCGGAAGTCAATAAACCGGTCAAAAATAGATCAAGTTCAATGTACCGGGAGACACTCGAATGTTAGTGCGTGCATTGCGTACATGTCCATTAGATATATATTTATTAGATAAATTTTCGTTGTATATATTAAGAATATGAAAAGAGGAAGGTTTGAATCTTTGGAATAATTTAAAGCGTATTTTTACAAAACCATTTAATAACGATATTACGGTAATATATAGTAATTTAAATGTCCTTAACGACACTGATTCCATCGCAAATGCCGGGAATGGGAGCAAACTCTGTTCAAAAGGGGAATAACGAAAACGAGAGGAGAGGAGAGGTAGAGAATCGGTAAAAAGAGAAAATTGAAAAAAATGTCATTAGCCTTAGAAGTGAATACTCGAGGCAAGGGAAGTAGTATCAGAGCCTGCAGGAAAATGAGCTACTCTACGTCTTTCTCGTTCTCTCGTTCCGTTTCTCCATTCGTTTGGCTTGAACGATGAAGACGCTCATATCCGGAGCTCTATTGTGTCCGTTGGTCGACGACGTGTATAAAAACTAATCGACTACCCGTGTGCGTCCGTGTGCGTCGGTGTGCGTCCGTTGGTGCGAGATCGTTAATGGCGAGCGACGGAACCCCAACGAGTTCTCCAGAACATTAATCAACAGTTCGCAACAATTAATTTTGCATTTTTCCTGTTTGATTCAAGTGACGCGCACTCTCCACATACACACACACACGTCCATTACAATTTCTTGCAGTTTGTTTATTTCGGGTTTCGCTTTCGACATAAATATACGTATATTTTTTAGGATAAGTTTTTATTCTAAAGAAATATACATAATATGTACAGCTGATGTGCTAATAGTACTTGGGTTAGAGCAAGCGTAACTTTGACTCCATATCGAATGTGATCTAAAACAGTTGCTTCAAGTTTATATTCGAACAAGGTTGTAATGTTGCTGAAGTCAGTGAGTACATTTACAAGGATCAACGCAGATGTACTAAATCATTTCAGTTCTCCTGCGTATATACGTTCCTGAAACTCCCTTCCCTCAAATCTGCGTTAATTACCATTTCTACGCAGCTTCATAACGGTTCTTGTACAAATATCTTGTTAATCTGGACCCTTAATCTTCTTAGGATGTTACTGTGGTTCCATTCAATTAGAACATTCTGATTGTTTATACTAAAATTACAACTTTGAAAATCATGTTATAATCACATATATTTTCAAAATATATATAAATAATTCTGACAAAAAAAGTTTCTGATGTAAAACTTATCCCTGGCTATAATTTAAATTTATCTAGTAAACAAAAAAAATATTCTATCGAATAGTGTATCCAAGTAAAAACTCTCGAAACGTGTAGAACATAGTACAAAAAGATAAATGAATTTTGAACAAGCCGTAGGTAGAAAATCAGTCGACACGTAGAGTATGCTTGACCGTAAACTCCTTAATATACCTAAGGAAGTTTCCCAAGTAAGAGCGTTAGCAACACGTTAAACGTACATACCTACACAATCCGAGGTACACTGGCGCAGTAATATCCAGGCACATGTGCGCTCCGCACACCGAGATAAACAAGGCTCTCGCCCCCGCGCGATCGCGCACGTATATATTTAAACGATGCTACGAAACATTAAACACGAGGGCCAAGATTATCATGGTGCAACTCGAGTTTCCTGGGCCGAAACCGCCCGTATGTATTACACACCCTCGGTTTTGATGCTCTGCGATCTACGTGTAACGATTGCGCGACGTCAAGACTTTATTACGCTCGCACATTTTTATATCACTGCGCGCGCTCTGGGATTTTACTTTTCGAATGGTATCTTTAACATTTTTTACGACGACTTTCAATGCTGGAGAGAGGTGACGCGTACAATTTTCTTTGAGCTCGTCAAATTTTTCTTTTTAAAGGTTCAACTTTGTTTTCTTTCTTATCAACGGTACGTATACATTTGTGTTTACGTTCAAAATAATAATAACACAGTACGTCGTGCTAGTTTTTACGTAAGGCAAAGATGTCGTTTAAAAGTTTATTATTTCGTTGATTGATTAAAAATTATTTTAAACGGATGCGACGAAATACGAATATTTATAACATTTTTGTTGATTATCGTGAATAATTGAATTTTTCGACTATATAAAAATAATATTTACGGTTGGGCAAAGTATTTTCATTTTCGTGTAAGATAACGTAATGAAATTCGTGAAAGTGCAATTAATCCACCGATCAGCAAACCGAAATTCATGAGAAACGAAAAGTATTTTACGAATTTGGGGAAAAAAAGGCTAAACCAAAATCCTCTTTTGCGCTGTACGGCGTTATCGCAAGGGAACAGCTCGGTCTGCGCATCGTGTGTGCGCGCACAGCTGCCGCCTCGTTGCCGGGGGTTACCCGTATAGCCCGGATCGCGCTTACTTTTTCGATCGCCCAAGGGGGGGTTTTCTCCTCTACGAATGAGACTCTTTTTTCCCTTCTTTTACTTAATGTGGTAATCGCATTTTGTTCCCGTGTAGAAGACTTTTGGTACACTCTGTTTTTTTATGTTCGCTTATACCGTTAAGAAGGGGCCGAAAATATACATTGACTGATCTATCGATGAAGTCAAACTAATACGATAATCGTAAGTGAAAAAGAAAATATAGAAAAAGAAAAACTTTGATTGTACAAGAACTATCGAATGTTTATTTATATTCGCTAATGTTAACGTTGACCCACCCACTATTGTTCATTCAAATATAATTTTATGTTATCAATACATGTTTATCGATTATATATTCGCATTTAATTACTAACGATGAAAATTTACTGGTTAATAATTTAATAATTTTATAAAATGTAATTAATTACATAAAACATTAATAATTTAGTAATGTATTTAATTCTACAAAAAGAGTTGTCGTAAACTTGTCGAAAGACAGTTAACAAGAAACTTATCTTTTTATTGAAGATACTTCACACACGGCAAGATCTTTAAAATCTCGTACGAAAGAGAAACCCGTACAGTAAATTAAAAAGGAAGACAATCTCATCAGTGAAAGGCTATATATAACGCACCCACGTGGCTTTTACGATGCGTGCGAAAGCTTTGACTCCCTTGGAAAGGGTGTGAAAAGCGGCGTCACGTTCGGAAGTCTCCCACTGCAGAGAGCCGTATGCGAGAGTTTATTTTCATCTGAATACTGTGTTGTTACCCCACAGGAGGCTCGTCTCACTCGATTGCATTCTCGATCGATTTTCTAATAAGGCAAGATTACTTTCCTCCATTCGTTTCTTTATATACATTTTTATATAATTTTTCATCTTTTATTTTTTATTTAATATTGTGAAATAATTTGGATAGTGATTGATATTAAATATGTACGATTCAAAAATATTTTTTTTATTTTATAGAAACTAAAACTATTTAATAAAAAGCTTTTAAAAGTATAAAGAATTTTAAATATGTATAAAACTCAATCTATTCATCAAAATTGTATAAATATAGAGTAATAATTTTTGTTATTTAAGAATTCCATTGTCCGAAGTGTTTGTGTATTTGCAAATTGTAACCATGTTGTTTTTTCATTTGCCAAATTTTCTTGATACTACTTGTTAAAGCCAATACTGTATGATCAACCGTATGAATGGAGGGATTATTAAATGGGTCATCATACGTATTCATCCGATCGTATTCAATCGCAATGAATATACATTTTTACTCTAAATTTAATTTATACATCTCTTAATAAATCCATATGAAATTATTTTATTTAGTTTGGATTCTAAAAGTCTATTTGACAAATTACTTTAAAATGTAATTCTCTTAAAAAAAGTTGATTTTAACCCAACGATAAAATTAAATTTACGTATGTACTTTACTAAAAAATGCGGATTACTCAACATATTATATATCCCTCCTCGGTTGGTTTTAATTGTTTCGTGAAAATGTTGGTTAGAAAAGAAACTTTGCGTTTAAAAATCAATGTAACAGCATTAACGTCATTAAATAATTATTTATTCTTACATCACATTATAGAAATAATTAATTGCAGATAAAAGAATTATGTACGGTAATATTATGTAATTCATTCAATAATTCAATTGTGATTTGAATGTTAAACTACTCTAACTCAGGCCAGGTGTAAAAGAAACACGCGTAAATTAATTTGACAAAGCATCTACACCAAAAACAATGCTATGTTTTGAAAAGTAAATTACATTGCCCGACAAAAAAAATCGACTGTGTACACCCGCATTATTTTCACACCATCGCTTGTGTCTACAAACTCATTAAAATGAAAACGTAGTAAATTACAGGAATTCTACAGAAACGTTTACGAGTGTGAATAACTTTGTAAAGTTAAAATTATTGTGTATAATATAATAATTGCGTTTTAAGTGAATAAACAATTATATAATTTAAATAATTACGTAAATTGAATTAAGTTACATACCATTGTTGAGCCATTTACAATATTAAACAAAATAACAAACGTTAAGGCTCCCGTTCGTTTATTGTACAAATTGTATATTTTCTGTTTCATTGTTAAATATCGGTAGTTAAGATAATATTAATTTATTTAAAAACATAATTATTTATATTTCATAAGCTGTAATACGTATAATCCCGAATTTATATACTTTGCATTTAGGACTCGGCTGATTAGATTCATAATTGACGTTAACAGTTCCATCGATATCGTTGTAAAACTTTGGATAATCCGAATTTCTTAGCGCTGAGGATATACGTGCACGGATAGTGTCGTTCTCGCGTACCTTAGGCTATCACGATGATTACGCTTCTCGATGATGATTCAAGATGTATGACTGTCTTGCTTAATGGGACTATACTTCTGGATGATCGAAGACGTATGGCTCTCTTACTTAATGGGCTCTCTTCAAAATAAATGCAGTACATATCAACGCGTCTGGAGTAAACGTAGAAGAAACACTTACGACGATGTAGCGACTTACCCCAATAGGGTCAATGGTACGCTTAATGAGAGGGTCGATAGCGGAACGACAATACGCTACGACTCATCACTCGCACTATGACTGCACAGTGAATCTAGATCTTGAGAATAAATAGATTCGGGGAATCTAGATTTAATGATCGTTCGATCTTATCGAATCACTTTCCTCGGTTTACGCCTCTACAAATTATGAGATTGCTAAGTATATTTCGAAAATGGCTAAATATTATCAAATAATTCATAATTGAAGATAATTATATTATATATTTAGTAGTTTATGCCTAGACATCGTTCCTTGCGAATATTATGACTTTTCGCATGTACACTGAAATATATTACATAGATTTAAAAAATGTAATTATTCGTAAAGCTTTTAGACGAAGGTAATATTCATCCCGGGAATTTTCTCGACGGTTGGCCTATAGAGTGTAATCAGTAGTCTGACCCACCGCGTACTAATACGAACCAAATCCCATCATCGAGGCTACTTCTCGGGACAACGATAAATGCGGCATTGCCACGAGTTTATTAAGCCGTGTCGGTTTAATGCACCTCTCCAAGCGAATTGCGCGACCCCTTACGCGAGTTACTTCGCCAGACGTCGTAGTTGAGGGGTCCTTTAACTTAAGTTTCTCAACTTGCTCCCAAGTTTCATCTCTTACTCTACATAATACTTGCTGATATATTCTGCTCCATCCTTAAAATTTTCTATCGCTGTAGATTTTAAATATTTTAACAGTCTTCTTTTTGTTTTACTTGATTAAATGTACAGTTTAATCGAGCACATTACTGGTGAAGCATTTGTAAGTAGAAAAATGCACTTTACTCGACATGTGCAGAACCTTCGTAATTGGTTAAAGTACTCTAATTAGAAAAGCTGTCTTTGAATAAGCAACTGCGCTCGAATTAAAATTATAGAGAATTTATGAAATTATGAAATTATGAAATTACATGTTTTCGTTTGAATAGTTAGTTTTTAAAGTTTTTATTTGAGCCAATCTGGCTCCCTTTAATCAATTTCTACCCTTGAGAAGTTTGTTAGACAAACTACTAATCCTTCAGAAACATACGTACGAGACGCACAGCTAACCAATGCATTAAGGCATGTCTCAAAGGATTTAGGGTTGTAATTAAGAGCCGCACCTATCTGTTTGCTTACGTATGCTCCAAAATTATCTGTCATCTTTAATTTCAAACTTTGTACACTCATAACTTATAGTATAAGGAATATTGCAGCATCCTGGTAAACGGATAAAATATACTACGATGCACCAATAATTGGCATATAGCTACATACACTTGGCAGAAGAATGTTTATCAATAGCAATCGATACCAATAAAAATACACTTT
This sequence comes from Theocolax elegans, assembly GCA_026168455.1. Classification (NCBI taxonomy): domain Eukaryota; kingdom Metazoa; phylum Arthropoda; class Insecta; order Hymenoptera; family Cerocephalidae; genus Theocolax; species Theocolax elegans. The sequence continues at coordinate 74,711,216 of CM047426.1, read as the reverse complement.
TTAACGTATATTATAGTCACGATAAAATAACGCATTGAATCGTCCGTGCAATATTTATCTAATGTTTTAAATCTAAATGAAAAGTCAATTCACCACAGCGTTAATCTACACACATACACACATTTAACAAATAGCCACCACATAAAGACATTGTTGTAGTCGATGATATTGTATTTACATCAATATATCTAAATGTGACACATCTATAAAACGTAAAAAAATGTTTCCTCCCTTTCGAGTTACATGTACAGCAGGACTAAAGTGCCCTGCAAGACCAGGTGATATATAGAAAAAATAGTTTTTGCTAAAACAATAAATGCATCCAGTGAGAATTAAACAATTGTCAAATTAATGTTTGTAAGATATTGGGTATAAGGTTTCGCACTAGCTAAGTATTAGCTTAATACACTTCAATTAGTTTTAAGTTTTATAATTTTAAGAAGTTGTAATTTTTCACATCCACGTACAGATAAATTAATTTTATCTGTACAGGGCTTTACGGCATTTTTGTAATGTTTTTTAAATTATGCTGGCTAAGTAAGTAAACAAATACTTTTACTGAAACTAAAGTTGTTTGTAATATCTAAAAAGAGTAAACCATTCTACAATTAAACAAAACAAATAATTTGATTAGCCATTCAGAATTCTTCGAAATTAATGTTCTTTTAAAGAGCATCAGTACTCTGACATTTCTTTGAAAGTCACTCGGTGAGAAAACTAACAGAGCTGCAATACCTATCAAGAGTCACCTTTTCTAAGCTTGACAATCGATTTTTTTTAAAAAAGAGGTAGAAACGAGCTTGGCGCCAGCGGACGAAATTCTCAGGGAACAAAGCGTACCCTAACGTTCATCGAGTTCAAAGTCTCTCGGTAGAAGACGTCGCGTCACTCGCTCCCTTATAGACATCAAAGACGCCGACGGGGGCATTCACCGAAACCGTGCGAGATGAAGACGAAGAGAACGGGGTAAGAAAAGCAAGGGAGGAAGAAGAGGTCACGGAGACTCACGTACGGCCTCGGTTACACCTTGGGTGAGCACTGAGCGAGTGTTATTTCCTACGGCACTTACCGGAATTAGGCTCGCCAAACTTTCAACCCACTTGAAACCATTACAGGGAGCCTTACGACGGGCTTCGCGTACATCCAAATTGTCTTCCTTTAACCTTACGTATAAACTTTGATTCGACGGGGGTGACGAGGTAATTACATGATTTTCTCCTTTCGCTGATGGAATCTCGAGATTTTTTGCTCTGAACGAGTATACCGCATTTTTAAACTTCCTTCACTTTTTCAGTGCAAAATACGGGTAGTGAAATAAACCAAAATAAAAATATATACCCGACTGATCGACAAAAAATTATACAGGTTACACTCATTTATGACAAAATAAGTTATAAATACATTTGTTGGTGACGTAAACTACTCTACTCGCTACTCTAACGGGCACTATTGAACGTTCTTAACAAACTATTTGAAATTCGACTAAGAATTTATATCCTTAAAACACAAAACCTTATGAACATTATTATAACAACTAACAATAAAATGATAATCTAACGATTACTTACAATTAGATTAAATTCAATAAATTATCTTTTTATCGTCTAATCATTAATACGCAAACATATTACGTATCGACATTAAATTAATTAACCATTGCACATTTCATGCAGCAGAACCTATAAAAAATCGCAAGCGTTATTATATATAAAGTAAATTAGAAATTAAATTCTGACTCAATAACAGTGCACGAGCATGATATATCGCAATCTCTATACTAGCTCGGTATAAATATTACAGCATAATATGTACTGACCTTTCAGCAAACGCATCCTCGTTAGCGAAATAATTTTTAATTGCCTTTTGGATAATAATTTTCCATAATAACTAGTAAAGAATTGCGAAACCTGTACATACGTATGAGATACGCGCGATGCTGCATCGCGGGAAACCAAATTTTTTAACCGCGTGAAAATTTATGTTTTAATGCGTCGCAATAAACTCAATTACCATGCGCTCTAAACTCTCGAGGTAAGCTTGACCCCGGCGTTTCTAAAGTTTTCCTTTCGTTCCACACCGAGAGAGACGTATACCGATTAAGCTGCTCGTATCACTGCATTGCGGTACTAATATTTATTTTATTTCTAATTTCCGACTAAAATTCTTGTGATTAAAAAGATTAAATCGATTTTGCAGTTTTAAATGTTTTAATATAAACATTTGAAAACCTAATATTAGGATGATCGTATAATCTTTGAAAATAATATATAATTTACAAAAATAATCAAAGTTTATCTATATAAAAACAGACACGTTATTACATGTTTACAATAAAAACCAATAACACATAATACTCAACGAATTTTAATTAAAAAAAAATTAGAAAATTCTTTTGCTTAAAAACTCTGTTTAGGGAGTGTTTAACGCAAACAAAATAAAACTGCATCTACTGGGACACTTGGCAAATCCAAGTGTTAACACGCAGCTGTGCAATACCGTTGGGAAAAGATTAAACAAGTTTCGAGTGCTTGCAGTGGCTCGGTGTTGGATGGAAAGCTAGTTTGCAGGATTTATCGACAATAAAAGTCGTCTTCTTTGTAAGAGAAAAAAAATGATGGGTCGAATTATTTGTTGCGTGCAGCGTTTAGTTTCCGCGTTTAGAGAAAAATGAATTCTATTACAGTGTCAAGATAATGCAGTGTGATTACCTGTCTTGCAGTTAGAGTGCTTTAGGCTATTCTTAAATGATTAAAATTGGCTAATTTGTTTTTCGAAGGAGAGATTGCATAATTTTACAGTTAGACATCATGAATTAGTCAAGGTAATAATAATAAATTTAAACTTGATAAAGCAATAATCCTTGTAATTCTTGGTATGTACTTATGGATTTTATTTCTCAAGTTCCTTTTAAGTCTTTAAATACTGTTATTATAATATTCTATAAAATACAAATATTTAAAAAAAAAGTAAATTAATCGCTATATAAATAATTAACTATCTTATTGTCTTTTCTTAAACATACATTTGTTTTAATTGTAGATCAATATCAAAATTAATATTACATTATAAAAACATTATGTTTTCTGTTATGGTTATATATTTTACTAACTATATGTAAAAATAAAATTTAAATTTCAATTAGAAACACCGCTATGTATAAACTAATATTAGAAAGTCGCTTTAATTATTCATAAGTACATAAACTATAGAACTCATCGTTTACCAGCAACAACGTGAAATTATTTTATTTTCAGAACTATTTTTTTACTAAGTTTGTACAGATTTAAGTAATTTTATTTTATTTCACAATATACTGCGTAAACATCCGGTACACTAAGTAATTGTATAATAAGTATATCAATGCAGGTTCGTATTTCAACGAAAATATTAGTATTTATTTAATTGTATGCATCTACAAATGCACTTGGAAATATATAAGTACCCTTTACAGAACGTTATTGTTCCAACGCTCGCGTCGCGAGGCGAAGTCTTCCCTCGGTAAAATATTTATCGCGTATCGGATCTCCGTATCCCTGAGCAAGAAACCCCAAAAGGACAAAAAAGCGTATACCATCGAAAGTAAAAGAGTCCCGCTAATCGGTATACGTATTTCTAGTTGATAAGCAGCTAAACCAAACCGAATAAGAAATAGCTGCAGGAGTAAGAGAAGCATCGAGTTGGCTTCTTGACGTTTACGTTTGCCGCGCGTAGGTGGCGTCGTAAAGTCGCACGCCGTACATTTCACCTCGCACCGATAGGGACGAAAAGAAGACGCGTAAAACGTGAAATACTCCGTCGAGTCGGTAATGCGCGCGGGCCCGATAAAGCCTCGTGTTTATCACCTTCCGCGCTCGACATAAATTGAAAATCGTCTTCGAGGCCTCTCTCTCTCCCTCTTCCTACGTCTCGCTCTCCTCCCCCTTTTGTTCGCGATGATCGAAAGACGCGCGAGGCTCGTCGTTTAATCCCATCGACGCGTCCGCGATAATGCGGTCCATGTTTTTAGCATATATATTGTGTTTAGCGAGTAGTGCTCTTATGGGACTTGGTGCCAGTATATGTATTTTCTTGGTGTAAATTTGTAGACTCGGTAGGTTGTGCACTCCCCTTTTTTCCTTCGGCTGAGTGGCTCGTTTAGTCTACCGAGTATATCAATAAACGAAAATTGAGCTATGTTTAGGTACATCGAAACACTATTTTTCGGTCTCACAATTTTTCGATCATTGGGTGTCAGCCTATTTTATTCTACAAGAGGGAAATATTCAAAGATGTGAACGGTCTATGTACTTTTTCCCGCGAATTCAATGCTAGTGCATATTTTATATGTTATTAAACTGCAATTTTAAACTAATTGTTCAATATTTATCTGTGGCAGCACTTAACAAGGTCACCGCAGTGTATTATTAATGTGTGTTCTGCAACATATTCTTTAAAAAATTATATTCTTTAATCTTAAAAAAATTTAATTTTATTAAAGCGTTTTATTTAACGGAAATGTGCCAATTTTTTTTATTAAATAATTTAATAACAGAAAGTAAAACTTTTGTATTTATATAGATGATGTAGTTTATTACGTATATTGATGAACAGTCTGACGTCATTCAATATATTTTGAATCTTTTTTATAATTGTGGTAATTATCCCTGTTAGTTTGTAATGCAGTATAAAAACGGTAGCTTCTATAAATTTGAAAATACGTAAACTACTTATATAACTAAAAGATTAACCTATAAAATTGCTGTAAGTGCACTTTGCGTAAATAAAGATAGCATGTCATTTGCGTTAAAAATGTAATAATAAAAAATTGTTAAAGAAATATTTATTGGCTTACGTTTTGTGATGGAAAATATGGATTTATAATTACATAGTCGCTTTTAGTATTATCTGAGCTTACGTTGAGAACGTTTGTTTAAAAGTATAACTTGAATAATTATTAAGTAAGCAGTAAAATAAGAATACGACTCTTTTTCTATTGTATTGTAAGGTCGAAAAAGGTTTTAAAAAAGCAACTCCTTTCTGAATTAAATTTAACTTTATAGTTCATCTTGTTTCATCATGCATTTTAAGAATACTGTTTTAATATTTATAATGAAGCAGTGGAGATTGATTAATGATTTAATATATAAGTTTTACATTTGTGTGAATAAAGTATTTAAAACATTTACTTACATAATTGAAAATTGTAGCAATTCTAAAAATATTCGTAAAACCTAGTAAATCTAAAAATGAAAATATAATTAGTAGGAATTAGAAAGACTGTTTATGCAAAGATGAAATCAAGGCTCTTTTCTAGTTTCCTACGTCTCATTTACTCGAAACGTCTGTGCACGCGAAAACAAAATACGGCTTTACGATGGGCCACCTACGCGCTGCTTCGCGTTCGAATGAAGCGAGCGTAAACGTCAAGGCTCGTCTCCTACCATCTCTCTCATCTTGCAATTTTGTCGCTATTGTAATTTTCTACCGACGACTTTGACACTGGGTTTTCGGGCATCGATAAAACATTCTGAACAAACGTTAACATCGCAATATTTATAAATTAAGATACGAAAATTATTAGCTGAAAATTCGTATATGAATAATTAGTTAAAAATAATTAAACACGCGTAAGAGACAATAAAAATGCACCCTTTGAAGTATCTTTTTCGAGATCTTGTTCCATAATGTAGCCGTAACAACGACAACTCGCAATACAAAATGCAATGGTAAAAATGAAACAGCTACTTTCTTATGAAACCGCATCTAAAGCGTTCTGCTCGCGTAGCCGAGAAACAATTGAGTGTACCGTGCTACCTTTGCACGAGGAAAAGTGTATTTTCCGCCGTGAGCGCAAGGCCGTCGCCTTCGCTTTCGACTTTGATCTTACGCAATCTTGGTGCGCGCGTACCACGAGATTCCGTTTTCATTTAGCCACGCTGATCGAAAGCGTTCGTAATCGGGAATTTTTGCATTTTACCGAGCTTACTGACAAGATAGTCGACTGAGCTATTGTTATCGACTCGTCGCAGCTTACTTTTCGTTAGAGTAGCGAGTAAAAAAGTAGAGACAGAGAGAGAGAGAGAAACATTGACACCGAGCACATTATTTGTTTTCCAGTTTTTTATAATGTTGAATTTTTTGTAACGGTATGTAGATGCATGTTGTAAATAATATTTAATGGTCGTGGCTTGAGTTACATTTCAAATACATCTTTTATTATGACAATTTTTTTTCAAATTCATACTAAATAATTATGAAATAAAATAATTTATTAGTCAACTAATACTGTAGAATACGTGAATATAAAAGTAATTGAGTTAGCAAGTTAAACGGGCTCGGTCTATCCCTTATTAAATTAGTAAATATTGTAATTTTTTCAATATGCGGAATCACGATTTGAAATTTTGTCTTGTACTAGTTATACAATCTACATATAATTTACTTTAAATAGTTTAATAGTTTAGCATAAAAGATATAGTAAAAATATGATTTTGAACAGTCATATGTTTCAATAAATAATAATTTCTAAAGGCGTGTATAAGCTATCAAAGCCAAATAAATAAATAGACGCAATTGAATGGAATGTTCAATATTGAATGTAAAATGTTTACATTATTGAATTAAATATCTACGTTAATTTGATAACTCATAGAAGGAAAATAAATTTATTGGTTATCGATAACATATATTACACTGTGTAAAGTAATGTATTAAATAACATCGAAATATTACCCTGTCATACGTTATCATTTGGTCGGCTGAAACGCTTGTGCAATAGATTCAAATTTTATGGACAAATAAAATTATGTTCGGTCTATGACATTGATTGCTTTATAGGGAAAAAATGATGATTTCGTAATTGAGCTAAATTCCAGGAGAGCCGATTAAAAATGTGAATTACTGTAGCGTAAACACGGATTGACGGTTAACGAGTCGTAATTTTAAAAGTGGTTGTCTTATGCAGTACATAAATATGATAAAAACTTTCGATTTTGTTACTTCGAGACATGGAAATATTAAATGAAAATCATTAGGTACCATCGAGTATATACACACGTATACGTATATATTCGTATACATAACGTAATAAATCATCGTAGCTACTTTCAAAATGTCACGACAATCGTTTATACCACTCGCGAAAAAGCCAAGGGAATAAGAAGAACGAGAGAAACGGCGCTTCGAGTCACGACGTCGCTGTTTATGCAAACCAGACGAGCGTACAAAAATTCTATGCAAATCCATCTAACAAAAACTCATTAAAACGTCTTTTCAAGCGGGTAACGGAATGTGAGTGAAAAATTTCAACACGTTGAAATAATAAGCTGCCTTCGCGAGAAACTTAGCGTATAAAGGAAAAACCGAGTCCTTTTAAAACCACAAAAAGGAACGTTTTGCAACTTTAAAAGTCTTGTTCGACCTTTTTCTTTATCTCATTTCTGCGCTAGCTATGAATATACGAGGGCAAAACTACCTTAGTCTAAGTAAATAACGACACCAAAAATTAACTCGCGTTATTATACCTTTTTCTCGTTTTTTTTTGCAGTTTCTTTTTACCGGTGTTTATAAGTATTCTAGTTAAAAAGTTCGTTGTTACGGATAATCACTCGCATTTCATCTTACTCAAATCGTTCAATTGCATATTTTACGGGTAGCAACCAAACGATTTGCGAAAGCCATTTGTCAGCGCCTTTAAGCGCGATTAAGGACGGGATTCCGATAAGTCAATGGTTCACTTAGTTTTAATTAAGAGGAGATAACGAGGTCCGCTGCATGCCGTTGAAACTTCATTTTTTATGATTTTCGTATCGTTAAAAATTAACTTCAATTATAACCGTGATTATTAAGCTCTTTAGGAAAATTATGCTAAATATTATATTTCGTTAAGAAGGTATAATTTTATATACCTCGAAGAGTTTATCGTTAATTAATTACATTAGATGTACGTGACATATACTTAAATATTATTTAAAATAAATGCATGAATAGTTTTATTTACTATTGCACATCACACTAGGTTATAAAGAACTATGTGTTTTTAAAAGTATATTACTCAAACATTTTTCCCAGTGCATTCTTGAAAAGTATTTTATTAAAATACACCGTATGCAGGTTATAAAAAAAAGTGGTGGTATTCATCTCTACACGTTTCTCGAAATGAAATCATGTAGTAAAAAATCAAAAAATAATAGTCAATAACCGATCGACTGTTTGCTTGAAAACATAAACTTTTCGAGTCGTTAAGTCGATTCTCAGTACCATTCCAGAAAGTGCAAAAACACCCAAGAGATTCTTATAGGTATTTCATTCTTCCCGTGAATATAACAATTTGCATTTTGTTAACAACCGAACGTTTACTTCCTATATATAACTTACATTCCGTCATTTCGCTCGTTCACATCTATATATCCATATCTCCGATACGAAACGCTCGGAAACGAACAATGCCGAACCAATTAACCGAACAACGCTGCAATGATAATAACTTGGAAAGCATAGCCCAAGAGAAACGAAAGACCAAGCGATTTTTATGGGTCAAGTTGCAGGCCGAGTGATTAGAAAGCCGTAGAACATTTCTAGGGCTTATCGCTTCGAGTTTTACGACCCCGCGCACATACGATAAGGACTGGTCTTTAAATTGCTTGTGTCTGCTAGGTGAACCATCGATTTTTGAATCGAGGTCAATTATCTTGGCGCGTCTTTATTCTTCCTTTCAAAATTCTTTCTTTATTCCTTTTATCGTACGTAATTTAATATTTTATTATTTTTATATCCACGCGTTTATGCGTAAAATAAATTATTATCATGTAACTATATCAATAATTAAATATCTTTACAATTGAATAGACGGTTAATTTTCAGACGTGCAAGTAAAAGCTAAACTTGTAACATAAGAAGTTTTTACGTTATATCTGCGCATATTATATAATTTGATGCAAACTATTTATTACTCCAAGCATAAAATTTTACAACGTTCGAAATTTACTGAATAAACCGTAAAAATTATTTTCAGTTGATTTGTGAAAAAAGTTTCTTTAAATTTGACTTTTAGTACTAATTTAAAAGTTTAACATTTGTAATTCAATTCTGAATTAAAGAGCCAATTTTTCGAATACATTAATTCTTAGAAAATTGTATGACATAATGTATACTGCAGTATTAATGAAACAATGAAGATTTTTTAATAGCAGCGTATAAAAACCTCATTACCACTTAGCACGAATGGATTCTTTTTTTCATTATACACAGCGTTCAAGAAATGTAACCTTGGCAAATGAAAGAATTAAGGTCGACAATTCCTATGACGAATTAACGCCTTTGTCATTTATAAGAGTCATTTTAGCCTTAGTGTATAACGAAAGAATGCGCATTCTAATCATATTAATTTGTAACCGTATGCTTTACAAACGATCAATTATATTATTAAATTTTTCTGTGTACACATAATTCTACATTTTTGAGATATTTTTAATATACACTATAACGTCTAAAATTTACATTAATATTACGTTTACAATATTAACGAAAATAATCAGCGAATAAAACGTTATAACCCGATTAAAAAGAAAAAAAGGAGAATGAAGATTTGCAAAGGAATATCGAGCGTGTTATCAAAGTATTTGAGGAGTACTTTATGATAATTTCGTGCGAGTCTAATTCGTCAGGTTTATTTTTGATGAATTTCTCTTTATCCATCGAATAAAATGTATACGTATATGAGCGGTTCATTGCGCATTACTGCTATAACCTCCGAAGGCGCCGAACTGAGTTCCGTTCTGATGGTAAAAATGGGGGAGAAACCGAAAGAGGGAAAGAAAGAAGTAAAGCAAGAGAGAAAGTGAATGATATGGAAAACGATGGAGCGAGCGTTATATTCCAGTCAAGAAGAAGAAAATCAATGAAACTTATTTACAATATATTATTTACTTTGATTGCCGTATTTTTTACGGTTTACTGCAATCCACTGTGCGTAAGAAATTTATGAATGCAAATTCAAAATAATTTTAAGTAAAATTATATTATCGAAGTGCAAGTTTGGAATTATTATTTTTTGAGTATATTACAACTATATTGTATAGAAATAAAATGTTTAAGAATTATCGCTCCAAAGTAAAATTTTGATAATAGAAATTTTCTTACGCACTGATAAACTACACTCAAATAAATATTTTCGATATTAGAATAATACTATTACGTCTCCTTATTAATTATACACAAAAAACAAACTTCCATTTCCGGTTTTACTCGTCAAGTCTAACATTTTCTTTATCCTGTTTAACATATAGTATTTTTATTTTACCCTTCTCTGATATTACTCATCTGTTTATCTTTTATGTATTTTTTAACATCCGTTCACTTTCTCTTTCAGTTCCATTCATTGCTTACTACGAGTATTATTAGTATCTGCTATTATTTTCTCATCGAACAAAAAAAAATTGATGGAATTTCAATCGCTTTTAAATAATTGTATGAGGTGTTATAAATATTTGTTACTCATACCAAACATATAAATAATAAATATGTATATGTATATCCGTTGGCGAATAAGCGTTAATTTTAAAGTAACACTGATTAATCAGGGAGTAAACATTCAAACGATAACGATTTAGCTTTGGTTGATTTTGTAATACTAATGTAGGTAGTTTATATATTGAATTCCATCTAGAAGATTAAATATTTTCTACTCGTAGAGTCCAAAAAAGTCATGTAACATTAACATTACAAAATGTAAGGTTATAATTAGTAAGTATATGCAGAGTATAATAATATAAAACTTTTGACTTACTTGATTTTTCTTTATAGTTACAAAATATTATTACCTATTATAAACATGAAATTGATTATATAAACTGCAATAGATGAAACTCTATTTATTTATTAATCTTGACTGCGTAATTCAACATATAACATCTATAAAAGAGTTAATGCACTTTTCAATCGTAAATTTATTTGAATTTTGTATGCTGTAAAGATTCTTTGCAACACCAAATGTATGTAAATCTTTTACATGCGCACTCTATAAACAGAAACGTATATTTTGCATTTTTAATAATCGAAATAATTATAAAAATGTACACTGTTTAAGTAAATTTTTATTCATTCAATTCTTTAGAAAATTCAAAGGAATTAAAAACGTTTCAACGTAACCTTGATCTAATTTAAGGGAGAATGCAGAAATGAATGTATAAATAAGGATTAAAAAGCAGACAAGTAGTAAGAATAAGAAGCATCAAATTTCTCCAAGTTCAATCAACTCATATCGAGCCGGCAATTGGTTCATCAATCCGGCGAGCATCCTCGCCTCTCCTACAATTCAAAGTCGAAATTCAACGTCTCCTCCGAACAGCCGGTATTCTATATACGTGAGGGGTTCAAGGACTGAAATGAAATACCCAATAGGGGAGGAACTTGCGTGAACGACACGCGTCGGGGCGATTAGTACGGCCCTAAGCCCGATGATTCTAGCGAGGTTTCGACGACATATGGAGACGCCCCTCTGACGTGTTTTTACGATCCGTGGTCCGTTGACTTTCAAAATGTTTGGATACCTCGATCGGCTCTTTCAATGACTTTTCTTTTATTTTACTGACGTAGATTGCTCATTCATCTTGCCCAATATTTATAATTTTTCTTTCTAATGTACTTCTGAATCTTATAGCTGGGAGCTATTCTCGTATAATTATACCGCAAAAACATAAAAAGGTGAGTAAATTAATTTGTGGTTTGTATTAGAAAAATAATACTTTCTAGTCGCTGCGTTATATCCCTTTCAATTTTCGGTTCCAAAAAGTATTTATTTTGTCCGATGCTAATAAATGAAGTATAAATACAGTTTACAATTTTCTAGAATTCCCAAAGACACATAATGTAAATCAAGGAGATATATGTATGAAGAAAAAGAAAGACATTATCAGCATAATACGATCTTTTTTTCGCGTCTACTTGCCGAAAGGAAGCGAAGATTCAGAAAAGGAAATATGAGAGTCGCAAGTGCCGTTAGGAGCAATTCCCATTCAGGACGAGCCGCGTTTTAAGCATTTCCGATCGGAAGACTCATCGGCGATTCGTCACGTAGCAAAGACATACGTTTTCGCAGCCGTAAATGCTTCCTGTGCTAGACAGAAATTCATGATAACGATAATCAACATCACGCAAAAAAGTAAAGCGAATCCAAATATAATTTTGTCACTTTTTATGGTCCTTGTGCGTGCGCCTACTCTTAAATAACAAAAGCATGCGGATACATCTAGAAATACTTATTGATTTTTATCAATAGATATAGGTTAATGTCTTGTAAATGATTTTAATAATACTTCCTGGATGCTTTCATGAATTTATGCGAATGAAATTGCGTTTAAATAATTCAACTAATTTTTCTAAATAACCAAACAAAAGCAAAAAGGTAATACTTACGACGTTGATATAATTTACCATCAAATATGAAACTGTGATTCTCTGTATTTTTAAAAATTCCGAGAAGAAAATAAAATGCGGATTTCTTTTGATCTCTCTACATCTCACGGAATGTTATTGCAATTGGTTGCGAGAATTCGAGAAAACGGTGAACGAAGGTTCTTTGTCTATCTACGATGAAAAATTGATTTATTGCTCTCTGTCGAAGTTTCTCTAAGCGTGTAAACGAAAAATGTACACACCGCATTATATTCTGCACTTCTCCACACTTTTAAATCAAGTTCCCCTCGAGAATTCATCTTGACCTGAACGACCCGTTCTTACCTAAGCAATTTGAATGGTGATGTACGCGAGTAATTCCTTTGGTTTGTCGGTTTTTTTTTGTCTAAATCAATTCATGCATGTACATAAAATAATATTTATGTTTTATATTACGACGGAGATTGCGAGCCTTTAAAAACGTAATTGCAGTGTCGGGAAAGGAAAAGTATAATCATATTCGATGTAATTTATTGATTTGAATATATTTCTCGTTCGCATTATTTCCACATTAACTTTAATGTTCAAATAAAATAATTGATACGCTCGGTTTAAATTAACGAAATGATAAAAGTAACTATTAAATATATTGTTCGTGTTATAAATTAATAAATTTGATAAAATATAGGAAAGATGATGAGAGCGAAGAATTTAAATAAATAGCAGGTATTAAGAGCAATGAAAGAACGTTAAAATCCAAAAGCTGAAATAATTTGTAAACGTAAACTATTATTGTTTATACATTGAAATGATTAATAATTTATAATACTTATAGAATTATTAAATTATATTTATTGTATCTTTAAATACGCGAGTGAAATAGTTAGAGATTAAACAACGACAAATCGACGAAAATTAAGAAAATAAATTAGCCCAAACGAGTTAGACAGATGAGGGGCCACCGACTTTAATTCGTGGTATTGGTGTACATCGAGAATGCTCAGGAGAGCGAGCGCCAAGTTGCTCGCAGCCACTCGTGAATAATCACAGACGCGCGATGAGACGGATGCTTGCGGTCGAGCATTTGTCGAACACCGGCTTTCAAGGTTTTCGTGTCGCGCAGGTGCTTTGTTTCTCCGTGCGGTCAATTTTACTTCAAGAAAATGAAACACTTTTTTACATCCTTCTTTATACTACTCTTTTTCTTCTTCATTCTCTATTCGTGTGCTACTGAAATACGACCCGAGCATTTCTTATACAACATTTCAATGGGAATTTCGGCTAGTCGAAAAATAAAGTTTTTAACGATTTTACCGTGTTTGTACCTTTTTCTGTAGGAAAATGAAAAATTACAAATTATTTTGTAAATATATAATACATATTAATTTACACCGACAAGAGGCTTATTTAACAAATAAATCCACCAATAAAGCCATTATTTATGTTAATTTAGAGCGAGAATGAAATAAATTGTATACAAGATCCATTGGAGGAGTAACCGTTATAGGCGAATATTCATCGTCTGAGAATCACATAATGCAAATCTGCAAGGCCCGAACAGAAGAAAATTTCAATGCCGCGGCCATAAACAAATCTGGGGAACAATTAACGGGCGGAAGCTCGTCGCGACGTACAATCCAGATGCAAATGTCGTTGCCATAGTTTTATGGCAGGCTACGAAAATCGGATTCGAGGAACTGCGAATAAGCGAATCTTGCCAATTGCGTAATTCTCTTGAATTAACGGCATGAAATTTTGTTTCGTCGCGACAACCGACGAAATCTTTGTACAATTTTACGTTGCGGGTGTCATGAGATGGAAAATTACGGGTTACGGTGACAGATACCACCTTGTGGAAAATGGAATTTTGAACATTATACGTTTTATGTTAAACTTTCGCATCTTCTCACGTTTCTACGTGTAAACTGAGAATCGAATACAAAAGTAGTAATTTACTAGGGATGCATTTGGTACGATAGAATGACATTCACGCGTATTCACGTTCTTATCAATATAATTATTTATTCTCTTTTTATTACGTATTTTTTATTCACACTTTGAATTGGTGAAATCGTATTAAACGGCAGCGGTTCTTCCCCGAGTGGTTAAGCATCGCATACGTTCCGAGCTTAACACAATATAAATTGAGAAAATATTAAAATTTCCGTAAAAATAACACTGGAGGCTAATCCCAGGATTAACCAAAATAGATTCCACTTCATATCGGAATCATTAAGGAATAAAGTGGAATGTATTAGTTGTCGTAACGCAATGTAAAATGAAAACGTTGGTTAATACAAGAACATTTAAATCCCAAGTTATTCCCTCGATTTTCGCGATCGCCGCATTACAAATGTAGAGAATTAGAGTGAAATTCTTTCATCGAAACGAGAAGAAAGGGAAGAGAGAAGAATAATCCGAGGGAGGACGAAGAGAAAGGAACGCGCGGCTAGACAGAGGGAGAGTAAGAGAGAGTAAATAATGAAGAGAGACTGGGTTGTTGTGTATATCTATATACGGTCCATGTATACGGAACTCGGAAGGGAGAAAATACGTAGAGCTCGAACGGAGAGGAGAGAGAAACTGCGCGCGTCGTAATCCTCGCACCGGAAGTGCGCACCCCACGCAAGAGGGCGTGGCCCTCACTCTTCCTCCCTCCGTGCCTCTCTATGTACACACATACGCGCTTACGTTCGTACGCACGATTCTTCTCCTTACTTCCTTCGCTTTCGCCTTTGCTCTCCAACTCTCGATTTCACGTGATCCTTAATACTCTTTCTTTTCCGATTATTATTGTAACTTACTGGTTAATTTCTTTTTTTCACCATTTTTAAATTTTATCCAGATGTAAATATTTAGAGATTTTAGCCTCCAAAAATCTTATAATTCCACTATTTAGTTTTTAATAGTTTAAAATAAATTTTACAGAGGAGATGTTACATAAATATCAGCCCATCCCCATATACACAGCTCTTTAGTCCCAGCTCTTTTTGTTCCTCTTGTCGTTCCTCACTTCGCTATTACTCGTTGATCCTCTTTGCGATACACTTGTCTGGAGAACTCGCTTTTCTATACCTCCTCTCACCACCGTACTGATGAAATCCAGTCATATTTAAGTCTTCCGCGCGTGTATTTCCATTTGTACATCGAGTTTAATTTATAATTCATATAGATTTTTCAAGATTACAATATTTATTTCTACTCTCATATTCATAGATTAATTTATAATATTTAGATTAAAAGGCCGATATTTTTACATTTATATATCTACATAGATTTGTAGACTTTTTATTCATTTTTGATAGATTTGTTTATTCTCGAATTTGTCCGCGAGCTGTTTGTTTATATTACGGTGATCGCATACTTATTTACATAAAATGTGACATCTTACGATGCGGAAAATATCAAATAATTGTAGTGAAAAACAAAACGTATTGGCTAGAATTATAATCCTGTTAAAAGAGTAAAAAGTAAGAAATTTTTTAAATTGCGATCCCTCGACATTTTGTTTACTTTTCCATTTGAATGTAAATCTAGATCGAAAGAATTTGACATAGTCAGCTAAGTAAAAACGTCTTCGCACGCCAACGTGTGCCGTACCTGTGTAGTATATTGCTCGCGTAACTTTCTTACGGCTCGTTAAGTCAGAATTCGATCTGGATTCTGATTTCCCAAGGCTGTGCGCACCGTCGCGTGCGTGCGCCCACGTAAATCGATATTCGACGCCTCTGAAAAATGAGGACTCAACGTCTTGTATTATGTTGCCCAACGCTTTTTGCTCTCTCGTGCGCGCTTCTGTATTCGAAGAATTTCTTCCTGAATAATTTCGCATCATTTTTTTCCCTCGACCTTAAGAGATTTTCGGAATCCACGTGCCGGATGCAAAGTGAAATTAAGAAACTTTTTTGAAGTGCTTTTAAATCAGCTTACCAATTTTCACAAATTTTTGAAACCACGTTGGTAGGAATAATTTGAAGCTTACCTGAAACAGAAAAAATGTATTTATTAATATACCGTATATTATATGCTTTTGTATATCTATACATATTTTAATTTAATTTATTTCTTCGAAAAGAAAATACATTTATAAAAGTTTAATTTGAGTTCGTTAGAAGCCACTTAAAAAAATGTTATATTAAAACTCGCGTAATCCTCGTGAGAGATGAACTGATTAGTTGATATCAAGAATTTATATACCCATTTTCATAGTTATTTTTTCATAAAACTTTAAAATTCACTAAATTATGTTACATCGAGTACTAACATTTGACTTAAAAAGAAAACTGCATATTAAAAGTATATCATTCGTGAATTTTAAAAATTTCCCAAGTTTAATAAAAATTTAAATTAAAGAAATGTAGAGAGATGAATTTTGTACAGGAAAATTCAAATCGCGAATAAACAAAAAATGATTAAAAATAATAATTTAAAATGAGTTTAAGTCTGTTTAGTAGGTGCACCCGATCACGCGATGTGCATAATAGTGCATACAAATTATATAAAATGCACGATGTAGTTATTATTTTAAAGTTATATAATAATAACGCCTCAATTAAAAAGGGTAAGGTTAAAAAGATAACTGTCAGCCGAGTAAACGAAGTAAGAGGGTAAAAATGAAAATTCGTAATCGAAACATTTCAATTATGCAAAACCGTGCTCGCCGGAAGGAAAGAAAGAGAAAGACGGTCGAATCATCCGCTTAGCGAGCAATATTTTGCAAAATCACCCGGTGTCACGACGCGTCCGATGAAATAACAGCTTTTACGCGTGCTAGCGATCGCGCGTCTATGTAATCGGATAACTTGTTGCTCGTTATAGCGTCTTGTCATTAGCCGTGTCTTTGCGAAATCGATACCGCGCGACTGACAGAACAATGGAGGGGGACACGGTGTATATAGATTGCTGCCGTGCAAGGAGTTGCCGAGATATTCCCTCTTGGCTAACGTCTAGGTGCGATTTTAAAAAATTCATGCCTAACGAGTTCCCTTTTTTCCCAGCCAAATTTTTTTTGTTCCACAGAAGTTTTAAGTGATTAAAACATCAACGATCGCACACTGTTACGTCGCTCGCGTATATATAGCTTAACGTAAAACTACACTTGATTGACTTCGGGTTTCAATTTGCATAATGATGTTTAAAAAAATCTGCCATCCTTTCGTCAATGAGCAATCAGATTCCCTGTTCAATTGTTTAATGAAAAATTAAAAGTTGAATAAAAATTTCGAGCGCTAGAATATTATATAAAACGGTACATGTAAAGCATTTTCAAATAAATGTTTGAAAGATAAAACTAAAATAATGCTATATGAACGATTTAATAAATGACGCGTAAACAAGACTTCCGCTAATGTGACCAGGTCGAAAAATGTGTCGTTCCGGTTTACCGTCAAGGACGAGTTTGCGCGTTGACTTTTACTACAGTGCAACAATATGCGTATACACAAAACCAGATTACCGTGACGAGAGTCTCGTTTACAGTCGTTTAAACAGGCCAACACGCATTGTTGCCGTTTATTGCCGGATACAATTACCTTCTAGTCGCTAAGATGAATTTATAATACTAAATCCTGTGTGTTTAAACAAAGACTCTATAAAGTATTGCAGATAAGATTTCAAATAGTTTGCTAATTACTTCAATCAAATAAAGAGATTTGCAATTGTGTGCATTAGCTTAACTCGGATAGATCATTGACGAGTTCATTTCGTTTAGATATTCATTTCAAATATTAAAATTAAGGGAATTTCGCTTACGTTTTCTTTTCAACTCGCCATTACGACTAAACTACTTTCCACTTTATTTTACACTTATAACGTGATGTATGCTTTGGTAAATTTCTGTTGCTAATTGAGAATCGCTATAGCTTAATTAAAAGTGTACACAATTCAAGTAGCATTATATAAAATAAATGTATACATTTGTAGATTAAATCGTCAAATAAAACTATGCGTTTCGTTTATTTTCGCCCAAAAACTGGTAAAGGTTCGACAAATGTATTACCCTTCGGTCTCTCCCCCCACCACCCACCCGAAAAGAAGAAGTAGTCAGATCTTTTCATTACGTTAACAAACAGGAGCACTCGGGTGAATTAACTTTTTATTACCATACAAGCAGAAAAGAAAAGCACGAGGAAAGAAAATGAATCGCGGTAGTTTTGAAGGAAAAGTTAAAGAAACATCTTCAATTAACCTTGAAGACGTCGAGCCGACAAACAATACACCCTAAAAAGCAAAATACTACTACGAGAACGAAGAATCTTCAATAAAACGTGACTGTGTGCTTTCCTTTGATAGCGAGAAGAAGAGCGAACTAAACAATACGCGAATCCCAAGACTTTTCGATTATCCAGCTTTACAAGTGGAAAGTAACTAAAGAAACTCCAAAAATGAACGTTTAGTTATAACTACTGCCGACGTTTTCTGACTGGATAATTTCTTTCTTATCCAAAACTACTTATAAATCATTATAATTTTACAACTGTGATTAATTGCAATATTATACGACTCTTATAAAATAAATAAAATTTATTTAATTGAATAACATATATTTACTTTTATTTAAAATTTATAGTGCTCTACTTGATTGTAATCAAATATTTATTTATTTAATATATTTACTTTAATTGCAATGTAACAAGTAAAAATATTGCCTCCGTCGAATGGTCAAGTAATTTAAACTAATTAAAATGAAATAATTTTACTTTATATCTAATCCACGGAGCAAACGATTATACGAGTATTGTTTCCTAATTAAGGATGCCGAGATACATAACGCTTTTAATATACGAGTTTTGAGTCCCTATTACGTTTTGATTCGCAGGTCGCTGAGGGTGCCAGATGTCGAGATCGCGATGCCAAATTTTAAGACACCCTCTTATATTTTCTTCTAATGCCTATTGCACATCGATGAAAAAGATAGGATTTTTCTTGATTCGGAGGTATAAGGCATGTAACTCTTCTTTCCACGAGAATAAAGGACGTTTTTTATTGTACGTAACCTATGGCATATTTTAAAATAGTGAATAGATTTCGTCAAGTGGAAGGTCAGTTATTGTACTTTGAATGGGTTCACTCGATGCTACGTAGAATATTATTTTCTGGGGGTGTACTGTGGATCTTTTAAACCTTTTTTTTTATCTTAGAGGTTCTTTAGAATGTATAGTTGAAACAGATTAAACTTTGAAAAAAGTATGGAATTTTGATTGAAATTTTTAAGCGAAGCAAAAGAAATCTACTGTGTATTACGCCCTCAAAATTTCTAAATTCCAAACATGTAACGAAAATAATATATTTGAATAGGTTGTATATAAAACACAGATAAATACAAAATTAACTTTATGTAAATAAGTACGAAGGTGCAGTCAACTCATTTGAACTTAAGTAACGAAAAGTTTATTCTTAAGCTAACAATTACAAAAGTTTACAAAGTCTGGAAAAGTGTATTGATGTGACACAAGAGTAGAAAATTTATTTCAATTTAGGGGTAAACGGTATAGAGTTTACGCAGCTCGCTAATAAATTCTCATTAATTAGAAATTGAACGTAGACCGGATGGGTTATTGTACTCGCAAAAGGGAGGAAGGATGAATTTTAAGGGTACTTACGCCGAGCTGCTCTGCGTCTACAAAGAACTTTTGTTTTCAGGGGGAAAGTATCATTTATTTGATAAAGTTTCTTCAAAAATCTAATTTTATTTTTTATTTCTTATATAGGCACTTATAATCTTATACTCAACTGACTTATGAAAATCGTAATACAAATATGCAAATAATAAATATAAAATAATGCACCGGTAAACATTTAGCACTTTTTCGCGTAAGATATATATTTAAACGTTTTTGAAAGATAAAAAATTTCATATTCATAACTCGGGATTCTTTGCACATTACATTCAATTTCGTCGGGTGTATAAATAAATCATTAGACATGATTCCATACGGATTCTCCAATACGTTGGAAAAATTTGAATGTCCCCTCTAATCTCGGTTGTTTTTCACCAACATTCAGCCCGCATCGATGTAAAGCCTGATAAACTTATACGGCAGAGGCGTCATCACCGAAAAGGATCCCAATGCGCAGATGGTCGGGGACTTAATACCTGTCGCGAGACCCTGGAAGGGAATCGCACAGCTGTACACGGCATTTTGGAGAGCTCCTTTTCCCTCCTTTTCTGCTCTTTGTATAATACATATCCTCCTATAATGAAAGCCGAAACTTGCGCGTCTCGCTTTCCTGATGCTATTCGATTTATCTTTAATTTTGTGTGAACACTATGGTTAAACGATTATGATGCTCAGTTCTTCCTTCAGGTCCCTGAATCGTAAATATGTTCATAATATTTTATGACCAATCATAATAGAACCGTTCACTTTTTGCCGTAGTTGAAAGATTATTAAATATTATTTTTTTATTAAATATAAGATATTCAACGAATGTATAGTGAGTGTCCTTGTAGTTACTTATTCAAACAACGATCAATTAAAATGTTTGTCAAAGTAGAATAGGACAGTAAACTTATATGTTGATATTCTTTTAAAGAAATTAACGGGTTGATGCAACAATTTATTATTAAATCTTTAATCTCGACAAAAACGATTCTTAGATGCTTATAAGCTTCATAAATAAATCACTTGATCTATTTTATAATGATAATATCATTAAAAGAATAGCATTGTCTCGAGTAAAGAATAAATAGCTATAAACAGCGCAATTACTATTTCGCCAAGTGCATATTTATATAATCTAAAGTTTACTATGCCACAGTTTGTTGGCAACGTTTCAATGTTTACATCAGCTCAATTACATTTATTTTGATATCACCAATTTTCGAAATTTCTATTATACGATCAAAAGATAAATTATTTTTTTTCTACATCATAAATTCCATATTTATGTACATAATTTCGGTGGGTAACTTCAGATGTTTAAGTACATAAACAATTAAAAGATTCAAGAAGAGTCTGCCAGGTGAAGTAGTTCCCACACAAAGTTAATAAAGCATGGTAGGCATGAACTGCTCGTTTTCAGATTAAAAAGAAACCGAAAAATTGTTAAAATTAAAGTAGAATAATTAATAAAGAGAAGCGACTCACATTTTGTAATTTTGACCGATAAGGTAAAAAATAAGTGCAGAAAAGCCAAACAAGATTCGGTAGAGAGAACAAACGAGGTACGGAGTTTGCACGTCGAAAAGTCTCGAGAAACCGGAAAAGAACGGATGAAGCAGAAAAACCGGTCGAGCTCGTCGAAAAAAGTCGTAAAACACCGTAGCACTCGTGGGCGTATAAAAATTTCGCGTACGCATGTAACAGGTGGTTTCGGTAATTGCGCGGCAGCCACCGACGTCGTTTATGCACGAGGATTAAGTCGTTCGCGCGAGCGCGCGACATTAAACTCCTTTTAAAAAGGCTCACACGCGCGGACCCTTTCCGCGCCCCTGCCTGCGTGCGTGCGTTGTTTGCAATACGCCGCCTTATCTGATCGAGTGCATCGTCGTACAGTAAAATTATAAGTCGACGCAACCTATCCCATGCGTTCACTGTTCTGGATTCATTCCCCAAATCTCGAGGAGAAGGTGTCCTAAACTTGTTTAGATGACATTATCTTGCTTTATTACTATCGCTTTTTAAAATACTTAAAATACGTAGTCACTTTAAACTATTTGCTTCAATCTGAAAAAAGACGTATGTAGCGAATGTTATAATCATGTTAAACTATTTTAATATTCCATTTGTATACGGTAATGTCTTAGCTATGAAATAAGTTAAATTATTCGTATACCACCTTTAAACGTAATAATTTAGCGTCCCCGGAAAAGAAAAGCTTTTAAAATGGCAATACATTATTTTGACGTACATTTATCAAACTTTTATTTCGTTAGAGACTCTTTAATAAAACCGAAACAGTCCACCCGATATCACGGACACGTAATTTATCGCACAAACGAGAACTGATCCAATAAAATTCAATAAAGAAATTCCTTGATTAAAGAGAGAAAAGCACCGGATAACGTCGTAAAACTCGGATAAACTCTAGCGGAGGAAAAGCTTCGCTCAACATTCTTCACTTTCGCGATAGAAGCAATAGCCTTTGGCTAGGCTTCCTCGTAAACCTTTTTTTCTTCATTCGTCACACTACAAAAACAATTCTAACTAGAAAAATTAACAAAAATATGAATAGTTCGGTGTTTTTTATCTAGTTATATACACCGAATATCTAAGGATATTGGACAAAATTTAATTACGTACATTTCCTAAATGAGAACGACAGATGCTGTTGAATTAAAGAAGAAAGATTTAAAGTAATTAAAAAAGATTCACTTCGTTTCTTGTCTGCTAAAGAATTTTTAATTTGCTTCTTACATATTTATATAGAATGGATGCATTTTTTAATACCTTATATACCTGAGTATAAAATAATTATTAATTCATGATTAAATGTTTCGTAATTAAAAATTTTTATACATATTTTTGAGACACGTAATTAATAATCTCATATCTAAAAGTATCAAAATCTGTTGAGTATAAATAAATAACCAGATTTCGGATAAAAAATACTAAAAGAACAATCGATATTGATAATAATAGCGTATGCACAACAATAAAATTTTGCTGAAAAATAATCATTTGATAATAACATGAAACGTATCAATCATTATTATATAATTTAAAATGACAAAGTGCCAATTATGATATAAATATAAACAGAGTAACTGGAGAGAAGGAGAGAAATGTCTAAAGTCTATCGATTGCTTAGGAAATTCTATATTCCAACTGTGATGAAGAACTATACGTCACTGACATGCGCTAGACCGATGAATGGCTAAAGGGAAGTGCCATATGGTGCACCAGAACAGATCGTCAGTCGAGGTTGCCAAAGTTTGCTTTTCGAAAAGTGAAAGCTATCTGTCTGTCCAGCTGGAACCTCGTAGATAATGAGGGATCCTCTGTGGATCTAAATATTTTGCTGGTTAATTGTTACAAAACTCCGTATGCCTTTTTGATAATACGACATCTCTATATGTACAACAAAAAAACTGTGACCAAATATTATTTTCTCGTGTTCGGCTTTCGTTTTCAACTGTAGAAATTCCGCTGAAATTAATTAATGAGTTATAACTATAATTGTGTCTTTTGATTTTTATCCATAGCGATTACATTTATGTTACAAGTATCTTATTTTAATAATTAAAAGAGATTAAATGTTTTATTTTATTTAATTCGTCGGAAACGACGCTTGCAATAAGTTATAAATACATAAACGATTCATTCGTAATTGGAACGGATTCGAATATTTTTGAGTCTAGAGTTTAAAATTAATGACCATTACATTTTTAAGAATGTTTATTTAAGAGGACTTTGAGTTTCTAGTAAACATAAATGTCCGGAATTAAATTTAAAGCGAGCGTCGAGTTAAATAACATCTCTAAATTCAAAGAGCCTTTACGTCGAAACAATTGTGTGAATTTTCTGCTTTTCTTCGTGTGTTCGATAGCTTGCTGATTGAATATTTATGAATGACCTGAAGTGTTACTTCAACGAAAGTGAAAAAAATTGTATTCTTAGAGACGGTTCTTCTTTGAATCCATTAATATCTTTATTTTTTTATATCTATCGTCGAATCAATTGTGAAGGCTGAAGTGAGCTTATACGGACACGTAAAATGGATTAAGAAAATGTTACTAAATGTTGATATATTTTCGTATCCGTACGAACCAAATGGTTTTTATAAAAAAAGTGATTAACGTGCTTCATTGGCAATGTTCCATTAGTTCAAAATATTGTGTCACTCAACACTTAGCAGTGAATGGAAACAATAAAGCAAAAGTTTTACGAGCTATCGGTCAGGAAGAAATAATACTTAAATACAGTCATCGAGCAAGACGTTAAACGGTCAGATCCGCGACCTTAACCGTCATTAAGAGAAATCACTTAAAAAACATCAATGAACAATCGGACTATATGAAGACATTCTGGAACTGTGAACACGCCGTAAAGGTCTATACTCGCGCTCGTAAATCGAACGTGGGCGGTCCCGTCGTCTTTTTCCAACCGTGCACGATCGATCCTTCTTCTTCCACCCTTCGGATATATCTCGGGACTAGGGGAATTAATAGCAATCATTATCGACGGATCGGGATCTCGCGACGGATCCGTTGTGCATACGGGAAAAATAGCTGACCGATCGATCTTTCGAGGAGAGCTCGTCGTGTATACGCTTACCGAGGGCCTAACAACTTTTTAATCAATCTGATCAAACGTGTAAATGGATGTATTCACAAAAAAAAGTACTTATCAACCAGGTGATAGACATAGAGATTATGATTCGGTCAAATGGAAATATTAATGATACATGATGATTAAACTTTCAACGAGGATTAGTGAATTATATTCATATCAAATGGGATTCTAGCAATTAATAAACTATTTGGGAGATGGATACGTTTGATCCGATTTAATAATATTCATTCATGATTTACCAATAGTTAAAATAAATACTTTTTTAAATATACTGCTGTATCTCCATTTAATATTTACATCTAGTTTTATTAATAAATGGTTGCTTCAACTGAAAATTAATTAAAATTATATTACACGGTAATTGCTATTTTTGTATAATTGCACATAAATGAAAATAACATTAATTTTCAGTTAATTAATTAGTGTATTTAAGATAAGATGTCACTTGAAAATTGAAATCTGCCAACCGGTTTCTCGAAGCGTGTAAAAATTCGCACATCGTTCAATTCGAGGATCGCGTGCTGGAAGTTTTACGCATACTGGTAAAGTTGCACAGCGTGAAAACGTACTCGTTTAATTTTCGGCAGCCCGGAACGCTGTAGTAGTTTTAAAGGCCCGTTGATTCTCGACGTCCGGTTTTAATCACGAAAGATATTAATAAAGAGTAAATCAATCGACTAGCGACTGTATACATTATATATACATATATATTATAACTCTGTACGAAAAGAATCAGATAGTAACAAATTGTTTACGAGACTAGTTAACAAATAATTTTTATACATTTTTTAATAGTTATTCGTGCTTGCGTATAATATCGGTTGTAAAAGTAAATGTATAGGTTGAAAAATTAAAAATCAATTTAAGACGTAACTATACGTAATAAATATATACGTATAAAGATCATCCATGTAATTTATTAAATATATTAACTTTTCATATAAATGATGGAAGTTAGAATCATTTTAACTGAAAAATGAATATATCGCAGGCAATTTAGTTATATTTACTATAAATATGCAAAGAACCTTTGTTTTACCGCGATCTATCAATAATATTTGTAATAACAATATAAATAAAAGCGAAAAAGGAAGTGAAAAGACAATTGAAATAATTCCTTGATAAAATGCTTACCAGTTAATATGACTCAATCGATACGTCGATTCTACGAGGACGTTTCGTACTACTAATGTCGAGAAAGTAAGAAAGGGGAGGCACGAAAGAGGGTGGAAAGAGAAAAGTAAAAAGACCGAGAATAGAAAGGAAGAAATACGTAAGACTCATGCAAAGTTTACCTTTCGAAAAGTAATAGGCGTATCTTCCAAGAGCTTCCATACGATAGAACCGAAACACACGGAAGTTTTCGCGCGCGAAACTTCTCAAATTAGAAGTTGGCGGACTTATGGCCATGGTAAAGTGCACTCGGATGTCTCTGTCTACGTCTAACTATTCTACGGTTTTTTTCTTCAACTTTGTTTATTTTCATCTATTCGACTCCAGATGGCTCCTTTTCTCTTCATCTACCTCGCACGCCGTATTATTGCTCGATCGAAACTCTAAAGATTCTAACTAATATTGATATAAATGAATTTGCAGTAGTTTGAACTCGGGGGTGTATACAGTTGATGCATAACCGCAATGTAGGAGCTGACACAAAGTTAAACAATCAGAAAAACATTAAAGGAAAACGTTACTTTGAATATGTCCTACGTATGCACGTTGTTGATCCGAATATCACACGCGTGTAAAGGGTAGATGGTCGCGATGACTATCTGGACGCTGCTATAGTTTCCTCGAAAGGTAATTATACTTTGAGCAAAGATAAATACAAATTTTATACACAACTAACGAAATGGAGGTACAAGCCGAACCGTATGATTATTACTAGGTGGTGTTGCACTCAAAACTGTACTGTACTGATTGCTGTAATTTTCCTTAAGGGCTCCCCAACAATAGAACTTATCGTACCGTCTAATCCAACGAGTCTAATCTGACTAGACGCCATTTCGTCTCCTTATCGCGTTCGACCTTTTCCGAATATGTTCGGTGGGGTTGTTCATCCCCCTTGTCCCTAGACGTGAATTTGGTCGAGGTCGCGTTTTGGTGCGTTTACGCATTTGAGCTCCCCTCGTATCTTGGATGCATTGATGCAGTTCCGAAGGGGAGACCGTGATACAGCCTTGCGGAAATTTCGCCGCTAGCTTGTCGGTGATCATCGAGGCAACCGTTCCATCATTAGGTTACTCATTCCTTCTAGTGTAAAACAAGATGTTGCTTAACACCTCATTACATTTGACTATTTGTTGATAACGGCCCAATGTCATTAGGGCATTAGTCAATCTCTCCTTGATGTATGGTAAAGTGAGTAAATAATATTTTACGAAATTTCTGCTGCAGATGAAATTCAGAAATGGATGGATGTGTTGTGAATGTTAAATACAGTTCAAAATTATGCACATTGAGAATGGGAGACATTTGCGTCAAATGAATATGTATTGACTATTGAGTACACCATGTATAACTCCTATAAGAGACATATTTTTTATACGATATACGTAGTGACTTAATAGATATTGAATATTATATTTCTCGCAAATGTGTTCGTGTATCTGCCCAGAAACTATTATTTGACCACTCCAAAATATATTAAGTGTACCAGGCTATATTTATAAAATCAGTATTGTACAAGTATATATATACATATATTTTCTTAGAAATAATGTATGTGGATGCTACTAATAGTTTACAAATAATTGTAGGTTTGCTTTAGCTTCGAGTATTAATAGTGCTCTTATTTCCTCGGTTATCCATGCCATATCGTTTTAGTTAGCTGAATAATTAGCGAATGTTTTGATTCTTTACATACTTAAATCGTTCATCGATTAACCTCTAATTTTCCAACTTGTTATTATGTTGACGAAGACCATGAGCACTTTTTTCTTAATGTAAAACTACTTTAGTATACACATTAATATTTAACATAGTATCGATCTAAAGAGTAAAAAATTTCATATATCGAGTATTGATTTGTTTCTTCGAAGAAGTTGACATTGTCGTATAGTCTGATATTCAGCTATCAGGCATCAAATTTTTAGTTCACTTTGCCCCTAGTTACAGTGAGGAGTTTAGCTCGGGCAACATATTTAAAATTACGTTTCTATTAGCATATAGTCGACATTCGCATTCACAAGTATGCGTTATCAGCAGGAGAATACCACACGTCGGATCGCTGACGCGCTTCGTCGGTCAGAGGAGAGGTAGAGGGGTCTTGGTAGAGGTAGATACGTTGGTGAAGAATGAAAATGGAGTGTGGGTGGAAGTGCCCTCGTACGGCATCTCACTCATCCGTATCTCACTTCCGCACCCTTTCGCGCGGCAAAGTAGCGCACGTATACCAACTCCTGAAGGGTGCTACTGCTTCTACTCTCCTTCCCTCTCTCTTATTCACCCAGCCCCTCCGCCTACGACCAATCCATGTATCTTTTTCCCTCCTTTTCCCTCTTTCTCCCTCTTTCCTTCTTTTCCTCGCTCCTACGTTTTTATTCGCTTTTTCTCACTTGGCTTCGGTATTGGTTCAGCTCGCTCTTATTTTTGTCACGGTCCCTTTGAGCCTCGACTGGACTCGACTGGACTAGACAGCATTGTCCTTACTACTTTCTTTGCGGCCGAAGAGACGGATTTCTATTATTGTTTTTCCCTTTTTCGAAAAAAAGATTTCATAAGAAAGTTTCACGATTCAATAAGAATGAAGTAGATAGGGAACGGAATCACGAGGATTAAAGATTTTATTGTGATTCTAAACTGAAAGTTATCCTCTGGAATTAAAATATTGGATTCTTTCAGTTTTCCTAAAATGTTGTAACACGGTAAACGTATTTATCTACCATTCAAAGAAAATGTATAATCCGCAGGCACGACTTTCACGTCGTGAGTTCTATTTGCAGCGCAGTCTTTCATAATATACCACAACTCCTTCTATAAATGTTTGCCATTGAATTAATGGTGACATTTGATCCCAATAAATACGGCCAATATACTTAATTCTAAACTTTAATTTAGTGCAATAGTTGAATACAAAATTTCGCAAATCCAGCAGTTGGAAGGAAAAAAAGATTTGCTAGCCCGTAACGAGGTAGAAAATAAATGACCAGCAAGTACCGAAACTCCCCAATACTTATCGAAATATTTATTACCTTAAGATCGGTATTGCGGACCATTGACCACTCGATTCTTACGCAGGAGAGTATTTAAGTTTCCTGTGCGTCACCGTTCTTTAGCAAGATCCCTTTTACGCTTTTCTTCGTTGGTGATTGTCTCGCCTGTGCATTACAACGACCAATTCTACCGTCTCTCCTCCAGTCCCGGATCTTTTGTGTTTCCGAGAGCCCCTTTTTGTGGACGAGATTCGCGCGTGTAACGTCTACTCTCTTACACACTTTCTATGTCATCGCGTCTCTTTTTTTTCTCTAATATTCCATAAGCCTCCAATTTTATTGCACGTTCATCAGTTTTTTCTCTTATTTGCTCTCAGGTATTATGTAGTAAATGAAAGCGCAAGGCAAAGAAGTATTCTGAGGTACGATGTTTGCTCGAATTGTGATCATACTTAACAATACCTGTAAAATGTAGGTTCCGCATTTTAGTAATACCATTGAATGTCATGAAGAATATACTATATACATTGCGCAATGTTTAAGGAATTTTTAGACTTATAGATCATTTTCGGGTTACCTTCAAATGTTAAAAGTTTATAAAAACGTTCACTGCAGAATACAAAATGTTAAATAAAACATGTTATCGTTTGCACCGACAAATAAGAGCGTAAATGTCTTAAAAATATAAATAGAAAAATAATTTTCTGTATGACTAAATAGAGTACTTAGTTGAAAGGGTCTACCAATTGAAGGTGTACAAAAATTAGGATCTATCACCCAAAAAAGATATGAGAAACGATGTCAGAGATTTTGAGTTGTTATGAAAAAAATCACTAATAACAGCATTCTGTCTCGTTCCCTCGTGACACTTTTTCACCAACTTTTACTCTCCTTTCATCCTCACTCTGCATTCTCATTCCCTCTGCGTCTGCCGCGCCCCACCCACAATACCACTGCCGCCTCCGGCGGTCGATACGTCTAGCTTCCCCTCCTGTACATTCGCGTTTCCCTCCTTCTCTGCCCCTCTTTTCCATCTGGGCGCGTGCCTTCCGACTTTTCCTCTTGCTTTTGTGACCGCCTCGATTCACTAGACGTGGAATTAGGAAAGGCGCGATAAGTAGTTAGAGGGAAAGAGGCTCCAGAAATGAAATAAGACTGCTGGAATTGTTTCTCAACAGTAATGCACTGTATTCAGGATTATTGTTAATGTAAAACTGGTGTTCTTGCTTTTCTATCTAGGTTTTTAGGACGCTAAGTGTCTAACAACTCTTATATATAACTTTCATAATATTTAGCTGGTTAAGCTCTTGCAATTTACATTTTAAAGATCCACATATATTTTATAACTATGCTTTACTTTTATCACACCTATTTCGGTGACTTTCGCCGTATTTTTACTTTTATAGTAGAGTTTCTTGTTGTGTTTGTATATACATATATACACTACATTTCCAAAATAGCTACCGTGAAAAAAGCAGTAATATTATTAAGTAATATGGAACTCGTGGAAAATGGGATATGTCAACTGCATCCTTTTAAAAAAATAGCGCAATACATCATTTTTACTATTCCATTTATGACCGTCGATCTAATATATACGAGGCAATCGAAGATCGAGGAAAACGTCCCTCTTCATAAATATGTAAAGACAGAACACCGGAGGAAAAAGAAAGGCGTCGTAACGACATTACTCGCAGAGCCACTGCCCGAATATCCAATATGTGCGCCATACCACCGTAGAATAGTAAAGGAAGGGAGGAAAGACCCACGCAAACTTCTCTCCTTTGAAAAAAATTTCAATATTTTCAATAATATATTTGTCCTTCTTCAATTCCTTCCTTTGGTGATCGGTGATGATGATACAATCATCCTTAAAAAGAAAAGTAGTGAAATAAGTATTCTTGATTTAACGTAGAAAAGAAAGGCATAAATCAGTCTGCTTAACTAAAAATTAAGTCTACATTTGTCAATCTTTTCTACAGCAAATATTTTAAAGTCCACTTTAAATCCCCAGAGTTCATAGAGACAGAAAAGTTGGCGCGGGACGATTTATCGACGTGAAAATTAGCACGGCATTCAAAGTGTTAGGGTCTGACTTTTCCTCTTTCTTATACCTTCCAGTTTCGGAAGGTTCTGAAAAGATGAGGAAGTAAATTCCGTCACTGATGGCTTCGTAATTTATGAGGTTCGCTTTTCAAATTCATTTACGAAATTGACGGTGCGACGTTATATGCAAAACAGCAACGTTCGACCCACGTTTTTTGGCTTCGGATAAAGTGTAAGGGTTACACAGTATACAAGCCAAATTAGATTCTACTTAACATTAATTATATTCGACAGCATTGTTTCGGGTTAACTTTTTATCTACACTCACCATCATTTATATCAAGTCTCTAGATAATTCCAGAATCTTAAATAGCTATACGAATAAAATTTAAAACTTTAAAATATGAACACTTTTTCGATGAATCGTCATTTGAAGAAAAAAAATCCAATGCATATCGGTATAGCGAGGGGTTTGCGAACCCCTACCCGAAAATAATGGTAAAACGAGAGAAGCGTGAAAAAGTACGATGTGTTAATAAAAAAAAGACAAGTGATATCGTGTTACCCGGAGCCGATGACTTTCTCGTCCGATCAATGCAGTAACACAACATTGTATACGCTCGAGTATGGTATATATCCCTGACCTTTTTCCTCGTGTCTCGCGCCGTTTTTGCTTGTACTTTATCCTTGTATGCTATATTTTCTCTTGTATATCTATTTTATTTATCAAAATTCATATCCTGACGAAAATATTATATTTATCTTTATAACTATTACTTTAATTTGTTTATTTCTTTTTCAGATAAATGTTGTTCATAAGTAACGCGCTCTATTAATAAACCTTATTTTAGCCTGAGTTGACATAAATTAAGGAGACACTCAAATCTAATATAATTGAAATTAGATAAAATATACGTTTTTAAATATTACCATGTAACAACAAACAAATGTGACGCGAAAGAAATAATTGCAATATATACGTGTAATATATAAACTTATGGACGCATGCATAACCATCAGGTGTACGTAGTAATTCTTGCAATATAGTTCAACGCATGGCATCATAACTGTGCACATAAGTCCTACTTTCATACCTCTACTTATCAAATTACTGTCAAAGGTATAAGTCATTTAAAATTTAATAATTTTCAATTATTTATTTGTGAATGTCATATTTTTTCGGGTAACTTCACGATGTTATAGATTTGGTAATTGAAGAGCAGATTTTCTTAATTATAGAAATCGTGACTTACCAAAAGTTTCGAGGTGTCACTGTTTTAAATGCCATGTTTTACAAGTAATTATAAACTTTTTGGTCAAAACAGCCAAAAGAGCAAAAAGTATGCGAAAGAATAGGAATTCCTTTAAAGTCTGAAGTAATGTCAAATTAAAGTGAAATAAAGAAATAAACACGATTTGCGTAAATTAGAAAAGTTGAAAGAGATTTAGAGATTTGGTATATAAACATACCCGAAAACTAGCTTAAAATTGTAACTCCATGCGTAACAAGAACAACCTGGGCGAGAAATTGTATTCTAATTCTTGAGAAAAGCAATTTAACCGATGCGACTCAGTTACAAAATGACTTACCCATTAAAACTGAAATACTTGGCGTCAGAACACCGACTCGAAAACCATTAAAGGCACAAGACCGACTAAATTCTGCAAGCTTGAAGAAGCGAGTGCAATTTACGGTGAACAGCGACTCCACCACAAATTACAAAGCTAATTACTGCCCTTCTTTAAGGGTACACACCCTCAAAGACTCGCAGGCCAAGGTTAATGTCTTTTTTTTTAAATACGGCACTGGGTGCCCAAAAATGTGTAATTACACAGTTCAACTGATTCTTTCATAATGTGTTTATGGTAATTTTCGAATAATCTTGCACCTCTCGCGAATATTTTTCTGTACAACTAAAATATTATACAGTCCTTTATTACTACTCCGCGCATGCTACAAATTCTTATTTAATACCTTACAATATTCCAATTAATATTTAAGTATAACATTGAATAGAACCCACTTCCAACAATAAAATTGTCTTTCCATCGATTATCCCTCGGTAAAATGTGTATATATATATATATACAGGTACGTGTATACCTATAGGTGTACCGCACTCGATAATTTCTCTCTCAAGCCGGAAACTCTCGGTTAAGATAAGATCTCGTTCGCGCTTTTCGTAGCCATGGCCCAACCATTTTATTCGTTACACCCCATAAAATGCAATGAGAGTTTCGCAGCCGTAATTCCCAAAGCGTGAGCTATGAACTTTTGCAATCTTTCGTGGCACCGGTTAGTTGTCTGCAAGAAGAAGGGATCGATTGGTTTTACTTTACCAAACTTTGTTTCCAACAACTTTCCTCGAAATGAATATTGCGCTTGGTCCTGATTTTATAATGTAAACCCAACAGTCTTTATCAAGGAGAAGCTTAATATCAAATAAAGATGATGGTTCGCTCATGTTCAAAAATTATATACTAGCCTTAAAAAATAAAATTGTTCGTAATATCAACAAAGTAGAAAAAGGATCTTTTTGTACGGTATAGACTTCGAAATAGAAAGGGGAAACTGCTTTCTCGTATAGTTTTCGACTGTCGCGTAGGATTGTAAGTGCGTTTCGTTGTTTCAATTGACGCAGAGGTATCGATCGAACAGCATGAAAAGCAGTAGCAACTAACCGACTTGTCTTGGCGCGTCCAAGGCTGTCCGCATCACGCATCGCGCAGTACGCAGCAGGAGGGTCGTGCCCCCGGCTCCCAGCTCCCGCATCTCGATCAATTGACCGAACGGACTCGATGGGCAACGATGCAGCACTGGCCTATACGCGACAACTACGTACACGAGACATACCGAACAGTTTTGATGCGTAATTGGTATGAGAACTCTTTCGCGACTCGAGTGAGTTCGAACCTCCGCTAACGACCCAACAATTGCAGTATACTACTGCAGTGGCGGAATAGAAGAATAAAATAACGTTTTCTGTTCTCCGGACGGAAAGCGGCAGTTTCCAGGCCGTCGCGCGAATTGAAGATGCCGTTTTCCGGCAACGTCGGGTAGAAAAATAGTATAGACATCTTGGCCAATAAAAAAGAAAGCCTCGGATCACATGTTCGTCCACCTCGGCTTCACCTCGGCCGACAATTTCACGTGATCCGAGACATTTCTTATTTTACTGGCCATGGTATGTAATATATACCATTGATGCGCATAATCTCGACAACCGTTATTTTCGCTATCAACTCGACAACTACTCGTTTCCCCGGTATAGGAACAAAATAAAGTTCTTTATGGGCGTACATTGATGAAGCATAAAAAAGCTAGATATCCGAATCTTGGGGCTTAAATAAAGGAAGTTACGTTGTCCAATTAACTACGCAAACGCACGCAAGGATCACTACGACTACCTACCAATTTTTCCCCTCTCCGTCATTAATTTTTCGACGACGAAAGCAATATTGAATTACCGAACAATCTCCCTGATTCAAATCGAGATTGCTCACATTGATTAAAAGGGTGTGAATATACACAGGCGCACTTTGGCTTCGAAGAAATCCAAGCCTTTGGAATACAATATTTTTGCCTTCGAGCGAGTGCCGACTTACCTAGTCTACCGCATTTCGTCTCTCTCCTATTTTATTTATTTTTTGCGCTTCCTCTTTTTATACACGTTTCGTGAACTGTACTCGCGATAGTACTATTATTTTAATATAGTATTATAGTGGGAGCAAAATTTAAGTTTCATTGTTAAAAGTAATATACGAAAATTTATTTAATTTTGATATTTATAATAGAAATTTGTTGGTACAAGAGCATACGATATATTTCTCAGATACAATAGCTCAAAGTCGTGAGTTTTCCATCAGATAAAATGACGCAAGTGAATTTTGTTCACTGAAAGTTCCGATGGTATTTAAATTTCTTTTCGGTATTATGATGCACGATACATACAAACCAATTGTACGATATATATTTTAATGAGTCTGGTTCGTTCCTCCTCCTTTAAAAATAAAATAATTTTTATTCAGATAAATCATTAAAAAATAAAATAATAATAAGTGATTAACAATATAAATTTTATACAAGGAACTTATTTTCATTGATATTCCATGTTAAAATTGACCAGAGGTAGTACGGAGAACCCCAACTAACTGATAGAATTTATTTGTTAAAATCATAACGGATTTATCGACAATAAGATAATTATTAATTTTTTTGGCAGTAGGAGCCAACGAACAAAATCTCATTGAATTTGACACGCTGAATCTGAGAACTCGCAGTTGTTTTTGTACAATATAGCTCATTGAATGATAATGCTAATAAGAAAGAGGACGCGTAGTCGCCGCTAGACTGTGAACTAACTATGACCGATTGTACCTATGGATAACTGAATTTCCGTAACAAATAGCATCAAATTTATCTGCGAGCCACTTGGGACTCTGTCATTCCTCCCGGGAAAGCTAACGAATCTTCTCTCAACTGCGTCTCCTTAGGCTTTGTCTCGAAGCGCGAATTCGCCGCAGACGCTTACGGAATGCTGGAATTGATCTCGCGGCGAGAACAGACCCCTTGATTAGAGCCCGCAAGACGTTTGTATTCTATGGACGTATGCGACGCTGTGGCTCGCAAGAATCTTAACATTGCACTATTCGAGCACTTCGGATGATACAAATTCTTCCTTTCTTACCTTCTTTTCTTCGTTGTATTGGGTAACGGGTTTAGTTCGAAGTTATGCGATTGATTGTTAAACTGTTATTTACGTAAATTTTCATACTTCCGAAGATATAAACATTAAAGACATTTCAACGTAATATGCTACGATGAATTAACTATGATGAAACGAACTAACGTGTCAACTTCGCTTTTTATTTTCGCATTTTTGATGCGCCTATACCAACCATTAAAAAAATACATTCTCTGAAAAGATAGACGCAAATCGTTATTTCGTTTCATTAATGATATTTTACCTTGTGTTATAAGAAATAAGTAATAAGAAATATTTTAAGTAAATTGATATTTGAATAAATTTTTTGATGCAGTAGGCGCAAAATGCTCATTTCTCGGTCACGGATGCACAAAAGTAATTTTGCGCCCCGAAATAAAAATTATTTAAATTATAAATTTACAGTTTTTAAATACAAATCAAATCAATAAAAATCAAATAGTATAAATTTTTGTAAATAGTGTATAAATTTTTATTAAATGCAAAATAATGTAGAAATGTTTGTCAAATGTAAAAAAAGTATAAAATTTTTTTTGTATACATATATGTATATCTTTGTATGCTAAACAAAAATAAAAATTTTTGTTATTAAATTCGATTACGTAATTTTATTATTATCAATTTATTTCATTTTTCTTTTAGCATATATTAAGTATTTTAAATAAATATTTTAATTTCCTTTATGATATTGTGAGTTTTTCTTATTTTTAGTGTTTTTTTAAAGGTTTTAAAAAGATTTTTCATAATTGTTTAGTACGGAGGCTTCACCCCTCGACCCCACCAGGGCCTGCGGCCCTGGACCCGCTCCCCGCCCTCTTCCCCTCGTGCAATTTCTACATCTTTATGATCATTTCATGTAAATTTTGTTTTATTACATTTATTATAGAGTGTGGCATTTTGCACCTACTGCATCAAAAAATATTGTTTGGATCTCGAGCGCAAATTTCGCGATTTCGTGGTGATAGTTCACACTCGGGCCGGCTTCGCCGGCCCTCGTGCACTGCTATCACCACTCAAGGCGCGAAATTTCATTTTGCGCCCTTGATGCAAAAAGTACTATAACGATATAGTAATACCATTTACAAAAAAGAATATGAATCAAAATAAATGTTTATCCTACGATAAGTTAAGCATTGTAAATTTAGTAGAAACCATTTTTATAGGCAAAAACTACAGATTTGAAGCATGGTAATATGATTATATAATCAAATAACGTTTCACAAAAGCTTTGATTTTCACTAATAATAATAATAATAATAATAATAATAATAATAATAATAATAATAATAATAATAATCTACATAAACCTTGATAAAACTTTATTGCAAAATTATAATCGATTACTAAATTATAATAATGTATAATATTAACACAATTTGACGTTGCTTATTCATGAAACATATTTTGTGATAAACGATGATTTATTTTAATTATAATATATCAAAGAGAAAATACTTGGTTATTTATTTTATCAAATAATTATTTTATCATAATTAGCAGTGCGTGTCAGTCGTTTATTAAAAATTATAACGATGTAATTAACTTTTGGCACTCTTATCTTATCTTATAAAGATGATAGCTGTATGTCAAGTATTCAAACAGTTTTGATCGGTTAAGTTTGATTAGCACGCGAAAAGAACACTATCTTTGTATTCGTAAAATCGCAATGAAATTACATGAAAATAGTGATAGTTGTAAAATAAAAGTAAATCAATGTAAATTTGGAAGAATGGATTATTAAAATAAAATTTTTGAAAAATGTGCAACGGTAAAATATTTAAGAATTAATATAATTTATAAAAGTATTGAAAAGAAATGAAGAGTGGCTGTATTAAAAACAAAATATAAACGCAGGATATCACCATATTCGAACGATTGTTAAGTATCGATCCGCACACGATCCATGCTTACCTGTAACAGAAAACAAATAATCATTTAGAATTCATTAAAATGTATAGATTATAAAATAATTATTATTGTAATTACGAGAAATCGCAAATAAGATTAAATCCAAGACAATTCGAGATAAACCGTCTTTCTCAGGTTTAACAAACGAGATCCAAACAATTTCCGTGAGAGCTAGGAATCGGTAGACGTGCGCCCGAGCAAAGCACATCCTCCCTTGCGCAAAGGCATAAACTCGGTTTCGCGTGCCCGGGGCCTCGTAATTAAACGGGAGAGGTAACGTAAGGGGCAACCTCGTTGTTCTCATTGTGAACTGCTAAATGTAGTCTTTGGTATGTTATTCCAACTATTCATATTCAATTTAAGAAAATAATTACTTATGTACCCTTTTTCGATAAGTTATTCCAAAATATTAGTTACACTCTTCGTTATAAAAATGTTGCTTTATAGATCGATCGATCGTAAAGTAATCAGCATTTTATTGTTTAAGTATACGTTGATTAACGGAGAGGTAATTAAAATGAAATTTATTAGTTTTATCGTTTTTGAAAACCACTTAATTAAAGAAACCCTTCTCAAAACTTAAATAAGATGTTAGGTATCTTTTACCGACGGTAAAAGGAAAATTGAAGGATCATTTGAATATCTAATAATTAAAAATGGAACGGAATAATTATTTTATTTTTAATTGATTATTATTACCATCGAGAAATTACATTAAATATTCGTTTGACCATTATTAACAACCAATCTAAATTCTTGGTTAAAATGTACTCGATTACCCTTTCGCAGAAAAACGAAATGTAAATGCGAAATTACAATAAACCCGCTAATCGGCTCTTTCAAAGTAAAAAGCACCCTCTCTGTAAATTTGACTGCTAGTAAGAGTTCAATTTCGTGCATAATTCCATAGGTCCAGTGCGGCGAAAAAAAATAACGTGGCTTCAATTTCAGCCTCCCCGTACAATTACGCGTCACCGAAGGGAAGCCGCGCCTACTCGGTTCAAAGGGAAGGACAAATTGAATTTTCGCGCGACTTGCCCTCCAACTTTGCTAGACAAGTAAACGCGAATCGATGCCCGCGAGGTATACGCCGACATTGAGTTTGGATCTTACGTTTGGCAAACCACTGATGGTATTAGAGACATGTGGGTAACTTAAGTTTGTGTTTGAAAAAAATATACCCCAAATTACGTGTGTACATAGTTTTGGATATCTAATACAAAGAAAAGCATATACATTTATTATTCGAACTCTCGACGGCATCACAGATTGTTTTCGGTGGTATAAAAGGTGATATTAGATCAACTTTTGGCCATTCGTTTGGTTTACCGCTAGTAAAATTTTGTATACTTGAAGTGTATTTTTTGAATTGTTATAATCGTTATACAAGTTCAACAGTTTAATTTAAAGCGTCCGCTTCTTTTACTTCTGATGTTAGGAATAAAATATTAATTGTTAAGAGTAAACGACAAAGTATAAACTTATTCAATTAGACAAATGTAGTTATGTAAGACATTCCAGTTTCGGGCTTTAATTGGGTTAATTTCGAATAGTCTTAGATAAAATTAAAGTTTCTTTTACAAGAATTAAAACTAATGCAAGTATTTCAATGAACACTATACTAGTAGAATTTTTATTCGGCGAATATACACACGCACATTAGAAATACTTTTGTTTCGTTCGATATTACCAAGAAAACAGTTTCTCTATAAATAATTGAGCTTAATAATTAAAAACGTAATATACCTTGCGCAATTAAAGGACATCAAATGCTAATTAATCG
Source organism: Theocolax elegans (assembly GCA_026168455.1). Lineage (NCBI taxonomy): Eukaryota > Metazoa > Arthropoda > Insecta > Hymenoptera > Cerocephalidae > Theocolax > Theocolax elegans. The sequence continues at coordinate 74,671,993 of CM047426.1, read as the reverse complement.
GCTTCAATTATACCGGAAGAATTTGCAGAAAAAAGTACGTAACAGTAAGAAACACGTGTAACGAATGTTCACTTAGTCAGTTTTCGAGGGCATCAGCTACTTAATCAAGGGTCCCTTTATTACGGGAAATTCATAATTGCCTTACGGCAAGTGGGTAAAGCTACTTTTTTCCATGTGTCTATAGAACAGCTGGCCCTTGGACGTAATTTTTCTTTCATCTCCGTTCGCTTCGGTTTTCCCTGTGGTTATATTGTTGTTTCGTTATAGTTGGTAATCGATTTGACCTTAAAGCAATATTTACATTTTAAATTCAACAAATATTGGTTCGCCAGAGATCCGTGTGCGTTCTAACCTCAAATAAGAATATATAATTACCGATCAACTTATACTACCAATAACAAATTAATCGATTTTTATTCGCACGAGCGATTTTGTATGCGCACTTACGCCATTATACCCTACACCAATGAATAATAATTCTCGTAGAGTTTGCAGCATCATTTACTAACGTCACCGCAGATGCTCGAATCTCGAGTGAGGAGGAATATACGAAAATCCACTTCATGAATTAGTATAGTAGCGTCGTCGCAGCTGTGCGAAGTGCGAATAGCCGAGGCCGATTGATTATATCGTCGGTAAAGTTGGCGGATGAGTCGCGCCTCTCGAACCTCGAAAGAGACGGTGAGAAACAGGCGATCGGTGTGGCGCAGCTGCCACGTGTACATTGATCACTCTTGACAAATGACAGAACGCGCCGCGTCAAAGGGCCAACAGGGCGACATGACGAATCGACGATGGACGACGTGTTCGATGATAATTGAAAGTATTGACGCCGGAAACTGAATTTCACTCGGTGGCTTCGAGGTGGCTTGCCCGTTCACATACCACGACTCGTCGTAATTGATACGTCTTTATCAAGGCTACTTCGTATAAATTCATGACATATAATGGTTCGTGTGCAAATTTTAATAGTAAATAAATATTATCGGGAAAGGAGTGTGTTATAAACGTAACTAATTAAACAGTGCTGAAGTTACCAATAAAGTTGAATGCGTAACTTTATTTTTTTGGGGGTTGTGATGTTTCATCTATATTATTGTACGTATAACGTTAATTAAATTAAATATTTGACAAAATAAATTCGATCGTTACTGAATCTTTCCCCCAAAGTTCACAAGATAATGCTTTCAAAATGTCACCAGAGCCTCATCAATCTAGGATAAAATTAGAATATAAAGAGGATAATTTGCATGAAAAATTGAATCTTTATTTTTGCATTAATTGCGGAGGATAGGAAAAGAAGGCTTCGGCGAGTGAATCGATGAGGTTATTTCGCGCGTATACACTTTGGAATGCACGAATGCGAACGTAGAAAGGGAAGCGATTTTCCATGAAGCCGAGAGCTCGATTAAATATTTCTCATACGGATTCCACTTCGAGACTGGCTGAATTCAGCGAGTTCTCGGGCACTCTTTCTTTTTCCTCTCTCTCCCTCTCGCTTTCTCATCGTTCCTCCCAGACTCGTTCGCTTTTGGATCCGATGCTGCGTCCTCGCTCTCTGGAATTGTATACCTAGCGGCTGTCCCGAGGGCTGTCCTAACCTATCTCTCCCTACAATCTCTTCCCCGCCATTTTACAATATATCAGCTTCTGTTGCTCCCTCCACCCTCTTTCACTCGCACATACACACAATATTCTCTTTTGCGTATACGTTTCAAATATGCATTTTCTACTTTTATTTTTATCATTTCGTACCATTTATTTGTGTATTCTACAACGGTTTATATCCTTTTTCAATTTTTGTCCTTAGGAACTCAAACTAGTTTCTTCCTATTTCTAAATTTCCTGTACAAGTTTGAAAATATCGAAACTTTAGCAAACATATACATTACACGTGTGTACGAATAAATATTAGAAAATAATTATTTACAAACTTTATTTTAATATTCATTGTTTTTCTTAAAATATTCTATTTCGTTTGAATTTGTATTTGAGTATTGTAAATAATTTCTGCTGACGCGTGACACAACTGTATTATTATCTCAAAGTAAATTTTTTTCTACAGGGTATTTTCCCCCGTTATCATTGATCTAAACATTTCTTCATGAAAATCCAACACCATATCAGTCAGCCACACTGATTCGCGATAGCAATGAATTTCAGAGAGGACGAGCACACTTTTCCCGGTACTTTCCATCCGCAATATTTACCCAAGCGAACCACTTCAAAGTCGGGCTGTTTAAGATGAAAAAAAAATTGGGGAGTCCGTTTCCCTCACATCCGATAATTTTTCCCTGACGCATAAAAGTAGCCTTGAAGTGGTTGCGAGGAGGCTGGGAAAGAAAGACTCGCTCTTGAGATTAGTTGCCGTAGCCTGGATACACGAGGACGATGTGTCGCCTGGAGCTCCGAAGTACACACTTGGTAAGATTGAACCGAGTAGGGACGCGATCTCTATGCATCACTAAAATTAAATTAGTTTGGCGTCGATAACTCCGAGTGCTACTAGTATAAATTAAACTCCTGGTGCGCTGACGTATAATTTAACTTTTATAATTTACTTTTTGCTTCTGTGCATAGCTCTTCCTTCAACAATGAATGACATAACTATTTGTGTAAGCATTCCAATCGTGATTAGCTTTGCAAGTATATTTTTAACGCATATCAGAATTTATTTTGTTATTTCTTATTTTTATGTGTACGTTGGCTGCATAATACAGTACAACAAGATAGTATTGCATAAAAATGTATCCGGAACGACTGGCGATAATTTTTTATTAAAAGAAGTCTTCATCTTTAATTTTCCTTGATATCGTTATTTTAAGGAAATTGTTGCATTCGTTGTTAGAAAATTCACAAATCTACTACTAGATTGCCAACGATAAAAGTAAGTTGTGTTTAAATAGGTAAAAGAATAACTCCCTTTATTTGTAAAGCCAACGATCAACCGGATCACCATAAGACTCGAGCAACAAAGTTAAGGAAAGTCCGAAAGGTAAATAAATAAAGTACACGTCCTATCGAAGAGGCTAAGAAAAGCCGGCCCTTACGTCTGCTTTCAATCTAATTCCACTCCCTCTCTTTCTCTTCTTGGACTCCCCGTACTTGTGCCCCTCCCCCTCACCACGGACCCTTTTTATCCTCGCCTTCCTCTTACTCCTTACTCTTGCTCTCACTCTCTCTCTCTCTCTCTCTCTCTCTCTCTCTCTCTCTCTCTCTCTCTCTCTCGCTACCATCCATACTCGAAGAAGAAAGACAGAGGGAGAGAGAAAAAGGCGAACAGGCCCGGTCAGTAACTCTTTCAAGGCTAAACGAAACGTGACTCGGCCGAGCAACTCTTGATATTAACGACGCGGCTGCACGAAGGGCTTGACTATGCGTGTAACTTGGACGGTCTAGGCTTCGATGCACGATGTTTTTTTTTCACGCGTTAATGAGAGCTGGGAGGTGATTTCGTGCTCCGTTTGTCACATTGCCGTACGATCGAGCTTTCCTGCTTTTTTCCGAGGGACGAGACCGTGCTCTTTGTCGCTGAAATTTTAATGTTGGTTCCTGGGGTTTGGGGGATTTTTTTTTTCATAGGCGAGGGTGATTAATGTGGAGGATTTGCTGAAAATCGAAAGTTTTTGTTTCTTACTTATTGAACGATACTCTGAATTTTAATGATACGCTGATTTTTTTTATTCGATATACCGAAATGTTAAGGTTGCGTTCCATAACGATTGGATAGCTTTTCCCTATTTTTATTAAATTATACGAACACCACTTCAGTATTTTTACGCACGATTTTCTGTCGAGTTTCGTTCATATACAGTTGCTCGGAAAAAATCACAATAATGCAATCAGCGTTCCTCCCGAGATACAGAAGATCGCACCCCTATTGGGACTTGAAACTAAAACTACACAAAATTCTCGAAGATATACAAAACGAAAATCTGGAAATAGCCATATAACGAGGGTAATTCACTGGGGATGGTCCGCAATGTAATTTTCTTAGCATGTGTGCAACTTTGAAAGGCGTTTTATTGAGTCCTTCAGCACCCTATAGTTACCGCATGAGTATCGAACCCAATACTTTGCACTTTTAGTCATTTATTTTTATTACAGCAAAATATTCGAACTCGTAAAATTTGTTAATACGATTAAAAGATTCAACAACGAGTGACAATTGTTTTTTGACGGATTACATTGTACAAATATAATCTTTTCAACCGTTTATAATACGCTCTGTAAGACTTGAGAAAACAATATTTGAACTGAAAACCCTTTGAACATTCCGCCTAGTCGTAATTCACTCGAATCACTTCTCGTAATAACAACAAAATGAAAATTCGGTAGTTCAATTTCAAAATGAGATGTGTTGGTCTCCAGAGCTCTCCAGGGTAGACCCGAGGCGAAAATTTTTAATCTCGGAGTACCAAGATCATTGCGAATTTTCAAAAGATTACACTGCGCACGGAATACACGCGTGTTCGCGGGAGCGTGGCTACCCCCCGGGATATGGACCGTGCGTCCATTACGAGTTGTCTTTGGTCCCCCTCCCGACGCTTTGACGGGACACGCGTGCAGGGTTTTATCTTTCCTCGCCATGTGTCATCTCGTCGGGGCAGGTTTTGTGTTCGGCCCGTGGGCCACGTGCGGCCCCCCAGGATCCCCTTTACACGCGTGCGTACCAGCTTCTTCCTTTATTTTCTTTTTTGCGTGAGACTTCGAGTTTTCGAGTAGGGTGCCTGCCTTGTTTTTCTTGGAGGTGTTGGTTATCGAGTTAGTTTTAGGGTAATATTAAGTGTCTCCAACATTTTGCAATTACTACCTTATATTCTATCATTAATCACGGCCACTGTAATCAACTTATGATTTTACGATAATAGTCTTTCATTGAAAATTATATTCTGTATAATTTTATAAAATTATTCGCTAATTCTGTATTACGAAGAACGTTAAATTATACACAGCCATGTAATGCAAATTCAATTCCCAATATATGGTAAACAAATTAAATTACACCTAATATTGGTATATTATACTCATTGATTTTTATATACAAAAAAAGACTATCGCGATTGACAAGCAAATTAAATTGATCGATATATACTTTTTGCGCTTGAATAATTTCGAGTATTTCCGAAAAATAGGTTAACATTCATAAATATTAAATCTCGTGAAATCCAAAACGTTGAAATAACAAAATGATAAATAAAACAAAAGTTGTTAAATATTGTATAAAACTGTAGCAATAATATATACAAGTGGATATAGCAACTGTTGCTACGCGAAATTCGAGACAATTTTACATCGAACAATTCGTATGCAAAGCCCGAAACAAATCCAATATCATTGACTATACAAACACTGTCGAAATAAACCCTTAAAAAAAAGAGATAGCCGTACCGCGTACAACCGTAAGCCCCCCTGAGAACAATACGTATTAATTCGTTTTATTAACGTTAAACAAATAATTGCAAGATCAACTCGTGAAACACGTAGCAATTTATTAAAGTTGGAAAACATTTGCATAAAAATGAGTAGGAATACGTATATAGATTTACCTCGCCGGGGAGCGTTTACAATTAGCGCGCGACGCGGCGCGGTGCGGCATCGATTATAGAGGACTGTCGTAGTAGCGCGCGGGCGTTGCAATGGCTTCGCTCGTGTCGAGTGGGAAATTGAACCGGAGATAGAGGAAAAAAGGCATAGAAGAAAAAAGGGATAAAACCGCACACGTGGCCATCAGCCCTTTTCGCTTTTAATTTTCATCGGTTCGTTAATTTATGGCATTGCTACCGAGGGAATTGGAAAAATGGTACGCGCATATGCGAATGCGAAAAATGCCGGGGTGTCGCACTTTTTACCGTTATTATGTATTAAGTTTAACAGTACGTGTTAAATGGTCTACGGTTATCGGTAACATATTGAAATCGAACGTCTAACCTGAACATGAAATTAAAGCGCAAATGTGAAGATGGTCATAAGTACCATCCAAAAACATATTATTGATTTGGAAGCGTGGTCGAGATTTCAAAGCAATAGAAAAAAATGTATTGTATCGTATTACTGTTTTAAAATAAATGTCTAGCCCACTTGTTTAAATTCGTAACATCGATGAAATTGTTGAACAGTGATATTTTATCCGACACGCACAAATTTTATTTTTCCAATATCAAACTACTCTTAAAAAAAGGTCCACAAATTCATGCACCAAGTGACCAAAACGGCCAGAGCGAGAAAAAACATTCGCGTTAAACTGAGTATGACAAATCGTCCATATACGAGAATGAATTGTACACGTATCGAGTCAAGGTTCCACTATCGCGTGCCATTAAACCTCCAAGATCGAATTTCTCCCTCCGCCCATTCCATTTTTTTGTTCTCTCCTCCAATGCCCTTTCGTAAAATAGCGGCAATGTAGTCGTGCAAAGGAATGCGCTCAAACGGAAGCGCTTTTATGCTTCCTATACACCCTCGCTCGATACGTGCATTGAAAATGCTCGTCGCTTGGTACTTTCGCCTTCTTTCTTTCGTCCTCTCGAATTTCTTGCTCGTCGATGATATTGTCGGTGCTCCTTCAGACTGCCGTACTTCTTTTTTCAAGCTCATTACGAGCCAAAAATTCTTGTTCTCAGTGTACGATTTGGCTCGTACAACAATCGGGGATTTTGATTAAAACGTTACTATACTTCTATATAACATGGACCGAGAAAAACCTTAATTTTCTCTAATTGAATATTATTTTAAACACTATCAAATTTTTTAAAACTTATTTCGCTAATGAAAGTACTGACCTGGTTATAGATTTACATAATGTTACTACAAACATTTAGATTGATTTATTGATTATTTTACGTCACTCATTTTTAGCCTTCAACTAGAAAAGACAATTATTAGCATATCTATTTTTTTATGTCAATAGGGAAAATTATTAATTTAAAATGTTTACGTTCGATGTATATTCTTATTTAAGATAACAATATAAAGTAGTAATAACAATGAAGTAAAAAAAAAAAGATATTCCACGTGAAGCGTGAACATGTGTAACGGGTGGGCAAACCCCAAAATAGTATTATCCGTGAAAAACCAATGAGCGTGCGTTAAATGACAAACGGGAAATATCTCATCGGATTAGACTGCAACCAAGGGTAGTAAATCCGGATCTGTAAGAGCAACGGCTAACGTCGCGGAAGACGAATCTAAGCGTCGCAAATAATTTCTCTCGAGGTATGAGCGTTCTCGCCAGCGCAAATCATATTCAACCTGACGTCAAGATAATGGCATTGAGATCTCGCAGACGTTTTCCTCCCGCGCGAGTTAAAATATGCAAATGCCGTAGAGCCCCGGGATTACGCTCGCGAAATCTGGATTCGACGTGGGTTTGCATTTTCCGAAAATTTTTCATACTTCACTGGCTTCTCGAACGTTACCGCTCCGACAATTTTTTGGAAATACGCAATTTCAGGGATCTCGAAATTTTTAAAGAGTTGCGTGAAATATTTAACGCGTCTTACTCATCTTAATGAAATAATAGATATAAGCGAACATTCGCGTTTTAAATGCATGTTTTTAATATTTTTGTAACTGCACGCGTGTGATTATTGTCGGACTTTTACCTTTCGAAATCTATTAATTAAAGAGGCGATAATGAGTAAGCATTTAATTTACCGACCACCTTTATCCGGTAATTACAGTAATCACGAGAAACAAAGTTTCTTTCGATAGTTCATCAATGTACCATTTCAATGAAACTTCCGCTTGCCGAACTTTTAAACGTGCATTTTAAACTATCATAAAAGTTGGCTCCCACATATTTCTTACCGATCGATTGGATATGGTAAATCGGCGTCTCTTTTCTCAATGATTTTCTCTTAACGCGCAGTGAACATAAATCGTGGATTCGAAACGACCTTCCGCATCGGTTTATTGTTTCTTTGGAAAATGGAGAATCTATATAATTCAAGACTCGTGGAAGCACAGTGTACGCCGGAGAAAATGCGGTTATCATCGATTAAACCATAAAAAAAGTGTGTCAACTTCAACATTTGCCTATACCGCTCGAGTCGTACTTCGCGCAAATTACCGCACTTACCTACAACATTACGTAACGTTAGCCGCAATTTCGAACGACCTGTTAAATAGTATTCCATGTATATAATGCGATACTCTACCCGAGAGTAATTTAACTTTCTCAGGTATATAAAAAAATGGATGATAAATTGACCGATTTGATTCTCAATTGTTTCCCTCTCTGTTTCTTTACCGTCTTTGAACTTGATTGTACGGTGAGGGAGGCAGCGAGATTAAAAGAGGGGTAGGCGAGAAGAAGGGATTAGACGAGCGCTTACCATCTGATTAGGTGTTTCGATTTCCATGCCACGCCCGGCTTAATGGTAATGAGAGAGAAGGAGCTTCCGAAGAGTTGACGGGAGACTAATTTCTGTTTCGAAGAAAAGCACAAGCCCTTCGTAATGTTAATGCGCCACGGAAAAGTTTCCGTGTAATATACGCACCCTGAAAATTTGGTATTCTTATACAAATGTAACTTTTAAATTAAATTTACAGTGATTATGCAATTGCGATTGCCAAGTTATTAATAGTTGATGGGACTGAATAGATTCAAGATCGAATTAGTCAAACTCCATAGACATCTTCATTCTATTTTAATTTATTTTATAAAAAATAATTTCATTTCATTAAATCGATCTAACTTTCAGAAATATCAAGTTATTTAGGTCACTAAACTTGCGTATGTTCAAGAATTGCCAAACGATAAATGAAATACAATTTTAAAGTAAAACACTGACTATCGTTATACGTCAAGTGATTAATATTTAAGCTTTAAAAGTATACATCAGTATAGGCAAATTTAAAATTGTTTAATAATGAAATGTTATGCTCTAGTGTAAAGTACTACACTACGTCATGAAACGTCATGGTAGAGGCGTATAAGGTAGAATATAAAAATAATAAGTCGTAGAAATTTAAATTTAAATCAGCAATAACGCAAGCACACCATAAAGAATAAGAAACTTGCATCGTAAGCTCTAAATATTTTACGATATTTGCGAATTGAACTTAAATTTACGTAGTTCTGTAAAGTTATAGTTTGCAAACACGTAATTCTAAGCGTACATAATATTTATCGAACAGTATAACGAATATAGATAAAAACAATAGTGTAAAGCATTTACGTTAATTAATTCTGGCTTAAAATGTCGATTTAGCTGTACCTTACGCGATAATGTAACTTAAAATTTTTAGTCCATGCAACCGTATCTACCTACATCGTTTGTGTACAATTTTCCATAAAATTATGATAGCTATAAAAGTTAATACACTATCCGATAGTAACAAAAATAAAAGAGGATAGTCCATCGTATCGGTGAACTAGAAATTCGCGTTATCAATTTTCCAGGTGCATTAAATCGATAGGCCGCAACGTAATTAAAGCACAAGTTCGTTAAACCAACGTAATAGATCGAAAAAATAGACTAACTAAAGTTAACAAGACGTAACAACGGAATCGATAAAGAGCTACCTCACACAAAGTTCACGGCAGGCTGCGACCAAACAAAACAATTGCAAGCGCGAAGGTTCATCACAAACGCGCCTTGATTGTGCACAAGTGGAAAGGAACAATCTGGACTGCATGCACATCCGGAACCCCCCGAAATGGAAAATAATCGATACACGTGTGTGCATCACGGTGAGTGGACACCAACAAAAGGGTTGGATGCGCGTCCCAAGGGTTGCTCGCCTATCTTCTCTTACTTTTTTCCTCGATGCAGTTGTACTACTTTGCAGACTCGATACGAATTCCCGATTTTTTGTTTAACTCATTCAAAAGAAAAGTACGATTCGTGGTTAAATCTACGGATGGATCGCGACTAATGATAGACCTTTAAAACAAATAGTTCGCTATACTGTTTTGAGGAACTTGTTTAAAGTCAAGTGGATTTGCTACACTTGTCTTTTGTTACACTTTATTCATATTCTTATTTGCAATCACTATTGTTGACTTTACCACGTAATACTGGAAAAAACTTTTATGTACAGTATAAACAGAGCTTACACTTTAACAACGAATACACTTCCATGTTGTACGTATAGTTTACCATATGTATCATTATTACAAGATTGCAATTTCACATCGGACAGATCGGATCAAGTAAATAAACATATCATTGAATACTGATGGGTATCTAACATAAAAATCTACTACATACGTCTAATCCTAAAAATATCAATAATTGCAACTCAACTAGAAGAATCGCGTGATCATAGCGATATATTTCCTTGACACGCCCAAACCTTTTATCTCATTATGATGCAAATTTACCATCGCTACATACTGTCCGAAAAACCTTTAGATGCGCCGACATATTCGTTTCTGTGCCCCCCCCCCCACCCCTCCTCCCCCGCCACCCCCGTCGTCCCGCTCGACGTCCCCCATATTATCCTCTGTCTTTCTCTCTCGCTCGCTGTCTATGGCAAATAATACGCCACTCGGTCAGGGTAAAAATAAGAGGGTCGTTTTACATGGGGGCGTAAGCCCAAGATTCAGGAAGGGTAAAAACTGAGAGGGGCTGAAATAATGTCGCAGCAGAGAGTCGTTGTCGCTAATTTAATGACTGCTGATTGGCTATGCATGAGGTATTCCGATGGGAAGGATTTCGCGTTCTTTCTATTTTCAGCATCCGCGGACTAGTTCTTGACGCTTGACGTGTGGCCGATCGCAGATTAACGAAAATTGGTTTCGTTAATTTCGTTGAGAGCATCGATCCCGTATTTTCTGGGGTGAGCTGACTACCGTTGATCCAATAACAGCGCGATGATAATGATCGTTAATTTCTTTTATTTATTTCGCCTCACAATTATTTTACTACCTTGCCTAATTGATATTTCATCGGAAGAATTAATAAACTACGGCAAAATATGCCGAAGAGTATGACGTAAAAAATTATCATTTATTCATCTAATATTCTTCACCTTTAATCGTGGTAAAAGACAAGTTTCTACAATATTCAACCATGGATAACATTTTCCAGCTTTTATCAATATTTCGTGCTCGACTACTGTCGCGATCGATAGTACTTGTTAACGAAGCCAATCGATAGAGCTTAAATTTCAATCAATTAATTAAACATGGTCATAAATGTATAATAAACGCGTTTCAGTAATTCAAACTTTGTAACTATTGTTAATTACCTACGTTCACTTGTAAATTAGAAATACTTTTTGCGATTAAGAATCTAATATAATTTATATGCATTCGATTATTAACTATACATACAGTATATAATTAACGATCCCCGTTGTAATTAATATACATCGTCTAATTATTCTTAGCATAAATTATTCGTCAACAAAGTGAGATTACCATAAAATTAGCAAATATATGATCGGAGTCCAGTAGGTGTGTGATAGCATCTGTATACCTATATAATATAATTCTTTGGGAAAATTAGAACCTGTTCCTAGGTAAAATATATCTAGGAAGTATTCGGCGTACAAAAGAGTCAGGGAGCAAACCTGCTACAAGGGCTGCGAAAGCCGGAGCTCAGTAGAGGGCGTAAAATGGTTGGGGATACGAGGTGCAACGTGACCCTCTTCCATGTCGAGCTTGGTATGAAATCGCTTGATCCGGTTGCACGTGTGCGCGTGCGCTTGAGCCGCAATTGTTCGGATCTAACGTCATGGGAGTCGAACTAAATGGAAAAGCTAGATAAGGTGAGCCCGTTTCAACATTTGGGATTTTCTGTAAACCAACGAATGACACGGTGAGTAGTTTTTAATCCTCGAATTACGATCCGTCGCTTAAATGCGTTCTTTACTTTCCAATTTAGCGATTCCACACGTAGACATCATTTTCTACATTTCTTATGTATGGACAATAATTGTAAAAGAAAATTATCCATTGGTTATGAATAAATCCAACTATAAAAATGAGTGACGGAGAGGTTACTGGATTTAATGATACAGTATACTTTAGCTATGCACTTGACGATGAAACAGCCGACCGAGCAATAATTATCGAAACAAATCTTTAAACCATACCATTTATAGTAAATACCAATCGAATAATCATGTCCCCTATCTCGTGAAATTAATACCCATCCTCCATTACGAAACTAGTGCGTCAATACAGGGAACGAAGGTAGCGCTAAAAATATAATCACATCACCCATCACGAGACAATAAACGTATATACAAATAAACAGAGGGAATGGTCTACTCGGCACGAAGTATTAAAACAAACACAATACTCGTAACTACAACCAGTGCGTTTCCTGTCTATACTACTCAACAGCTGATGTATCGTCGAGAAAAAAAGCGCGTATTAACTAATGTATTCATACCGCTGTAACATATGCAAAGAAATATTTAACATCGAAGCTAGTGCGATATGAAACACTCTTAGTTCTTTAGTACATACTAAGCGAACCAACTGCAGCATCAGAAAAAAAGCGAGATCTGCGAGAGAGAGGTGACCACACAAAGACGATATTGCATAGGGTGAAACGATTCTCAGCGTGAGGTATGACTCATATTCTCCCCTTTGCGCACGCTCTTTCCTGGATCCCCCTTCCCCGTTCCCTCTTCCTCCTTCCCTCGGGTGAAAATTTTTGAACGGGGTGGCATTGGCACATCTAATGTTCGTCGATCCCTTGGGCTTTCTCGATATACTACCCGAATCAACCCCTTCGACGTTCGTTTGCAAAACGTGAATTATTTCGCGGCTAGAGAAGATAGTCGTGATTGCCGATTAACCACGGCGAGGTTTACGATTCATTGTGTAACCGAGACAAGTATTGGATCGTTCGATGTTAAATACGATTATTGATACGCTATTCGTACGTTCGTAAATATTTTGGGGGATGGATACCGATCGAATATTGTATACTTAACGTTCAAACAAACTCACATTTTACGTGCGATATTGAAAGCTTTATTTGCCATTTATTTTCTGATCATTGATATTATTCTACGATTTTACTAATTCTCGCGTTATTACGCTTTTTCCTTTATTTAAACATTCATCGGTTGATTAACAATATTACAGTGTTATCTGAATCATTAATATTCATAAGATATTCATAGTCAGTTTTAAAAAAAAATTGTAATTTATACCGACAATTGAACCTCTTCACTAAATCCACACTAGTGGCATTAAATCCACAAACACTCGAGCCATATACGAAACGAATATAAGCTTCGAATTCGCTTGAACAATCACAAAAAATGAAAGATTACAAAATGAGCTAGGTGAAGATCCACCCGCTGATAATATGCTGAATTGTTCTCAGACTTATGCGTCCAGAGGGTTGCATTATCAGGGGTTGCAACTTTGCAGGGGGTGCATAATCCATTTTTATTCAGATTCGTTTTTGTACAAACGCTCGACGTCTTTTGCTCATCTTTGAATCACGTTCGCTGCGCGTGGGAACACGAGATAATCAATTGCAGATGTCCAGTGAAAGTGGAATAATGGAATTTCGTTGTTCATTGATCTTTTTTAATATAATTTATATTACTCTATCGGATAAGAAGTTCTTGTCTACAAATCAAATTGTTTATAGATAAGCACTCTAACTCTATATCATATCAAATATTAGTTGGTGTTCGTAGAGGGGATTTTATAACTACTTAGATATAGTTACTGATCGTTAAAAAATTCTAATTTGTTTGTCGCAGAACTAATTGACGACGTCATTATAAATATTTTAAAGGATTTTTAATCTTTCAATATACGCGATAATTCGAAATGACGTTATATCATTTTAATTGTTTGCAACTAATTTCCCATGTATCCGCGTAGTCTCATTATAACTCGAAAATATCCTTTTGCATAAAGGAATTATATACCGAACCAAAAATCATGATTCGTCAGTATTTCGAGTGTCGGGGAAAAACGATGAATTCTTTAGCGATCATAATCCGCTCAATGGCCTCGGTGAATGCGAAATTAGCTCGTCCTTCGATTCGACGTGGAATGGGCCATGCATATGTAAACGCTCGGACGGGTTCGATCGCGGGCTTTGAGCACCGTAAACGTATACGCGGGGATTATGCGGAGATGCGCCAACATTGCATTTCGCGCGATTACGATTCTCTGGATGTGCGGTCCGACGGAACCGAGAACGCGCTCAAAATTCTGCTGCGACTCTGTGTGTACATCGTAGAATAGCATCATTTGCGTGGAGTGTTGCCGGTCCCGGTAAAACTTTTATCGTCGACACTTTTGTTAGAGAAACCGATTGTAGAAAAGTTAGATGAAGAATCTTGTGATATACTGTAAATATATTTGCAGGGATTGTTTTTAATTTAACTTGGCTTTATCAAAAAATGTATCTATATTTTTTACTGCATAATATCGTTTCTACATATGTTTTTCAAGCTTTAATCATAGTGATAGAGTTAACTTATACAATGATAGGTTCAATCGTTGTAAATTGCAATTATCAATTTTTATAAAAAGTAATTATGTTTTCGTTTATAATGACTATACTTTTTAATATAATTTATTTCGAATCCTGTAAATATTCGTGAGATACGTTCCACAGGAAAGAAAGTATTGTACTTGCAAAGTATAAGTAATTGATCTACATTGTATTTATACAATTTTATAAACCAACGCTTTAATTATTCAATTCGTTTTCCAGTAATTTAAATAATGGAACGAAAATGCCGTAAATATTCACATTACCAAAGAATTAGAAAGAAGTTTGTTCGACTTGACGAATACAGAAGATAAACAATTTCGTCGAAATCATTACAGAAAAAAATGATGAGGCTTCCGGAAAACCGATACAATTATTCAACAAGGTTGAAACAAGTTTGAGAAGCAGCGTGCAGCAACAAACTCGCCAAGCTGTCGAGCCGCCGAGTCGCCGCGCCGCTCACTCGAGCGGATGTCGAGTGCTCGTGGCATTTCGCATGCATTGGGATGCGTGTGTGCGTGCGCCCGATGATTTGCGTGCACGTGCGCGTTTCAGAATCGGAAATGCGAAAGAATGGCGCGGGAAACAATTTCCGTCGGGCCGAGAGTTGCGGATCATACGAACGATTGAATTGATAATAGATCCCCACCGTTCGCTTTCGCTATTTAAGCGATTTCGTTCTACAACGGTACACGTGGGAAATTGTATTTACAATTCATTTTGCAACTGTTTGTTATGGTTTAACTTTCATCTTTTTCTCCTTGAGACAATACAATTAAACGTTTACCGTTTCGCCTAGATTAATATTTATTCTGTAATTGAAGATCAAACGTTTATAAACCGATTGGCAATCGTAGATAAACTTTTTAAACAAACGCAACGTTTCTAATTCTACAAACCACCAGTATAGCATGAAATATTTGACATTAAATACGGCTGTTGTACTTTTATACCATACATTTTTTTTAAGTTAAAACATAGTCTACTTTCCGCGTATGGCCCTGTCACTGATATATAGTAATAATTTATAATAACAATCGTCAGTACCGAATCGCTATAAAATAGTAAAAAAAAAGTAACATATATGTTTACCCAGGTATATAAGGTTTCGTAGAAATTGTTAGGAAAGTAAAAAACTGTATCATATTTCGTGAACGCGTGCTTCTTAAAATGACAAAATCCTGTAATAAATAATGGCCAGTTAGTGAATCTACCGAAACTTACAATTAGATAAAGAAATATAAAAGCCTTTGAACGAGCATGCGCCCGTTCGTATACCAAAAGGAAAGATACAAAGGGCACGAAATCTCCGACACAATCGAATCTCAGAAAATAATGAGGAAAAAGTCTGCCTAATCAGTATCGATCGTAGAGGTTGGTACGGTGCTACAAGTACCTATCAAAAACTATGAAACCAGGGAACAAAGTGCTGAACAATGCTTCTAAATGAGCAGAATCCTATCGTCGAGCCTCGTCCCCGAGGATTACTGAGAGACGCGCACAAAGCTTTCTACCCCTGCGAGAGCGCAATGCACTTCGAAAATTCAACACACGCTCGTGCTTACAAATACGCACACGCACACAGACACACATACACACGTCAATCATCCCCCTGTTATGGAAGCTAACGCTTGCTCGTGGTAGTAGGCAGAAGATATAGAATGAACGAGAAATTATTTTTCTCTATAACCCTCTTGTACGTATGCGTATATGTACGAGCGTACTCTGCACATAGGGGTATGATATAAACTGTGAACTAAGGGAGAAATATAATAACAGGGACTACAATTTCATTAAATTGTGGACTGACCAATCTGTCAAATGTTTGCCTATAAGCAAATACTGTTATGATGCAGTTTACTACTGTTGCACTCGGACCATGTCAACACCGAGGAACTACAATTATCTGCGCCTCACCAGTGAAAATCGACGTTCCTCTTCATAATTATCAGGTCTATCAGTGTTATTCTACAAACACTTTATAAACACATGCAACTATTTGTTTTCTTTTATTATTCAAAATATTTATAGATTTAAAGTGAATTGTGAAGGTTTGATTTCAAATACGTACATTTAATATTTCTAACCCATATATCTTAGACATGTATAAAATGTATACATATATATAAAAGATAATTAAAAAAAACTAATTAATAAGTCAAGGTAAATGAATTCAAATAAAACATCCACTTGTTAATACAGTATAGATCGTAAAATGGTTAAAAGAAATGTTCGAAAATTAGTTTGGCAGACTGCACGAAGACCGAAAGAAGGTAACGACACGAACAAGATCCCCGCGGGGTAAACACGATGCTCTCGCATATATAGTCGTCTTCGGCAAACGAGAGAGAACGAGAGGCAGCAGTAGCCCGAAAAAGGGAACAAGTCAACTTGGACCGTATGACACGTAGTCCGCTGGTGGGGCTGCCCGGTGGCTTTGACGCGCGTCCAGCCACGCGAAAGAGTCACGCGCCGGCGAGGATGAAAGGGGCACGGCAAAACAAAAGGATCACGAAAAGAGCCTGGTTCGTAAGGTGCGCTATCAGAGAACCAGGTGATGGGAGTAAAACAGTAAGGATCTTAATGGATGTTGGCTTTCAGTCCTCGAAAGTAAAAAATATACTTTTACTGCAATGCGGAAAAGTGAATTACATTTGCAAAGAATTTTATGTATAGAACGTGTTATAATATTTTAGATTCTTGACTATTAAATCACACGAATCTTAAGAGCATTAAAATTCAATGTAAACATAAACTGTAAATGTGTAGTAAAATGCTTCTAATCCAGAAACTTCACAGGAATAGAAAAATTCAATTTACAAACGTTAATTGCAAAATGATATTATTGATCAAATTGAAAATGTGATTAGTTTAAAGAAAATAAATATCTTCTACGAATGAAGAATTTAGAAAAATGTCCGTTAGTTGCGTTGGCATTTATGTTCCAAGATCAGTGGAAGCGTGCAACTACTTCTGAAGTTTAAAATCTTATACTATTTAATAGTTGATCCATTCACTACTTTATTCGGATGTGAACTTATTACTTATCAAGAGTAAAGAGATTTTAGAAACCAATCGTAAAGTTTCAGAAAGAGATCAAACTAAGTTTATTTACGTCAAAAGAGTTTCCGAAGGAAAAATGTTCGGCCTGTGCGAATAAAAGCTTATGGATTGGCGAACGCAAAGTCTCTCGATGACATAATCAAATTTAGTCTGCCCGCCAAGGGCTTCTCGTCGATAGAGCGTTTTTGGTATAGGGAAAGAGGAACAGGGAGGCTGCACGCATGATGGGATTTTGGGTTCGCTGATGATGGAGCCAACCAGATGAGGGAATTATTTGATAGAAGCGAACGGGAGAATATTGACTATACGTCTGGTATCGAAGCAGACGGTCTTTGACTAAATTGACAGTTTTTTAATTGTAAATAGTTTAGTGAATCTACAGTACAGGTGTAATTTAATATTTTTTTCAATAGAACTTAATTTATGAGAACGTTTGTAATAATGAATATTATTTTACAAAAAAGTACGGTGCTAACGTAACAAAAATATTTGTAACAAATATTTAAAATTTAAATTTAAAAAAGTGTAAAGTACCTTCGAGAACTAGGACACAAACAGGTACAGTTACATCAAAATCAATAATTCTAATTTTCTCGACTGCCAAGATTCTAAAAGCAGATATATTGATCATTTGCTATAGTATACTTTTTTCTATTTTCGCAGCTTTTTAAGAGATTTTTGTGTTGCTGTTAGTATATCAATTATTGTAACGAATGGTAATTTCCTTTAAGAGTGCGTAACAATTTCTTCAGACGTAGAATTATATTATCATCATTCGATTGAATAGAGAAAGATAAAACACGGTTTTCCGGACTGAGGCTTCGGAGACAGCGCCGAGTTGCGTGACACCTTCTCGAAAGAAAGGGTTGAAATATCTCAGAAGTGCATCGATGAGAAAGCCACGAGAATACCACAGCATCCTTCGAAGAGGGTATCACCATCGTTTCGGGGTTGAGACTAACCAAATATCTCTGCATACTCGATTAGCTTTGAGGATGGGGCGGTGGCTGGTAGATCGAGCCCCTATCTCGTCGAAAGAGCAACTTCACGTCCGATGGTTCTTCGAGGAAAGAAGAGTATTGGAGTGAGATTGGGACTAAATTAAATTTGCCACCGAGCGTTGTTTGCCTCTGGTTACCGCGACCTTCCATTAGGATAACTTGAATTCTGGACTGGGGCAACCGTAAAACAGAAAGAAAGTGGATTCACCGTGCTGGCATAGATGAAATGGCATGAGAAATGCGTGAGAAATGGCTAACGAGGGACTACTTCGAATGGATTGAACTTGCCCTTCCTAAGAAGATTTACAATAGGAAGTCAAAAACGTACCATGCTTTTGGGTAAATTTCTTTCTAGTTTTCTGTATAAATTGATTGCAAGTAAAGTGAAAATCTGAAATCCACTGTTAACTCGTTTAAATGAATAAATAAATTAATTTAAAACAATCAGCTGCATAATAACAAAGCTTAAACCTAAACTCCTTTTAATTAAAGATACATTAATATTAATATCTCAAGAGTATTCCTCTCTACGATGAAAAACAAACTGTCCGTGCAAAAGAAAACTCATTTGCATCGCAATTCGGTACGAAGTAAGTAATGGTAAGGACGGAAACGTGGTAGAGAGCCGAGCAAAACTACGACGAAAAGAGTCATCTTTCTCCAACCAAAGCAGCGTACAAAGGCTAGTGCAGTTTCGTTGCGAAAAAATGTAGGACTCGAAATCGAGCCAGGAAAATGCCGAGAGTGGCTTAGCCCACGTTTTTTATCACCCGCACTTTGGCATTTGCCATTCGTCTCGGATGGCACGAGTTCGTTTTATTTCCTGCTCTTATTCAAGTATATTATACAGATGGGCATTTTTTCACGCGATCCAGAGCAATTTTACAAAAGCATCCAAGGTTTTGTATATTTGTACCTTGCCAGAATATTTTTTATTGCTCTTTTCTGTACGGGCTCTCTCCAGTCATTACTAACAGAACCGAGTGGTTCGTGAGACGTACAACCAATCAAATAAAAGCATATCAGAGTCTTTGTCAATAATAATTAGAGCGAATGAATGTATAAAAGTATATATTAATTGTTTCTAATAAAAATAATGTAAACGTAAACGTACAGTATATTGCATTGAAAATAATGTGCAACTGCGCAACGTGATTTCAATCAGTGTTCTCTCCGTGTAAGGAAAAATAAGGTTTGGGCAAACATTGTTTGGATAATAATGTATGTGTACTCGATACCACCAGGAAAAAAGATCTCCAATCTGTAAAACAAATAGCAAAGTGAAACTGTCGAAGTTAATAAAGGCGAAGATGCGTGGTGAAAACACGAGCGATATACGTTATAACGCAGTGTATACAAGGCAGCTCGATCAAGTTCTCTTGTGCAGTTATATCGTTGATCGCAAGATCAAAGGCATTTTGTCGAGGACTATACTCTTCCTCCGGCGCTTCTTATAGTCTCCCCCTGCGGCTTCACTAAATAGAACGTATCTTTTCGTGCTCGGTTTTGTAAGGCAAAGAGGTTGTGCACCAATATTTTCCGCTCGATCTCTCATCCTTTAGTATCCTACAAGGCGATACTGTTTTATAGAAATGTGAGGAGTGATTGAGCTTTTATCCCGTAAAAACGAGGATGTACTTTGATATTGATTGCGAGATGAAACGCTTAATGAGGAGAAAAACTTGACACGTTCGATGATTATGTGGTTTTACCTCGTGTTTCACTAAAAGAAAAAGTTATTGAATCAAAAGGTTTTCATTAATGCATTGCTACGAAATTATCGATAGTGGTAAGAGTGTATCCATAAATAATTGAAAAAAATGTGAATTACAGGTACTCGCGCAATCGCTCGCGCTCAGTGAAAGGCCTTTCGTTTCGAAGGAAATGAAGTTTGCCGAGAAGCTTCGGATCCTTTCTTGTTGAATTGATTTTCTTTTACCTCCCGCTACTTTTCTTCAAAGTTACTCAGAGATTTTCATAAGATGTAGCTGAAAGAAATGTTATGCCTTGATGCGGAAGGCTCAAAGAAATAAATAATTTCATCATCAAAGAATCAATGAGGAAATTATTTTTTATACAGTGAATGCACATAGTCTAAATATGTTATCTTACGATAATTTATAATTTATGGCTCGTATAAATATGTATTTATTCAACTCACGAAAATTATTACTAAAAATGAAATATATCGTACAAATGAAAGTAGAAAAAACGTGTCAAATACGATCGTTAATGCTTGGCCCGAAAGAAATGCAAATTTCACCCACATATCAATATTACCAGAAAATAGGATGATGAATTGATAAACTGACTGACCGATCCAATAATTTTCAATATAACATCGAGAAGGAAATAATAGCTACTCTTAAGGTATAAAAGATATCAGAAATAATCAGAATCATAATTCATTTCGCATCCGTAGGTTTTCACACCCCTTTAAACGACTCAGTCATGCGATAACAAGAAAAAAGCATTTTTTTTCCGTCCGATAACGTGGGTCCGCGGCTGTTACCCGGGTCCTCGTCTCCGACGTCGTATCGATTAGTCGTAGGAAGGGCGACGGACTCTACCACCCAGAGGAGGACAGTTTTTCAGAGCTCGGAAAAAAGGGAGAGATAGGAGGACAAATGCCGTGATGGCGCTTCTTCGCTCCCCTGTGTTACGTCGAACCTTCCTATAGTACACGACCGATAAAAATATAAATATATAACGCTGCCTGTTGGCCGATAGAAGGATCTCGGATACATTAAACTCGAGGGTGCGCGCGAGAAAAGAATCGGTATTTATCGAGGAACCTCCTTTTTTTTTATTTTCTATCGATACACGAATATTAAGCGCAAAATAATTGGCTGTAGGTAGATTTAAATATACGCCGCTATAGATGATATACACGCTGTTGATGGGTTATATTATTTAACGCGTTTTCGAATATTTCTTTTATGCATTATTTTAATTAATATCAAGAATTCATAGTTAATTAACTTTTACTTTATTTAATATACTTTCATAAAATATTGTTTTAAAATTAACGCGTCAAACAAATTTTAGTTCTACGATACGTGCAAACAATTAATTTAGTTCTCACAATGTTTTTTATTACATTTCTCTAATATAAAATACTTTGTTTACATCTTTACACAAAGACTTTATGAGTCTAAATACCAACAAAATTATTAAACAGATCAAAACTATAAGGTTTGAAGACATATTGACTGAAATGTAAAAATAGGGCATGTAAGTTCTCTAAGAATGTGAAATCGATGAAACAAGCGACGAAATAAAGAAGAAAGATAGGAAGCTATCTTACTTGGCAGATTGGCATAGATAAAACCGAAAATGATCGTATCCCATTCGTTTTTACAGTCGACGCAGTCCGCGTGTGTTTTTTCACGTCGAGGCACATAAATTTCTAAGCCGTTTAAAATTAGAGTGTACAGTTCGAGGCGTCTTAAAAGTGACCTCGAACCACGATTACGATCGTGAATTTCGACGCGGTGGATCAAGAGTAAAAGAAATCGCATATCCAATTCAATGTTGTATGTTTGGATTTAATGTTAACGGGTGACAAACGACACATCTGATTGCCCCACGTATTTATAAAATTGTTGAATGTTCGACTGTTTATATCAGACATTTGTTTCGCACTTTATGTCAAAATACAGATCAATCGCATTATGTCTTAATCGTATTTTAAACGCTTCTTTGAAACTTTTTATTGACTTTTAACTATAAATATTAAGACTGAATGGAGACGATTAAAAATACTTCAAAAATCTATCTTTATTTAATTGCGTGTTTATTTTTATCGAAACGACTGAATAGAATCGTAAAGAAAACTATACCTATTTATTAATATTACTTGATAATTTAAATCGAAAATGTTGTATAATTTTACAATTAAAAGCTTTATGATAATAATAATATACTTAAATTATTACAATGTGAGATTTAAATATAATTTATTTCAAATGTTATCTTGAAAACAAAATAATTTGAAAGAGCATTTCATATCAAAATATATACTAAACTCATAGAAGACCTGTAAATTGCCAACTATTCATTAAAAGGGGCAAATTTACCCAAGTGGATAATGAATCAAAAAGTTTGGGCGCAAAGAAAAGACCATCGACTAATTTCTAGAGCAACGTAAAATCAGTTGCGGCGTGAAAGAGGACCGACCGATCGAGGCTGCAAAAGGATTGATCAGTCGAGGCGAGTAAACACAGGCGAAAAGTTTTCAGCCCGTTCGCTATTCAGAAAGCAAAATACATTCGAAAGGGAGATGCGGCCGACTGTTGGCAAACTGCAAACTTTTTTTTTCTCTCGTGTAAAAAATGCGGCTCCGGTAGTCTTTGAAGAGACGCTTTCAACTTAATATAATTACTTGTGCGTAACTGCCAATTTTCTTTATCTTTTTAAACTAATTAGAATTTGCAAATTTCGAAGAAAGTATGTTCCGTAATAGATTAACGTGTTAAATTGATTTTCTTTATTTTTCTTTGATTTTAAATAAACTTATTGAAAAAGTATCATTGAAAGCAGATTACGTAGCCCGATATCGTTCTGTATGGTCAAGTAAATATGGTTTCCCGAATAAATAAAATTCGAATACGAGAGTTGAATGGAAAATCTTTATAAGAACGATTGTCCGGCTTAGTATGGGATATACAAAACGGTTCACGACTCTCTTCTGATCCTTATACCAATTCAGCACATTGTCGTTTGTATCCTTTCTAAATCCTACCTAAAGATCTTTACGCACGTACTATCAAATTTTTAAATATTTACACTACGAAAAATATTGTACCGCTATAAAAACTACTCTAACAAAACTGGTAAAACGAATCCTTAAACAAACTTTGTTAAATGTTTGCAAGATCGTCTTTACGATTTTACGAAAAATATTCTCGCTAACGTGAGTCCTACTTCGCAACGAATTGGCGGTCACGTAATTGAGCACGTTTTGGATCGAGAATTCTTGCGGCGATCGCGCGACGCGACGAAGCAAACTTCAACTTTCTCGAGCGGCGATCAGTGTAATTCCCTTGAACCTGCGATACTCAACTTTGTTTTTATCGGCAACGATGTTTCGCATTGTTCAATTAATGCAGTTTAGTTCGATTCATTTAAACGTAATTTACTTCACGACGGGTGATAAGTACGCCTGACAAAGCCAAAATTTTAAATATACATACCACAATTATGCTATTTAGAAAACCACGAGTCAGTTTAAACAATAAGTTATAATACATATTTATTAGAAGTAAATAATTTTAATATACTACAGACTAATTCTAACGTTTTTCACAAACCATAATTGTTACACTTAACGAAATATATTAAATTTCATATTATTCTAGATGAAATGTAATATATATGAAAATTATAAAGTAAAATTACGATTATATTTAGGATTATATAGTAGATCCACCAATAAATATATACTGGAATAAAATAGAGTTAGTAATTTTTCGGGAGACGATACCGCGCATAAATCGTCTATAGGGCGCGCATCGAAATACAGGACTTACTTTAGCGAAACCTTAGAGCACCTCTTATCCGTCAAAGGCTACTACACCAGTACTCGAACCTGTCTCGGTCCTTTGCATTATGTATACGAAATGTCGTCCCGAATCTATATACATATAGATATACATATATAAGCAGCACGGCTGGATGCTTTTGCACACCAGCTTAGGAATGTAATAACCGGTCAAGGGGACGTATTATACGCGTAATAACACCCGGCCTCCTTTTGTCGTATAGTTGCTTCGATACCGTCCTTCGTGTATATCAACGTTTACGATTACGAGAGTATTTTATTGGAGTTGCGCAATACTCGACGAGTTTGTTACCGTGGACCGATCGGATAATTACTGCATTTTATTTTGCCCTAGCTTCTGTGGAATTTCATTAGCTGATCAATAAACCACAAGATATATATCGATACTTTTCCTTATTCATGTATTTTAATACTTTTGTCTCATTACGCTTTATTTCTTCTACCCAACTTTTTTCGCAATATTCGTATAAGGGATTATTCAAATGATTCTTCACTTTCCGGTTCAAGCACAACGAATGTTTGTACCGACTAGAAGACTGTCGGGCCTCCGGATACAGACGTATTATAGTAAAAAGTATTTAATTTTAATAAAGTATATTTCTGTTACATAAAAATCTAAAAAGAATAATATTACAGTTGTAACAGTACATGTGTTGTAAAAATAAAACACCCAATAGCTCCTAATATAAAACCCAGCAGAACAACACAGAAGAGAAGTAAAAAATGATAATAATAACAGTATGAAGCGTCGTCGTGTGTATCTATATAAGGAAGCAGACACATACGTTAGGATTAGGGAACCACAGCAGGTGTGCAATTTTGCGATCTCGAAACTAGAAATTGCCAACGTTTATCCTCGAACCCTCGACTGGTCCTAAAAGCCTGATCGGCGACTTTCAAATTCGTGCGTTGTACGCGTCAATGAGCAAACGGAATGGACGGGAGGAAGCGAAATGGGGGATTTGTTCGCTGGGTTTTCGAAAAGAATAGATGAGTTTTAGTTTAATTAAGCTGCGTTTGTTTGATGCACGGCGCACGAGGACAAGGAAAATTTAAACGAAACAAGTTTTTTTTTCATTCGAAAACCAAAACAAGCAGTAAAAAACATTCGTAGGTAGATAGTTCTTTTAATTTACAGATATTTCAAAATTCTACGTTTTGCTTTTAAGTAAAAGTTTCAAATATACAATTGGAATAAAAGAAAAGGGATAGCCGGAGAAAAAATGATAAAAATGATGATAACCTTTGTTGAAACGAAAAAATATTTTGGATTCTCAAGAACTAATGTGCGCCGGTACGGTTTTGAAAGTCCATTAAAAGCATTATTTTGAAGGGTTATATCTCGTAGTTTACGGGCACTCATCGACTTTATTATCACACTAACTCATACCTCAACGGTCGCGAAGATGCGCCGGTGGTAAATGAAATTCCAAACAACGTAGAGGCAGGAGGAAGATCCTTATTTCGAAATAAGAGTAAAGGATAAGAAGGTAACAGGCGTAAGAAGAGTAGAAAAGAGACGAGAACGTTTGCGGGTACATTAAACTACGAGGGAGAATACAAGAAGAGTTAAAGGTCATCCTTTGCGGCCACGGATATGATTCAACCGGACACGGTTATATTTTTACTGCCCCGTGGCAAGTCGCGCCAGAATAATGGTACATAAAGAAAGTTATATTATTGTTACGCCTGCGTTACAGAAACTTCTTTCTCCTTGTGTTGTGACGAAAAGGAATTCGAAAATGATCACTTGATGGGTGATAAATTGAACTCGACCGAGCTCTTCATTGTGAGCTTCTTCTTCCTAATGAAATCGAGTTCTGCAAGAGAACGTTTTCAACGATTGGTTGTAGTTCTTGGAACGAATGCTATGTACCGCTTACCTTTTTCGGAACGCACTGTACTCTAGTGAAACCTAATATTTGAAAATAATCTGACTAAAATCTATGGTAATGCTTTATTCAATATACCATATTATTTAAAACTAATATGATGCAAGTGTACAGATACATATTTAATTTTTTATATACAATTTTGAACATTGCAAAAAAGCAATTAAAATAATGTACAAGAATTAAATAAATAATTATTCTAATGTTCCTTTCGTCGTGAAATTTTAGCAGTTGCACTGAAGCATCAAAAGGTTTCCATGATAATTCAACGTAAATTTATGATCCTAAGTAAATTAAAGTAAGTTACTCACGGTGCTCTGAACGGATTCTTCTGCTCAGTTAAGCCATTTGAATTAACTGGCTCGCAACGAACGGTTATAATGCTAAGACGATCAACCCCTTTCTTTGGTTCTAAAAAAATATGCTCACGTTGTGCAAAACTGGAGGAAACTCGGAGGGCCAAAATTTTCGTCCTCCGCGTTGCGAAGGAAGTCAGGTCTCGTCGGACCGAAAGACAAGATGAACGCAGCTGGCTGCGGGCGGTGCAGAAGCCGCAATCGTTCATCGTTAAAGGGAGCGAATCCTTCGGAGAAAATATCAGTTTCAAAGCGAGCCTCGCTTCCAAATGTGACTCTGCAAGTCCGCAGGCTACGAGGATCACGAAAAAAAAAACGCGTACTCACATGAACATGAATTGGGAAAGACGGTCTTTTGTGTCGATGCGAATTAAAAGTGAAAAGGACGAGAGTTGATTATGAGGTAGAAGAAAAAGATTATTACTGCTTGTTCCCTTGATGTTTCGTTACATACTATTTTTTTTATCAACTTGCAGAGTAACTTTGAATTGACTGTTGCTGCACATAAATTATCTCGAGGATAATAATCGATCACCATTCTAGATAACTCTAAATGGAGAAATACTAATAGAGCTCATTTCAGAATTCATCATCATCTAATTAACCTGTTACAGCCTTCTCTCTGTATACTCGTTTATACCTTTTCCTCTACATTATAATAACAACGATCGCGATCATAATGAAGAGTAGCCTCGTGCCGTGGGCTCCTCGGCCGCTTTGCATTACATTTGTGATGGTAATGACCAAAGATTGGCTGCCGCTCGCTACTGGATCGCGCGGCCGAGTTTGTACATTAACGAAAGAAAGAGGGTTATAAATTGTGGAGAAGAAGTGACTTTTGCGATAAAAAAAAATATACACAACTACTTGTTTTATAGTCGTGCATACGATTAACTTTATCGTTGTATATTTACTATTTATTTGATTACATGTACATTGCATGCAAACTATACGTGTTATACATTTTATTAATGAAAAAGTTTGTTATTATTGTCAACTGTATCATTTGTTAAAATTGTGTGATTAATAATTAAGCATTGTAATACTTAATCATGTTTCAAGTTGGTGCAAATAATTGGACTGTAGTCCTGAAAATAAACGCTTCGTTTACATAAAGAACATCTTTTAAAGAAGAAAAACTCAAATAAAACGGCTCTCTTTTTTTCTCTTCCACTAATTTACTAATTATTATCGATTACACAAAATGTACATCTCTTAAATAAAATGTATTTGCAGTATTATATTTAATAATTTTCTCGCATAAATTGCAGAAATGTAATAGTTTAGATATAACAAAATTTATGAAATGTGTAAATTTTCTTCGCAAAAAAGATATTTAAATTTAAACGAAACAAGTTTTTTTTCATTCGAAAACCAAAACAAGCAGTAAAAAACATTCGTAGGTAGATAGTTCTTTTAATTTACAGATATTTCAAAATTCTACGTTTTGCTTTTAAGTAAAAGTTTCAAATATACAATTGGAATAAAAGAAAAGGGATAGCCGGAGAAAAAATGATAAAAATGATGATAACCTTTGTTGAAACGAAAAAATATTTTGGATTCTCAAGAACTAATGTGCGCCGGTACGGTTTTGAAAGTCCATTAAAAGCATTATTTTGAAGGGTTATATCTCGTAGTTTACGGGCACTCTCGACTTTATTATCACACTAACTCATACCTCAACGGTCGCGAAGATGCGCCGGTGGTAAATGAAATTCCAAACAACGTAGAGGCAGGAGGAAGATCCTTATTTCGAAATAAGAGTAAAGGATAAGAAGGTAACAGGCGTAAGAAGAGTAGAAAAGAGACGAGAACGTTTGCGGGTACATTAAACTACGAGGGAGAATACAAGAAGAGTTAAAGGTCATCCTTTGCGGCCACGGATATGATTCAACCGGACACGGTTATATTTTTACTGCCCCGTGGCAAGTCGCGCCCAGAATAATGGTACATAAAGAAAGTTATATTATTGTTACGCCTGCGTTACAGAAACTTCTTTCTCCTTGTGTTGTGACGAAAAGGAATTCGAAAATGATCACTTGATGGGTGATAAATTGAACTCGACCGAGCTCTTCATTGTGAGCTTCTTCTTCCTAATGAAATCGAGTTCTGCAAGAGAACGTTTTCAACGATTGGTTGTAGTTCTTGGAACGAATGCTATGTACCGCTTACCTTTTTTCGGAACGCACTGTACTCTAGTGAAACCTAATATTTGAAAATAATCTGACTAAAATCTATGGTAATGCTTTATTCAATATACCATATTATTTAAAACTAATATGATGCAAGTGTACAGATACATATTTAATTTTTATATACAATTTTGAACATTGCAAAAAGCAATTAAAATAATGTACAAGAATTAAATAAATAATTATTCTAATGTTCCTTTCGTCGTGAAATTTTAGCAGTTGCACTGAAGCATCAAAAGGTTTCCATGATAATTCAACGTAAATTTATGATCCTAAGTAAATTAAAGTAAGTTACTCACGGTGCTCTGAACGGATTCTTCTGCTCAGTTAAGCCATTTGAATTAACTGGCTCGCAACGAACGGTTATAATGCTAAGACGATCAACCCCTTTCTTTGGTTCTAAAAAAATATGCTCACGTTGTGCAAAACTGGAGGAAACTCGGAGGGCCAAAATTTTCGTCCTCCGCGTTGCGAAGGAAGTCAGGTCTCGTCGGACCGAAAGACAAGATGAACGCAGCTGGCTGCGGGCGGTGCAGAAGCCGCAATCGTTCATCGTTAAAGGGAGCGAATCCTTCGGAGAAAATATCAGTTTCAAAGCGAGCCTCGCTTCCAAATGTGACTCTGCAAGTCCGCAGGCTACGAGGATCACGAAAAAAAAAACGCGTACTCACATGAACATGAATTGGGAAAGACGGTCTTTTGTGTCGATGCGAATTAAAAGTGAAAAGGGACGAGAGTTGATTATGAGGTAGAAGAAAAAGATTATTACTGCTTGTTCCCTTGATGTTTCGTTACATACTATTTTTTTTATCAACTTGCAAGTAACTTTGAATTGACTGTTGCTGCACATAAATTATCTCGAGGATAATAAATGATCACCATTCTAGATAACTCTAAATGAGAAATTACTAATAGAGCTCATTTCAGAATTCATCAATCATCTAAAGTAACCTGTTACAAACCTTTTCCTTGACCCTTTAACACCTTTTACAAGATGAAAAGCAGTTGATTTGAATGCACCTTGTATTATTCAATACTTCAAAAATTAATTGGAAAGGAACGCTTTGTTCAATGTTAATAACAAATATTTTAAGTAGTTTAACAGTACTTCCTGATTAACGTCGCATTATAGAAATTAAATTCAAGCGAATTGTATTTAAATAATATGAAGTGTGTAATCCTTTCGTGATCTATTCCTGATCCAATTCCAGAAATTTTTTAAGCTCAAGATCAAGATTCTTCGTAGAAAAATAGTCGAGGAAATATATTATAGAACCGAGCGGTATAGCTAAAATCTCTCAAGAGGATCGGACAAAAAATCTGCAATAAAAAATGAAGGACCAGAAGAGCAGTACGTTCTCATTCTCCTTCGTGACCATCTATGCTTGCCTACTACTAGCCGACCTGAAAACGTCATATGCAGGCTTTGGTGCAACCTACACCTACGCCTGGCAAACCGAGAAGCCCTCGAGCTGTTGGATTCAATGGAGCAGACTTGCGCATTCTCTCTTGATGAAATGCAAAAGACCGGGTGATAAGGCGAAAGAGAAAATGACTTGGTGTGTAGTTCGAGATGACCGAATCTAGAGCAGATGCGTATATTTTTAGACGTAATGTCGCAATCTGACCGTATAAATCCTATAATTACGCGATAAATTTGATTTTAATACTAACGCTGTTATTTAATTTTTTAATGGAAGAGCTCTATGATATAAATTAAATTTTTAACTAAATTCACGATTTCCCCCAAACATTAGTAATTTATACAATACAATAAAATAATGAGTTAAATTTTCTTCATTGTGCAAGGTAGTATATACTTACAACCACAACTCCGTTAAACCGTTTAGAATAAAATCCTTACCTGAAACAATAAAATAAAATTATGAATTATATATCTAAAATCACTCAAAATAAACTAGAGATAAATATAGTCTAAAGGGAATAATAAGAAAGAGTAGACACACTCGCATGGATTCACCAGGCGAGCATAAGTCAAGAGTATGTAGAAAAAAAGAGGAATCATCCTTCTCTCTGTATACTCGTTTATACCTTTTCCTCTACATTATAATTAACAACGATCGCGATCATAATGAAGAGTAGCCTCGTGCCGTGGGCTCCTCGGCCGCTTTGCATTACATTTGTGATGGTAATGACCAAAGATTGGCTGCCGCTCGCTACTGGATCGCGCGGCCGAGTTTGTACATTAACGAAAGAAAGAGGGTTATAAATTGTGGAGAAGAAGTGACTTTTGCGATAAAAAAAAATATTCACAACTACTTGTTTTATAGTCGTGCATACGATTAACTTTATCGTTGTATATTTACTATTTATTTGATTACATGTACA
This sequence comes from Theocolax elegans, assembly GCA_026168455.1. NCBI lineage: Eukaryota > Metazoa > Arthropoda > Insecta > Hymenoptera > Cerocephalidae > Theocolax > Theocolax elegans. The sequence goes on along the minus strand of CM047426.1, from coordinate 74,641,145 downwards.
TTGCATGCAAACTATACGTGTTATACATTTTTATTAATGAAAAAGTTGTTATTTATTGTCAACTGTATCATTTGTTAAAATTGTGTAATTAATAATTAAGCATTGTAATACTTAATCAAGTTTCAAGTTGTGCAAATAATTGGACTGTAGTCCTGAAAATAAACGCTTCGTTTACATAAAGAACATCTTTTAAAGAAGAAAAACTCAAATAAAACGGCTCTCTTTTTTTCTCTTCCACTAATTTACTAATTATTATCGATTACACAAAATGTACATCTCTTAAATAAAATGTATTTGCAGTATTATATTTAATAATTTTCTCGCATAAATTGCAGAAATGTAATAGTTTAGATATAACAAAATTTATGAAATGTGTAAATTTTCTTCGCAAAAAAGATATTTAAATTTAAACGAAACTTGTCTCTTCATAGAAATGACACGTTGGAATTCCGAGTGAACAATAAAATAAATTTAGCATTTAGTGAAGATAACGTTAAGCAAATTCTCCCAAGCACTTGTCAAGTAAACGCAAACTTCTGGTAAATTCTAAGCATCAACCGTCCAGTTGTCTGCATCGTTGCGTCTACCTTCGCGAGAAGCACAGACGGCGCGATATTCGCGGTATGCCTTCGGAGACTGAAATAAATCGATCCACCGAACGAAACGGCTCCTCACCCGGATTCCAAAGATGCTTTCTCAGGTTGCCAAGTTATGTGAACCTTTAAAAAAAAATTGAATTCTACCTTAAAAATTGAAAATGCAACTCCAACGATAAACGCAATTCAGAACAGTTGAAATTAATATTAATCCACGGATAATATTGGAATGATTCGCTAGAAATAAGCATTATAAATCAACTGGAACAACGATGAAGAAAAAACGGAAGAAAAAAATGCACGTCAAGCTTAATAAACCGCAAAAGAAGGTAAAAAGAAAGAGTTGAAGATGAGTCTGCAGAAGCAGAAGTCAAGGAACTTGGGCGAGAATTAGAAAAGGAGAGGAGGAGGAGGTGGAGGAGGTGGAAGAGGATAAGAAAATTCGCAAATCGTATAATAAAAGAAAGGATACGGAATGCATCGATGACGATAGAAGAAACTAGGGAGAGAGAGAGAGAGAGAGGACGCTAATGCGGAGACCGCGCGAGAGAGCAACAAAGAGGAGAGACGTGTAATGCAAAGAAAGCAGAACAAGCAAAAGGATGCTCGGAGGAACGAAGGTGAATCCAGCGCGCACACCGAGACGAAGGAACCTGTTTTAGGAGCTGGAAAAGAGCCGCCGAGCGTAAGAGAGGTAGACTTGCTTTCCCCTTCCTCCGATAACGCGCAAAAAACAGCGTGACGAAGATCGTCTTTATAGTGTGGAGGGAAGTTACTATTCTTACGGGAACTGGGATGTAGACTTGACCTTTCGCACTTGCTGCTCTTTCAACTTTTTATATACATTATTTATACAGAACTTAACAATATTCAAGCTATTTTCCCTCTCGTCGTGCAGTAATTCATGGACGACGTTATCTCCAAAACCACAATTCAAAGTTTTTTCCAAGCGAATTATATTATTATAGGATCCATATGAACTAATTTGTAAACAAGAGATTTTTAACCTAAAATATTGTAAAAATTTTAATTTTTTCAAAATGAATAGTATTTCTAAAAATTTGATACTAAGTTGTATGGTGTAATTTTAAGTATAACATTTCACGACATCATTGATACACACGTAGTTTTCGGTACCATAATTAATTTAGTTAGAATTTCATTCTGGTGAATAATGTGTACAATCTAAGAAATTGTAAAAAAATAATAGTCGGTTATAGAGTACAGTTAAATTTCATATCAATAATTTTTGCAAAGATAGTTTTAATGACAAATGTAAATTGCAAGGTTAGTAAATCACGGCCACCGGAATTCTTATTTTATTGGCTTTTAATTTACCGAGTTATTTCAAACACTCGAGACTGTGAAGTAGATATAATTACGAAACGGTTTCTTAATGAACACTTTCATTTATCGCGCCTACAAGCAGTTCAACAACTAAGCAATTATTCTCATAACAACGTAAATGGAAACAATCTGCGTTTGGAATGTAAAATTATGTTTTTACATACCTATAGATAATAATAATAAGAGATATATAAATGTTCGACAAATCGCAGTAATATAGAATTTAATCATCAATAGAAACTGATCAAGAAGATGTTTTAATAACATAGATAAATGCAATTGTCGTTGGTAGTCGCTTTTCTCTGTAAATATAGTTCAACTGTATAGTTCAACAATATCTTTTTAGATAATTTCATTTTAAAAGCTAAAATAAACATACTATAATTTGTTGTTACGATTCTCTATAGATTAAAAAGATACCTATTTGAAAAATAAAGTATTCTAAAACTTTATTTTTTGAGTTTTTAAGTGATATATAAATGAACCATAAAGCGATAATCATATCATTTACGCTGACAATATTATCTTTATACGTCCTTTTAAAATCCTGTAAAAAGGTAAATTTGAACAACTCGAGTAAAGAAGAGGCAATCAGATATACCGATACTGAGTCCTCGAAACCAGTTTCCCGGATAACATGATTTTGACTAATGAGAAAAAAAAATCTTCTTTTTCGTATGAATCACCAGGGCGTCGTATATGTAATAACCGAATCACTCATGAGTGATTTTTCTGCAGAAATTATCGTCAAGACAACGAGGTAACCCAGCTCTTTCGTATTACGCTTCCAATTAATGTTGTTTGGGGCTTCTTCCTTTGATTTTGGCATCGTATCTATGGGAGTTGCTAAGCAAGTTCTCGAACAGGGAAGAAAAAGTTGTATTCCTTATTTTTCCTTTGACGATCGAGAGTATCCGTTACAAGATTAGGGATAATAATGAGCTTCCAGATAAGATTTTCGGGTTAGGGGAGGAGAAAACCAAAGCAATATATAACAAGTCGAGAAGACGCGACTGAACTTGAAGAAAAAGCTCTTTGAAGCTTTAACTAATTGCTTTATTATACTATTTTGTAATTTTATTACAGTATTTATGAGATGTAATGAATTATTGGTTTAAATTGTAGTTATCTACAAGTACTATAATAACTTTATAATTTTAGATACGAAGTTTACAAATTGTCATTTAAACCTTCTTGGCATATAATTTTATTAACAATATTGTAGCGCACTGATTTTCAATGGATATTATGTAAATAAGCTATTCTATATAGAGATATAAATATTATGTAATTTTGTAACAATAATAATTAATTAAAGCAATTATAATTCACAATTCGGTAACTCTAAAAATAATTAATTTAAAGGGTGTATACATTGACCGCTTAATAATCGAATTATTGAACATACACTCTAAATTATTTAAGGTTTACCGAACGTTATAAACCAGCGCACTACAAATAAATCACACGCTTATTATTATTACATAATAAAATTTCAACGTTTCTATATATTACCTCGATGTTATTCAGTATTTACATAATCGCAATACTAAAACAAAAACTCGCACATAAAAAGAGTGCTCGTTTCTACTAAGCTCAACAAGAATGTAATTTCCTAAGCAATTAATTATCCGATTAGATATATCTTAGATAACGCGATGATGAATTATTTTAGTGCAATATTCTTAACGTATAGTTTTACATTCGTATTAAGTTGTGGAAAGAATCGCGTGCATATATCGTACACCCGCGCGTGGAACAGTTTTCTCTTTGTTTTCCGTATTTCCTTTGTCAGCCGCGTGTGCGCAACAAAACTGCGTTCCTTTGTAACCTTTTTTTTCTTACTCATCAACGCGAAACTATACGGTCTCCTTTGCGTATACATACACTTATCGTACGACAGGTGCGAAACCAACGACGTATATACGAGCTAAAATTATCAGATTTACAAAGTTGGACAAAGCGGTTAATACAAGTATAACAAATACGACCTTTTTTTTCATTACCTTCGTTTTCCCATTGTAAATGTTTACACTCGATAATTTTATAATTGAGAAACATTGTAAGACTTTATGTTTAATGACTCTCATTAATTTGCAATCAAACTATGCGAACGCGAATGAAATGTACATCGATGAATAATGTTCCACTGTAGAAACAATTACATTTTATGTAATGCTCGTAAAGATCGAGCTAACTTTTTGTTGTTTTGAGTTTGTTGGTCATTATTATTATTACATCACTGTGGTATAATTATTTTAATTTTTTTTTTCCTTTTTTTTCATTATTTATTCTGGTTAATAACATTTTATTATTAGAAGCACGTGCCTCGAAAAAATTGCTTTAAATATCGTTAAGCAATTATTGACACAGTTGCTTTGGTAAATGTTTGATTAACACAAAAGAAAATACAATATTAAAGAAAAAAAATTATCATAAGCACTGCGACCAAGTAGATTGTTGACACAGTTAATATATTATGTAAATTCTTTTGATATGTAAAATTACATGTTAATAAAAATAATATGAATTCTCCTTTCCAAGCTTTTAGCAGGGTATATTAAGCTGGAATTGCCATATGAGCATAATTAAAAAAAACTATACAGTAATTTTGAACTACTTTTTTGCTAATTTATTGCCAACACCAATAATTTATAGCCGTATCCCATGTCATTTTAACACCTAGCTATGCCAGCTTAAATATTAAGCTAGCAAAATCGTTTATAGCTGGGGATCTAATTGAGCTACAAAACCGAGTTACTGCTCAAAATTTTAGCTCGAGGAGTACTTTAAGCTTATCCGACGAAGATTACCTGAAATTCAAAATTAACCCCACTATAACCCTTAAAGTGTTAAAATAAGTGAAAAGCGCACTATATCGCAAAAATTCCGTACATTAACTGAGGTACTGCTAAAAGACGGTAAATTACATTATTACCGAGTCAGATTATTTTTTAACCCCCTACCTATCCCCAATTAACACGTATAGCGTGCCAGCGTAAATTTTAAGCTAGCAAAATTCTTTTATAGCTGGGGATCTATTTAAGCTACAAAACCGTGTTAAGGCTCAAAATTTTTAGCTCGAGGAGTACTTTAAGCTTAACCACCGAGGATCGTCTGAAATTCAAAATTAACCCCGCTATAACCCTTAAAGTGTTAAAAATACGTGGAAAACGTACTATATTGCAAAAATTCCGTACATTAACTGAGATACTGCTAACAGACGGTAAATTACAATTTATTACCGAGTCAGATTATTTTTAACCCCTACCTATCCTCAATTTACACTTACATCGTGCCTGCTTAAATCTTAAGCTAGCAAAATCTTTTATAGCTGGGGATCTAATTAAGGTACAAAAACCGTGTTGAGGCTCAAAATTTTTAGCTCGAGGAGTACTTTAAGCTTAACCACCGAGGATCGTCTGAAATTCAAAATTAACCCCGCTATAACCCTTAAAGTGTTAAAAATACATGGAAAATGCACTATATCTTAAAAAATCCGTACATTACCTGAGGGTACTGCTAACAGAGACGGTAAAATACAAGTTATTACCGAGTCAGATTATTTGTTAACCCCTACCTATCCCCAATTAACACTTACATCGTGCCTGCTTAAATCTTAAGCTAGCAAAATCTTTTATAGCTGAAGAAATAATTGATCTACAAAACCGTGTTACGGCTCAAAATTTTTAGCTCGAGGAGTACTTTAAGCTTATTCAACGAGGATTATCTGAAATTCAAAATTAACCCTGCTATAACCCATAAAGTGCTAAAAATAAGTGATAAGCGCACTATATCGTAAAAATCCGTACATTAACTGAGATACTGCTAACAGACGGTAAAATACAATTATTACCGAGTCCAGATTATTTGTAACCCCCTACCTATCCCCAATTAACACTTACATCGTGCCTGCTTAAATCTTAAGCTAGCAAAATCTTTATAGCTGAAGAAATAATTGATCTACAAAACCGTGTTACGGCTCAAAATTTTTAGCTCGAGGAGTACTTTAAGCTTATTCAACGAGGATTATCTGAAATTCAAAATTATAAATGCGAATTTTACACTTTGGTAAATGTAGAACATTTTATATTTACACTTTTAAATTATAATTTTAGCTGTTTTTTCTCATTAAAAGAGCAATTCTAACAATCGTTTTTTTGAAAGTTATACGGTAAATGAGCATCATTTTCCAAAAAAGAGGCTTCATTCACTTTAAACGCTTGTAATTCTAAACAATCAAATATTAATATATAAACCAAAGTTTAATGAAAAACAAAGATAAAATAGATATAATTTTAAAATATACGATTTCAAGAATTGGAAGAAATTTAACTGAAATATCAATAAACATTGTAGTGCTCAATTTTTGTTGAAATTTCTTCAAATACTACACTCTAAGTTTAAAAGTGTAAAATTTGATAGTCAAAAGATTAAAACGTTCAATTTAATCTTTACAAAAGAATAAAAACATGATTTAATACTTGATAAAGATAAAATTATGGAATTTACACTTTTACAAAAGATTAATCGTACATTTTCAACTTATAAAGTATAAAATAGTAACGAAATTTTTACAAAGATTAAAATATGGAATTTACACTTACAAAGATGAAATTATGGAATTTACACTTATACAAAAGATTAAAACCTACCATTTTAACTTTAAGAATTGTGAAATGGTTATTATATTTATTTTGTTAATAACTATATGCAAATTTTACATATAGTTTAATAAATATTAACAACTATTATATTAAATGATTAGATGCTGATATCATTAAAAAAAACAATTAATTAAAATATTATTTTTGTCAACATATGCATATATATGAATGGTTATCAATTTACGCTTTACAAATATAATTAGAAATTACTTTTAGAGGGTTCAAATCACCTTACTCCCAAAATTCTTTTTTTTTTGTATAATAAAATTATTAAATTATTTTTATTGGAAATAATAATTTAATTAATCTATAATTAATTACCCTATAATTCTAAGCTCCCCTCCAGGGAGTACAACTTAAATATAAGTTCCGATATAAATATAAGTACATATCACGGTAGCCGTGAGCGCCAAGGCGTATGTATTTTGCAGTAACCATGGGGTCTCGGGTTCAAATCCTGAGACTCAAATTTTTTTTTATGTATCTGACACTTTTATTAAATAAATTCCATAAATAATAACTACTATACTAATCAATTATGTAAAATATTTTACACTATTGATTATTAAAATAATTATTATTTATTGAATGTATGTAATAGAAGTGGTTAGATATTTTTGTGTTAAACATTTTTTTAATTTATAATAAAAAATATATTAAAACAATAAAAATTTTTATATTCAAAATATATAAATTTATAAAAATAAATTCCATATTTTAATCTTTGTAATGTGAGGAACTGCGAAAAATTAAAAAATTTTATTGTTAATCATATATATATATATATATCATTCTCGACTATAATTATCATTGAACAACGATATGTTGTAAAAGAAAATTCTAATCGAGAAGAGTCTCTTAGTTTTGTCACGCGCGTATCTTTGAAATATAAACATCCACTTAAGATGCCATCGCCCAGTTTCTCACAGTTTAAATGACGCATATACACTAAGCCTAATTTGGAATTGTTTAGTCTCTTTAAATATTTAAGTTAACATTTAGTCATACGTTACTATTTTAATTTTTACTTTAACATTTAAGCAATAACGCGAATAGAATATTTTTGTACTTATAGTGTTACTATAGAAAGTAATTGGATGTAACGATTAATTAAATACACTTTATTTCATTAACCAATATTATTTATATTTATTAATTCAACGTTTTAATTACAAATATACCCATATGTGTCTAATTTTTTATCCAATTACTCTCTAGTGTTCTAAAAGTTTATAATAAACAATAAAATATATTTAATTCATCAATTAATAAATAAAGTTTATGAAATAAAATAAATACAATTAATCATTTATATAAGAGAATAAAAGTATTAACACATATTAATTGTTTAAATAATAATTAATTGTTAAAGATAACTTTATTTTCATAGTAAACTATATTTTTTTCTTATTTAAATTTCATATTTGTTTAAATTCTACGTAAAAATAGGGTTATACAATTTTTTATTTGTAAACTTTAATGCGTAATATAATAGTTAGTAATTATTATAGTTATTAATATTATTGTCAAAATCGTAAAAGAAAAGAAAAAAAGGGGAAGTTACTCCACTCAATACTGTATCGATGAACTATGACCGATAGTATATAAGGGCAAAGAAAATTCGGCGTCGCGCTTGATTAGTCAGTAGTCCATAGGCTTTGACAGTCGCCACATTAAGTCTTAGTCCATAGGCTTTGACACTCGCGTATTAAAATTAAATTTTAAATTAAAGATTAATCAGTAGTCCATAGGCTCTGATAATCTTTAATTTGCTTTGTAAAAGGTTATTATTTTCTTTTCTTTTTACTGATTTTATAAAAATCAGTGTATTTTCAACGGAACAACAAATAAGGTAAATAAACTTTTATTCAAATAAATTTATAACATATTAATTAACTGAATAAAACTATCCTTATTTTTGTATTTCTCAAAAGAAAGACCGCTTTGAACTGCGATCTATCTTTATATTCCTATCTATTTTCTTTTGCTTTAGAACTGCAAAAGAAATCTATAACTTTTATGTATACTTATATGCATACTAACAAAATTGATTAGATAAAGAAGCTGTTGAGCTGCTTCTTTACAAAAAACCAAAACGTATATAACAATTCGTTCAAACCGCAAGTTTGAATTTTCATCTCTACTCACTTCTCTCTCTCTCTCCCTCTCTCTCTCTCTTTCTCTCTTCTTCGCGTGACTTCGTCTTAGCGAGCTCACACGTGGAGTCGAGTGGAGAGGCGATCTTTCAAGTACCTTCGTCTCCTATCCTTTTTCCTTCTCTTCGGTGCATAATCTAGCAGTATTAGATTTATACACTAATTTTTCCCTCTCTGCCCATCCTGGCAACTCTTTTCATTCGCTTTTACTTTTTTTTTTTTTTTCTCCTAATACTCTGTTATACGCTGTAGTGCTGCGTATTTGAGTACTTTATATTTTAGTTTACATATATTTATAATTATAAGATATTTATTATTAAATTTATCTCTTTATAACTGGTTGTCGTGGCCCGTAGGTTCCTTCAATTTTTTTTTTTTTCTCATTCCTTACCAGTCCTTTAATTTTTTTGCTTTAGAGCTGCGAAAAATTAATATAAGACATCCTATAGAAGTGCGGAGAGCTGCACTTCAATCCTTCAAAATTTTCCAACTATCCGCTGATCAAATATTATATAATTTGGAGCTTAGATCTGCTTCATTTTTATGTAAGATTTGAGTTGAAGCAAATAATAAATTATTTTTATAAACGCTTCAGAACTGCTGTTTATGATATAATTTATTTATAAACCTGACAAGTATTTCCTCAGCTCGCTTTAGAACTGTCGAGCAATTAGACCCGTCACACGACACAAAAATTAGTATGTTTCGCGTTCGCGTCCCTAACACAACAATTATATATATATTGCATATAATAATATATATTATAAAATAAAAGAATTGGTTAATATAATAGGTCCGTTTTAACGGTTTTTGATCCAAGACAAGTACCCCACCAATTAATAATACTAGCCGCTCGGTATTGTTAATAACTTTTACCTTACAAAACAAATATTTTCTTTTATTATTATTTTATTGACCGGGAAAAAACGACACGATAACGACGTTTGCGCGATTTGCAACGTCACAGTAAAAATTTCGTTACTATTTTAAACTATATAAAGTTTAAAAATGTAGGATTTAATCTTTATAAAAGTGTAAATTCCATATTTAATATTTGTAAAAATTTCGTAATATTTTTACACTTTATAAAGTTGAAATGTTCGATTTAATCTTTTGCAAAAATGTAAATTTCATAATTTAATCTTTGTAAATTGTAAATTCCATAATTTATCTTTATGAAGTATAAAATCATGTTTTTATTCTTTGTAAGATTAAATTAAACGTTTTAATCTGTAGACTTCCAAATTTTTACACTTTGGAACTTAGAGTGTAGATTAGGCTAAAACTGCTTCATTTTTAAAGGATTTAAGCGTATTTTTTAAAATTGCACAATTTCTATTTCTATTTCTTTTTCAATTTCACCTCAGGCTTTTCATTAAACTTTAGTTTGAATATTAAATTATTTTTAAAACTTTAAGAATTATAGCGAGGTTAATTTTGAATTTCAGATAATCATCTTCGCATAAGCTTAAAGTACTCCTCGAGTTAAAAATTTTAAGCCTTAACACCATTTAGTAGCTAAAATAGATCGCCAAGTATAAAAGATTTTGCTAGCTTAATACTCAAGCTGGCACAAAGTAAGTGTAAATTAGGGATAGGTAGGGGTTAAAAATAATCTGACGCGGTAATAAATTATATTACACTGTATTTTAGCAGTATCTCAGGTAACGTACGGAACTTTCACGATATAGTGCGTTTTCCGCAATTTGAATAACTAAACTGCAATATGTTCGTCTTGAAAAATGAACCCTCATGACCCTACCTGATTTTTTCGTATCTGCCTTGCCTAAGGCGCTATTATGACTTAAAGTCGGGGCGTCAATTTCCGCATAAAGGAACTTTCCTAAAATGAAATTCACAAAAAGACTGCAGAAAACAGTGTCATTAACCGATTTGAATAAACTAAACTGCAATATGTTCGTCTTGAAAAATGAACCCTCATGACCCTACCTGATTTTTTCGTATCTGCCTTGCCTAAGGCGCTATTATGACTTAAAATCGTGGCGTCGAATTCCGCATAAAGTAACTTTCCTTAAATAAATTTCACAAAAATACTGTAGAAAACAGTGTAATGAACAGATTTGATTAATTGGGGATAGGTAGGGGTTAAAAATAATCTGACTCGGTAATAAATTGTATTTTATCGTCTTTTAACAGTATCTCAGTTAATTTACGGAATTTTTACGATATAGTGCGCTTTTCACGTATTTTTAACACTTTAAGGGTTATAGCGGGGTTAATTTTTGAATTTCAGATAATCCTCGTTGGATAAGCTTAAAGTACTCCTCGAGCTAAAAATTTTGAGCCGTAACACGGTTTTGTACCTCAATTATTTCTCCAGCTATAAAAGATTTTGCTAGCTTAAGATTTAAGCCGCACGATGTAAGTGTAAATTGGGATAGGTAGGGGTTAAAAATAATCTGACTCGGTAATAAATTGTATTTTATCGTCTTTTAACAGTATCTCAGTTAATTTACGGAATTTTTACGATATAGTGCGCTTTTCACGTATTTTTAACATTTAAGGGTTATAGCGGGGTTAAATTTGAATTTCCGGTAATCATTGTTGGATAAGCTTAAAGTACTCCTCGAGCTAAAAATTTTGAGCCGTAACACGGTTTTGTAGCTCAATTAGATCCCCAGCTATAAAAGATTTTGCTAGCTTAATATTTAAGCAGGCACGATGTAAGTGTAAATTGGGGATAGGTAGGGGTTAAAAATAATCTGACTCGGTAATAAATTGTATTTTACCATCTTTAGCAGTATCTCAGTTAATTTACGGAATTTTTACGATATAGTGCGCTTTTCACGTATTTTTAAAACTTTAAGGGTTATAGCGGGGTTAAATTTGTATTTCAGGTAATCATTGTTGGATAAGCTTGAAAGTACTGCTAGTGCTAAAAATTTTGAGCCGTAACACGTTTTTGTAGCTCAATTAGATATCCAGCTATAAAATATTTTGCTAGCTTAAGATTTAAACAGGCACGATGTAAGTGTTAATGGGGGATAGTTAGGGGTTAAAAATAATCTGGCTCGGTAATAAATTGTATTTTACCGTCTGTTAGCAGTATCTCAGTTAATTTACGGAATTTTTACGATATAGTGCGCTTTTCACGTATTTTTAACACTTTAAGGGTTATAGCGGGGTTAATTTTAAATTTCAGATAATCCTCTTTGGATAAGCTTGAAGTACTCCTCGAGCTAAAAATTTTGAGCCGTAACACGGTTTTTGTAGCTCAATTAGATCCCCAGCTATAAAAGATTTTTGCTAGCTTAATATTTAAGCAGGCACGATGTTAGTGTAAATTGGGGATAGGTAGGGGTTAAAAATAATCTGACTCGGTAATAAATTGTATTTTATCATCTGTTAACAGTATCTCAGTTATTGTACGGAATTTTTGTGATATAGTGCGCTTTTCACGTATTTTTAACACTTTAAGGGTATTAGCGGGGTTAATTTTAAATTTCAGATAATCCTCTTTGATAAGCTTGAAGTACTCCTCGAGCTAAAAATTTTGAGCCGTAACACGGTTTTGTAGCTCAATTAGATCCCCAGCTATAAAAGATTTTGCTAGCTTAAGATTTAAGCAGGCACGTATGTTAGTTAAATTGGGGATAGGTAGGGGTTAAAATAATCTGACTCGGGAATAAATTGTATTTTACCATCTGTTAACAGTATCTCAGTTAATTGTACGGAATTTTTGTGATATAGTGCGCTTTTCACGTATTTTTTAACACTTTAAGGGTTATAGCGGGTTAAATTTTGAATTTCAGATAATCCTCTTTGGATAAGCTTAAATACTCCTCGAGCTAAAAATTTTGAGCAGTAACTCGGTTTTGTGCTCCACTTAGATCCCAGCTATAAAAGATTTTGCTAGCTTAATATTAAGCTGGCATAGCTAGGTGTTAAAATGACATGGGGACACGGCTATAAATTATTGAGTTGGCAATAAATTAGCAAATAAGTAGTTCAAAATTACTGTATAGTTTTTTTTATATGCTACTGTGGCAATTCCAGCTTAATATACCCCTTTAGCAATAAGTTAAATATCCTTTATCTTTAAATATAAATTCCAGTTTAACTAATAAACTTACAATCAAAACGTCGTAATATCTAGCTGGAATTGTCAATGAATAAGATGATAAACATCAATAATATAGAATAAACCGTGCTTTAACACTCTTTACTCTGACTCATTATCGGGGAGTATTTAATTACGCTACACTGCGCTGCTCGTTCTCTCGTATATACACTAGTTACGTTTCCGATATTAAACTCCTCTCTGTTGACAAAACAAAACCGACGATACAAGAATCGCGCGTTAAAGATAATGACCAAAGTGAGAAAGAAAGTAATAACGAGGTTACGCGCAATGAGCTCTTCGGTTTACACGAGAACGGCGCACTGTAAAAATGTTAAAAAACCGAACTGTAAAAATAAATTTTAACGTTCAATAAAACTGTAAAATGTTTTACTTTGTTCCGACGCAAAAATTTGTAAATTTTTAATGATAGTGTGGATTAAGCAGACTACTTAATTGCAAACTAAAACTATATTAAATAATCACGAAACTGTATAGGAAAAATAATAAAACAAGAAAAGAAGCTTGTCGTTATTTTGTAATTCGTAGCCTATATATCGAACGGCAAAACACCTACTCGAAAGTGTCACCCTCACCTGCATTTAGATCGAAATGAAAAGAGGCGAACGCGATAGAAAACGAGCACTCGTATCGGGTCAACGGCATAAATTACCACGGAACGTTAGAATATCGTGCAAGTCCAGTTGGCTCGTTCATTACGCGTAATGACCCTCGAAGGAACAAGGGAATTCCGACCTACTTGAGCCTATACGTGGAAAGCATCGTGTTTGGTTACATAAAATAAATGCGCCTACAATTCGGCGCACGAGTTTCGTCATTTTTCTTTTATCGTTCCCGATGTTCATTGATGATACCTTCTTGGTAACCTGCAAGACCTATTATGTTGGTCAAGGGCTAACTCAATCGAGTCGCGTTCTTTACAAACTTTGTCATTTAAACCTTCTTGGCATATAATTTTATTAACAATATTGTAGCGCACTGATTTTCAATGGATATTATGTAAATAAGCTATTCTATATAGAGATATAAATATTATGTAATTTTGTAACAATAATAATTAATTAAAGCAATTATAATTCACAATTCGGTAACTCTAAAAATAATTAATTTAAAGGGTGTATACATTGACCGCTTAATAATCGAATTATTGAACATACACTCTAAATTATTTAAGGTTTACCGAACGTTATAAACCAGCGCACTACAAATAAATCACACGCTTATTATTATTACATAATAAAATTTCAACGTTTCTATATATTACCTCGATGTTATTCAGTATTTACATAATCGCAATACTAAAACAAAAACTCGCACATAAAAAGAGTGCTCGTTTCTACTAAGCTCAACAAGAATGTAATTTCCTAAGCAATTAATTATCCGATTAGATATATCTTAGATAACGCGATGATGAATTATTTTAGTGCAATATTCTTAACGTATAGTTTTACATTCGTATTAAGTTGTGGAAAGAATCGCGTGCATATATCGTACACCCGCGCGTGGAACAGTTTTCTCTTTGTTTTCCGTATTTCCTTTGTCAGCCGCGTGTGCGCAACAAAACTGCGTTCCTTTGTAACCTTTTTTTTCTTACTCATCAACGCGAAACTATACGGTCTCCTTTGCGTATACATACACTTATCGTACGACAGGTGCGAAACCAACGACGTATATACGAGCTAAAATTATCAGATTTACAAAGTTGGACAAAGCGGTTAATACAAGTATAACAAATACGACCTTTTTTTCATTACCTTCGTTTTCCCATTGTAAATGTTTACACTCGATAATTTTATAATTGAGAAACATTGTAAGACTTTATGTTTAATGACTCTCATTAATTTGCAATCAAACTATGCGAACGCGAATGAAATGTACATCGATGAATAATGTTCCACTGTAGAAACAATTACATTTTATGTAATGCTCGTAAAGATCGAGCTAACTTTTTGTTGTTTTGAGTTTGTTGGTCATTATTATTATTACATCACTGTGGTATAATTATTTTAATTTTTTTTTTTCCTTTTTTTTCATTATTTATTCTGGTTAATAACATTTTATTATTAGAAGCACGTGCCTCGAAAAAATTGCTTTAAATATCGTTAAGCAATTATTGACACAGTTGCTTTGGTAAATGTTTGATTAACACAAAAGAAAATACAATATTAAAGAAAAAAAATTATCATAAGCACTGCGACCAAGTAGATTGTTGACACAGTTAATATATTATGTAAATTCTTTTGATATGTAAAATTACATGTTAATAAAAATAATATGAATTCTCCTTTCCAAGCTTTTAGCAATAAGTTAAATATCCTTTATCTTTAAATATAAATTCCATTTTAACTAATAAACTTACAATCAAAACGTCGTAATATCTAGCTGGAATTGTCAATGAATAAGATGATAAACATCAATAATATAGAATAAACCGTGCTTTAACACTCTTTACTCTGACTCATTATCGGGGAGTATTTAATTACGCTACACTGCGCTGCTCGTTCTCTCGTATATACACTAGTTACGTTTCCGATATTAAACTCCTCTCTGTTGACAAAACAAAACCGACGATACAAGAATCGCGCGTTAAAGATAATGACCAAAGTGAGAAAGAAAGTAATAACGAGGTTACGCGCAATGAGCTCTTCGGTTTACACGAGAACGGCGCACTGTAAAAATGTTAAAAAACCGAACTGTAAAAATAAATTTTAAAGTTCAATAAAACTGTAAAATGTTTTACTTTGTTCCGACGCAAAAATTTGTAAATTTTTAATGATGATGTGGATTAAGCAGACTACTTAATTGCAAACTAAAACTATATTAAATAATCACGAAACTGTATAGGAAAAATAATAAAACAAGAAAAGAAGCTTGTCGTTATTTTGTAATTCGTAGCCTATATATCGAACGGCAAAACACCTACTCGAAAGTGTCACCCTCACCTGCATTTAGATCGAAATGAAAAGAGGCGAACGCGATAGAAAACGAGCACTCGTATCGGGTCAACGGCATAAATTACCACGGAACGTTAGAATATCGTGCAAGTCCAGTTGGCTCGTTCATTACGCGTAATGACCCTCGAAGGAACAAGGGAATTCCGACCTACTTGAGCCTATACGTGGAAAGCATCGTGTTTGGTTACATAAAATAAATGCGCCTACAATTCGGCGCACGAGTTTCGTCATTTTTCTTTTATCGTTCCCGATGTTCATTGATGATACCTTCTTGGTAACCTGCAAGACCTATTATGTTGGTCAAGGGCTAACTCAATCGAGTCGCGTTCTTTACAAACTTTGCCATTTTCTTTTTATTACGCAAAATATTTAATTATTACAGATTATGTTAATGATGTAAAGCTTATGCGATGGTTAAATGCACGTGTTACCGATTAGTCATTATGGAAATATTTTATATTTTTAAATCGTTAAATTGCACGGTCGTTTTGTGAAAATAGCTCGTATCTTTTATTATTCAAGGAGACGCTTAAACGGGAAAAATTTTTTTTGTTCTAACAACAATATTCCATCAGTTGTTCGTACGAAACTGGGTTTTGGTCAAAGACCAAAACTAACGGTTTTGTTGTTCTAGCGATGCGTATTATTAATACATACTGTATGCCGTATGGTTACTACGACTGACATCAATGCTGGCGCCGTAACAAAATCACAATAACAACTGATTTTCTCATTTATGGAAACATTATGTATGTAAAAGAATGAGAAACATTATTATGTAAAAGACAAAGACAAAGCATAGTTAGCTTATATTTAGCTTGAGTTATATATATGTAATTAATATCGTTTATTTTGGTCACACAACAAAACATTTATTTAACATGACCATTTACTTATTCAATTCTCATTATCATTAAATTTTTTTGGTGGTAGATCTATCAATTTTTTTCTGTTTGACATACATCATTTATACATATATTTATTGATTGAGTGTCGCATTTTAAGATAAAACGATAACGATTGTGTAACAATATTAAGATTATATAAAGTTTATTGTATTTCCATAAATAATAAAAAATATACTATATTTACCAATACACGCACTTTTGTACATATGAAATATTTGCAGATAAAAATTTACGATGTACGCGGTTAGTAAATAGAAAAGTGCTTTGTAATAATTAAAAATTTCATTTATCGGAACGTTGATTTACGTATCCAATAAACTATTTAAGCGCGCGCGTCCAAATTAATTGTCAGTAAAATAAAATTTTACAATTGTACAAAAATCTATAATCCGTCGAGTCATTCGATCAATTTTCGCTTAATATTTACAAGAAAAATAAAATTTATCGGCAAATTTTTAACGATATAACGCGCATACCCGTCACTTTCTCTACATCCCGTTCATTCGCCTTTGTCCGTATTTTATCTCTTTTGGCTTTGTGCATCGACCTACTTGAGCCTATACGTGGAAAGCATCGTGTTTGGTTACATAAAATAAATGCGCCTACAATTCGGCGCACGAGTTTCGTCATTTTTCTTTTATCGTTCCCGATGTTCATTGATGATACCTTCTTGGTAACCTGCAAGACCTATTATGTTGGTCAAGGGCTAGCTCAATCGAGTCGCGTTCTTTACAAACTTTGCCATTTTCTTTTTATTACGCAAAATATTTAATTATTACAGATTATGTTAATGATGTAAAGCTTATGCGATGGTTAAATGCACGTGTTACCGATTAGTCATTATGGAAATATTTTATATTTTTAAATCGTTAAATTGCACGGTCGTTTGTGAAAATAGCTCGTATTTATTATTCAAGGAGACGCTTAAACGGGAAAAATTTTTTTGTTCTAACAACAATATTCCATCAGTTGTTCGTACGAAACTGGGTTTTGGTCAAAGACCAAAACCTAACGGTTTTGTTGTTCTAGCGATGCGTATTATTAATACATACTGTATGCCGTATGGTTACTACGACTGACATCAATGCTGGCGCCGTAACAAAATCACAATAACAACTGATTTTCTCATTTATGGAAACATTATGTATGTAAAAGAATGAGAAACATTATTATGTAAAAGACAAAGACAAAGCATAGTTAGCTTATATTTAGCTTGAGTTATATATATGTAATTAATATCGTTTATTTTGGTCACACAACAAAACATTTATTTAACAAGACCATTTACTTATTCAATTCTCATTATCATTAAATTTTTTTGGTGGTAGATCTATCAATTTTTTTCTGTTTGACATACATCATTTATACATATATTTATTGATTGAGTGTCGCATTTTAAGATAAAACGATAACGATTGTGTAACAATATTAAGATTATATAAAGTTTATTGTATTTCCATAAATAATAAAAATATACTATATTTACCAATACACGCACTTTTGTACATATGAAATATTTGCAGATAAAAATTTACGATGTACGCGGTTAGTAAATAGAAAAGTGCTTTGTAATAATTAAAAATTTCATTTATCGGAACGTTGATTTACGTATCCAATAAACTATTTAAGCGCGCGCGTCCAAATTAATTGTCAGTAAAATAAAATTTTACAATTGTACAAAAATCTATAATCCGTCGAGTCATTCGATCAATTTTCGCTTAATATTTACAAGAAAAATAAAATTTATCGGCAAATTTTTAACGATATAACGCGCATACCCGTCACTTTCTCTACATCCCGTTCATTCGCCTTTGTCCGTATTTTATCTCTTTTGGCTTTGTGCATCGAACTATTTTACGCCGCCTATGTGCGCTCTGCTTTTTCTCAGTCGTATCTCGCACGCCCGCTTAACGGATTTAGCTACATATCGTCGACTTTCTTTTGCGATGTGTCGAGATTCCGGTTGCGTAACTGTTATATGCATTATATATACTCTATGCACTCTGTGCACGTGTAGACATTTGCATTATGATCGCGTTCACTATTCGCATAATTGAAGTCTATTGACAATTGATGTCTTAACGTTTTCTCCGTTTATTTATTATCCGAATGAAAGTACATTAGTCCGGTAATTGTTCGATTAATTGTTTTTTAGCTCATGATTTATTTTACAGATTTTTATGGGAATTTAAAATTGTCCTAAAGTATTATAAATAAATATGTTAAAAAAAAAATTTAACGAATTTAGTAAGTATCAACTTCGAGTACATTCATAA
This sequence comes from Theocolax elegans, assembly GCA_026168455.1. NCBI lineage: Eukaryota > Metazoa > Arthropoda > Insecta > Hymenoptera > Cerocephalidae > Theocolax > Theocolax elegans. Next base: position 74,622,139 of record CM047426.1, on the reverse strand, counting down.
ATTTTCAATAGCTATCCATCAAACAATAATATAAATTGCACTCGATAATTAACTTCTCGTTGTATAATGTATACTTTTACATTGTTCGGAACAAAAGTACGTGTACAATAAATATCGACGATCAATCGTATGCCCATTTTTGCCCAACTGGTTCTTGTTTCAAATTATCATAAGGTACAACAAAAACTGGCATTGCAACGAGATTTAACATTGTTCAAAATTATTATTCAGAATTGGTTTTTGTACGGTTGAATTCCTGGTGGACGGTTAGGTGACTCGGATTATTGTGTAAGATACGACCGAAAAAAGTCATTGATCTTACGGTCTAACGACTTTCATAGCTGACGGTCGAACGCAGACAGTTTTTACTTATTTTTATGTTGCATTAAAAATTCAGTATGATTTGAAAAATTATGTTTATATATATATATTCGTGAATTGGTCAACGTAGGTTAAAAACAAAAGAATCAAATAAAGTTAAGTACTGGTAATCATAGCAGGATAGCTATTTTTTTGTTGCATTATTCTATGTAACTTATTGACACTTTTCACCTATTTGCATTCAATTTAAATCAGCACGGTACACTGAGCGTTGTATCTTAAATTGTATATCTCGAACTAAAATCTTGTTGCATTATTACTGCTTGAAGCCACATCGACATTTCAACCGAATAAGCCGACTACGCAAGATTTCAAAGTGTAATGCCTTTGACGAGAAAATTTTAATCCAGCTGAGCATGGATTATTATTGGTACAACATCAATTACTTGGAGAATTTCCTCATTTGACGTGTAAGAAAATAAGGTAAACTAGAAACAGAACGATCGATAGGTGATTGGATTTTGCAAGGACGTAGCGAAAAGCAACATTGAAGAGCTCGTCAGTCTACTTTTTAAAGCTTGCGGTACTTGTTCCAGTGTATACGATTAATTAATACGTACATTTTTCGATATCTTATGAAACATTGTAAAACCGTCGGTTTAATTAAATTTTTAACACTTTAATTAAATTTACAAATAGTATATTCGATATCAAATTAATTATTTTAAATAAATATAAAACAGACGTGGTTTACATCAAGAATCAATTAACTTCCTCTAATAAACACGAATAAATACTATTCGTAGTTTGTATTCGGTACAAAATGCATATAAATAATATTAAAATACTTATAAAATAAAAAAAAAACTACAAGATGCGTATCTAAACTGAAAAAAAGTTGTAACGCATTTATCTATAGAGAAAAAAACGTTAGACTGCTTTCTTTGGTCACCGATTGTACAAATCTGAGGTCAAAACAACGAAATAGAAAAACCGTAAACTCTGATTATCCTGGATTCAGTTCACAAGAGATTAATTAATAAATTGCTTTTCCGATAATTCAGTAATCTACAAAACAACCGACATCAGGCTAGCGGCTTATCACTGCTTTCATTTCTTTCGTATATATAAACATGTAAACACACATATGTGTGCAATGGTTCAACATTATTGACCGAGTTGAAAAAAGCATCTCGACTATTAATAAATCGTCCACAATAATCATCTTTAGTTAACGTGTAAGTAAAACAGTAACGGTAAAAAAAAATAAAAATGCTCTGTTTTAAAGTCTCACAGGTGTTCTTTTATATCTTTCGAGCCGGCGAAAGGGAATTAACTTGCCGGGCAAATCTCCCGCGGTGTTTTGTTTAACGTAAAACGCGGGTCAGCAATTACTTAGAAAGTGCGACTCGGCGAGCATTTTTAAAGACTCGCAAAAACTCGACCGTACTTCATTTTGATCTAAATTGAACGATATAATATCTGTTGCAATTGTCATTAATGTTGTAATCAGTTGAATTTCCAGGCAACATTCGAACGTTCATGGAATCTACAATATAATGATATTAATGCACTATGTATACTAAAAAAATATTTTATTATTCCGTGTAAGTTTATTAGAAATGCACTCTTTACTCGTATCGCAATTATAAATATATGTTATACAAGTTTACAGCACTATTAAATTCGTCTGTATTCTACATAACACGACGAGCGGTGTAATATTATTTAATATTTCACGCGCGCCGTACAAATTAATTTCATATTTTTGAAACAAAATTCCGAATACTCGTAATAATAATTAAGCAAACAAGTAAGATTAAGATACTTTTAATTTAGTTATCTAATTTCTTAAACGAATCTTAAAACAATGACGATACCCACGATAAGACTTATAAATGTTATAAAAACTGATTAATAGACTTGTAATATCGATAAAAAATATATCATTGACAATGAACTTGTTGAAATTATGATAGCAATCAGACCGAATATAGCTTACGCTTCTCAATGATTAATCCTTCGTTTACTCGACTCATCGGCATAAGCATATTTAGCACGTAATTTTAATTAAACAACAACATTAACTAAATTGAATATCCCAGAAAGTGTATACACATCATTTAAATAGATAAAATATTTCCTTATCTATTTACAACAAAAGGTGCTCAGCTGTTAAAACACTCATATTATATTACTCGGTCTAAAATGATAAATCTAAATAGCCACAGTTTATATGTAAATAATTTATATCACTTAATTAAATGCATCAGATAAGGAAATTCTTCTGCTAATTTTTATCAGGTTTCACAATTTATGATTACCGTATTAAATAATGCAGAATTTGGTACACGTAAAAATTGACAAGGGACACGATTACATTTGTAGAGGAAATAAAGAAAGAGAGAGTTATTTATGCGACGAAAAAGTACGTATATATTTAGTAAAACGATTAATTCGACTAAGTATTCGTAATAAATATTGCAGAATTCATGAGTGGCCAGCACTCTGGATGTATGGACATTTCAATATCAAATACTTCTTTCTCCGAGATTTATAATGCTAAAAATAAAATAAAATGAATGAATTGAACTTAACGAGATTATAAGACTACGTTTTTTCTATTCCCTATATTTCGATTCTTTAATTATTTCTTTTGAAATTCCCTCTCTTCGCTCTCTTCGTTTCAAAACAGTTAATCGTTGGTTTGACCAATTCGTTTCATTTTGCAATTGCATACACTTAATTTTCAATTTCAGATAATTATTCACAGCTATATTTTACGAATTACTTTTTTTTTACCTTGATGTTTGTATTATACTATTTCATTGATATATTATTTTGAATATTATTGCATTAGTGATAAATTATATGGATAACACTATAAAATTTAAACATTTATCTATAGTCTTAAATTACAAGATTAAATAAGAGTATCATGACGTTTTTGAGCAATATAAAAACTCTTACATTACAATCAATCAATTTGAAAATAAATTTAAAATAGTTATTTCAACGTTATATTTTTTAATTTAGAACAATTTAGAAATATATCACTATATATAGAAACGTAGTACTTGATGGAAAAATTCCCACCAATGCCTTATTTGATACAACAAAAAAATATAACTAAAAAATTATTAGCATTCACAGTATTTAAATGATTGATTTGTACATAAATCCGTAAAGTAAATAACCGAAAATGAGAGAAAGTGCCACCGGCAATAAATAAACAATTACAGAGCCGGGTTACTCTTACTTTTATCTCGGTACCGCCGTGTTGCACATATGACCCCACTCCTTTTCGTTCTGAAGGCGACGCGACGAGCTCGGCGAATCCTCCTTTGCAATTAAAAAACCGGATGGACAGGTTTTCAGGCCTCGGACATTCCGCAAATTCTGCCCCGGTACCGAAATCGAGCAAATCGACGTCCGGACCCGCGGGGATAAATAGCCTCTCTAAGTTTCGGCAGAGCGGCTTCTTGGACCCGGACTGACCGTGAGACTTTGTGTAACGAGCTTTTTCGGGTTTGCTGCATTTCGGAATTAGCGGAATCCAATTTTTTCGATAACTTATTCAAAAATTAGAATCTTTATTTCCTAAGAATTTATCCTGTTTGCATAAATTATAAAATTTTAGACATTTATATTTACCTACATATTGCAGTTACAAATCAATGAATATTAAGAGCGTTTCGAGTCACTGACTTTTAAAAATATTTGCTTACAAAACAAATATAATATTTAAATCATTTTTAATAGTTAATATTTTCTTTTAACTTTAGTCGCCTACAATTATGAATTTACTTTGTGTTAAAATGACGATGTATAGGAAACGCATAATTAAGATTTAATAACATTATTTTTATCTTATTATTCTAAAAATAATGACAAATTGAAGAATATTAGTTAAAATAAATTAAGAATAACATTATAATTCATTGTTTTAAAATCACTACAATGTAATATAAAACACAGCATGATAATATATTCACATTAGGTTTGTGTCAGTCAATCTATCAACTATTTTTTATTAAACATAAGATAACAGAATCAAGAATCAACAAGCGTATTTTTATAATTAAATAAATTTAATATTCGACTTTTCATATTCTATATAAACTTTAAAACTTAAATAACAAAAATCGTCGGCGGTGTTCGTAAATCAATTTCAACAATGAACAATAACATTTAAAAAAACAATAGTTAAAAACTCATCTCGTTCAAGTATAAAAACTGCTCTACTTTTATATGCAGAAAAAGTAGTTAAACGATAAATTGTCGTCTCAAACGGGCGATTATCGCAACAATTAAAATCGGAATAATTTACGAGCAAGGCAACTCCTTCCCCGCAACGCGCGAATAACGGAAATCATCGTATGTCACGTGCTCGACATTAAGCATGCAAATGTCCACGCGCTTACGCACGAGTATATAGGGAAACGCGTTACGTAAGAGGAGATTCGCGGTGAGTAGTCACACCTCCGTTCGTCTGTTCGACGACCCGAATTTAATGATTTTCTTTACCGGTACCCAGTTTGCTGACCATGCCGATTGTCTTACCTGTAACAGAAAATAAAATGAAAGCATTAATTTTTATTCAAATCTTGTACTTATGGTTTTGAAGTTAGTTAATGCTTATGTAACGTGTTGTTTCCCATTTAATAAATAATAGATTAATTGTTTTAATAGAGTGGATAATAAAAGTCGAGAAATATACCTATATTTGTGGCCTTCGTATAAAACGTTTTTGCATTTTTTAGCTTATAACCGTAGATTAAATTTGAATCTAGTTCTCACCCATGAAAGTCCTTTTTAGAATGATTTAATGAGAGATCTAATATAATCACGTTTATCTTTGTAAATGTTGCAAGTACTATAAAAATGAGTTATGCATGAATGAAATACATTAAAAAGCAAACCGAATCTATATAGAAAATTTTACGTATACTATTTGTTATAGGAGAATGGATAAATAATGTGAATGTTTGAAGGTCCGTTCATTTCATTGAATGCCAAGGAAATGAGCCAAAAAGCATTTCATCGTAAGACATTCAAGAGCAATTTTTACAATCTAGTGAAATTAAAATTTCTACCAGGGCACGTACTAATATTTTTATGTTTAATCAACAAATAAAAATAGTTTTCTAACTAAATGTTATTATAATCCACTAAATTAAATTTCCGTACTTTAAATAAATTTCTCATTTTACAAAGATTCAACTAATTAATAAGTAAACAAAAACTTTATTCCAATAAACTACATAGTATCAAATAAAATTAACTGATAGTTACAATTCATTAAGTATAAAAATGCATTATTTTAATTTTTAAAATCCTTTCATTTTATATAAAATGTACCTATAGTGTTTAAACGTCAGTGAACAAGCAATTCAGGAATTTGAGCGCAGTAATATTTTGAAATTACATTTAAATATAATGGAAATGCCGTAGTTGATCGTTGATTCGCAATATCCTCTAGGTAATTATCAATTCTGCGCTGGCTGGATCATTAATTTCCGCGAGTGAGTCGCCCTACGCGCAGTCGCTAACGATCGATTAACAGTTGGGCCTAATCTTATATGGGGAGTCAAGACACATTGGCAGATCCGAGTGTAGACTCATTGCACTAGTTATTGATGACTTATAGGCACAGGCTCGAGCAAACATTTTTAACCGACGTGATTTATTTCACATTGATGATGTTTGCAGATTCAAGATGCATTTGTTAATCATGTCTAGTGCTACAATTTAGCCTTATTTATAACATTATTTTCTTTTCGTGTTTTCATTTTGATCTTTTGAAATACTTTTAGAGATACTTTTAAGATAAATATTTGTTAATTATAAATTTTGTACCTTTTTTAGCAATTAAATAGTGGTTTTAATACTGTTTTTATTAAAACTTCACCGTTATAGACGGAACTGTTTTACTTTTTCCCTTCATACTATTTCTATTGGGATAACAGTTGTCCTTTCCATATAGAGAATTCAATTTTTTAATTATTATTTATAATCATAATTTATAGGAAAATAAAGTGCTAAATAACAATTTACTAAGCAAAAAGTAATTATTTTAATCACTTTTTTTCTACGCGTAAGATATCATTGTAAATTAATCAACTCTAATTGGAAACAGTAATTAATGTACATATTTCGAAACAAAGACTATCGCAAATTAGCGATAGGAAACTAATATGATTTTCACAATACACTTATTATTTGCATTTCATCAACCGGCTAATATTACACTTTGAACTATATTTAAAAGTGCATTTCTTCAAGTTTTCTGTTAAAACTAATAGTATTAACTTATATAATTGTAACGTATACCGTCTTTTTCCCATTTTTTAATTACATTTATGTAAAAAAACAAATTATTAATTAATTATATTATATTATTGTGGACAATTTATTTTTACTTAATAAACTTTAACGTAATAAAAATGTTTCTTATTTATTACACATCGTTTTAATTGATTAAAAATTAAGACATTGACAACGGTCTTATGTACGAATATATATTTTTTCTTTCAATATAAGTTAACATCTTAAGGTTTCGAAATAAAAATTAATTTATTTCATTATTTATTCATCTGAATAGACGTTCAAAAGAATCTAAGATTTAACTTGTTCAAAATTATTCATCTCCGATGTGGTTAATAAATTACCTTTTAAATAAGTGAAGAATGTTCGAAACTTATAAAAATTCTTTTAGTACTCAACATTTTAGACAGTGTTTGCCTTTCAATTGTAATCTTTCATCTGCCTCAAAATGATGAAGTAATATTTGTAATGAACGTGGTGTCTACTGTGACGCTATCACTTTTTTATCTGGCTATGACGTTGTCGTTTTTATAAATTTTCATATCTCCCTAAACTTTCGAGATAATACATTTTTTCCAAATTGTCGTCATTGTAATCGGTCAATGGTGTAATACAAGTACAACTGAAAGTCTATCTGTAATTTTTTTTTCAAAACTTAAGTTAAGATTTTAGGCAGTTGTCTAAAATAACTATTCACATGTTCTGTCGTTTGTCGTGCGTTCGAATTTAAATGATCTGTTGCATTCACTAAGATAACTGTAATTAATTATATTGTCAAGTAAACACGTAAAGAATTTAAGTTGAATTAACATCTGAAAATTACTGCATATTAAGTTATTATGTCGGTCGATTGAATTAAATTGGCATTTAATGCTATAGTAAAGTTGCATTATTGATTTTAAATTTTTGAACATTTTAAATTTGAATATAAAAATTGAGATACGTACCAACTATATATTTTATGTACCGATCACATTAAAAATGTACGTTTAAAACATTGTTTGCAACCTAATAAAAATAAATCCAAATAAATATATAAGAAATCACGATTTCTTCATAAATCATACGAGTAGTTATCCATTTCTGCGACCACAACAAAGATTTACAAGGGATATTGTAATCGTGGGTGTCGAGGAAGCCGAGAGCTACAATATTTACTGCTCCCTTTTCCCGTCGTGCGTATACTTATACGCAAACATCAGCTGTAAAGCCACGATACGACGATCCAGGTGGTTGGCTTGAAAAGGAACTTGACGACCCACGTTTTAAACCACGCTTTATGTTTCTTCTGATAAATTTTTCATTTGAGACACGTGTAAACTGCATCCAAAAAATGTTTAGGTGCATGTTGGTAAAACTAATCAGAATGATTGAATTCAACATTTTTTTAGGAAGATATAATTTCAACTTTAAATTATCAAATAAACGTTCTCAATTAACATTTTTCACAGCTAAATTTAGACAAAAATACATTTAAAATAATATTTGAGTTCTAAAATTGCACGATGTAAATTGACTTTACGATGAATGCAGGATAAATTATTCCATATTCTCTATCAAAAAGTAAATCTAAGATCAAAGTGAAATAATCATAAAATAAACGATAATAATTGATATTTTAAAATTTATAACAAAGTATATCATTTATAAATAATAAATTAAAATAAATAATTATACAGTTACTGAAAATGTAGACATAAAAATACGAGATTGAAAAAATGAAACAACTTCGTTTGTATTTCTACTCAATTTGCTACGCACTTAGAAGTATTAAAATAAAGCGCGACATATGATACTATAAAAGTTAGCAAACGTAATATGGCAAATCCCCTTTAAAAGGTTTCATTAAACAAAGCCTATTTGACCTGAAAAAAAATCAGTTTAAATCGCAGACGAAAATCGTGCAGCTGCGTGTTTACATAAGAACAGGTGAGGGATATAAAGAGCCTTGGTAGATCAATAGAATCGAGAGAGCAAATGATTCGGAGTGCAGAGAGTTTTTTGTGTTTCGAGCGTCAAGTGGTTCCGCGCGTGTAGTGATTCATCGGCAACCACGAGATAAAAAGAATATAAGAATATTCGAAGAGACCAAACAATGGGGCATGAAGATGAAAGTAAGAGAGTGAGAAAAGATCCAAACTTCGTGCTCGTTTGAACCGTTCTACGACAGCTACTGCACACATTTAATTTATATTAAAATTATAAAATACATTGTAGTTCTTCAAATACACGTGGCTTAGAAATTTTAATGTACAGTAAGTAAGAAAGATCGTAAAATTTCTTTGAGCTTGTTTTTAAGTCTCGAGTAACCAGATAAAAAATGCTTACATTTCAAATTAAATGCGCTCTACGCGACATCGCAGTGTTCGCATGCGATGATGAATATTTAGCAAATGATTATTATTTGCAGAATGTCAATTACTAAATGAACTCGCCCTAAATTAAATAACATTCTAATGCGTGAGTTATTTTAACCCATTAAGTCCCAAAATGACATTTTTTAATCACGGTTTTCAACGGCTGTACTATCTGATAAAAAAAGCTGTAAAAAATTTGAAAGATAGTGTTTCCGACGTAAAATTAACTGATCTTTCAGAATATGATATTCATTTTTTCAAAAAATGCACCTTTGACGAGCTATTTAGGTTTTTTTGCAAAAATAACGCGAATTTTCGAACCTCTTTTTTTTTTATCGAACGTTTTCGTATTGAAATCTCATAAGGATTCTTGTTATAACTATGAAAACCACGTCAAATGATCCTAAACTTGAAGTTAAGTCATTGACAATTGTCAAATTTCATGTGGAAATACACAAAATGGCGGCCTAAAGATAGAAAAAATGTCAAAATCTTGAGGAATTTTTTACTCAAAAACGATGGACTTTAGGAAAAAATTTTATAGAATAAAAAGTTCTTAGAATTCATCAAAGAATACGCTGGAATTTTTTCAGAATTTTTCGACGACTTTATTAAATTTTCAAAAAATTTGCACTTTTGAAAAATCCAAAAAGTCGTCAAAAAATTCTGAAAAAATTTCAGCGTATTCTTTGATGAATTCTAAGAACTTTTTATCCTATAAAATTTTTTTCTAAAGTCCATCGTTTTCTAATAAACGTTCACTGAAGTCTATTTTTGTCTATTATTTACGAATTTTGCGTTATGGTTCGTTATTGTATTACTGTTTATTTCTGATTTCATATGGGATGTAACAATATTTTTTCACATTATTTTATTAAAAAATATTTCTTTACAGTATATATTTTTTTATTATTTTTATCTGTTTTTTAATATTACTGATAAATTTCATGGTCGATAATACAGAACATTGAAAAAAATAGGTTTTTTGGAGATTTGCCATAAAATTGCAATTTCTTTCAAATGACGTATCTTCATAAAACAAGACATTGATAGAATAATTTCTGCTCAAAATAATAGTATTATATCTCAGTTATCAATTGTGAAGGAAATATATATAAAAGAATGCTGTAGTTTGGTAAACTAATAATATAAATTATCACTATAAGTAATTATATTACTTATAATTATACTTATATTATAATAGAACTGATATTACTTATTCAAAGTAATATAAAAATGTTGTCATCAGCAAAACGTAAATAATAGACAAAAATAGACTTCAGTGAACGTTTATTAGAAAACGATGGACTTTAGAAAAAAATTTTATAGGATAAAAAGTTCTTAGAATTCATCAAAGAATACGCTGGAATTTTTTCAGAATTTTTTGACGACTTTTTGGATTTTTCAAAAGTGCAAATTTTTTGAAAATTTAATAAAGTCGTCGAAAAATTCTGAAAAAATTCCAGCGTATTCTTTGATGAATTCTAAGAACTTTTTATTCTATAAAATTTTTTCCTAAAGTCCATCGTTTTGGAGTAAAAAATTCCTCAAGATTTTGACATTTTTTCTATCTTTAGGCCGCCATTTTGTGTATTTCCACATGAAATTTGACAATTGTCAATGACTTAACTTCAAGTTTAGGATCATTTGACGTGGTTTTCATAGTTATAACAAGAATCCTTATGAGATTTCAATACGAAAACGTTCGATAAAAAAAAAAGAGGTTCGAAAATTCGCGTTATTTTTGCAAAAAAACCTAAATAGCTCGTCAAAGGTGCATTTTTTGAAAAAATGAATATCATATTCTGAAAGATCAGTTAATTTTACGTCGGAAACACTATCTTTCAAATTTTTTACAGCTTTTTTTATCAGATAGTACAGCCGTTGAAAACCGTGATTAAAAAATGTCATTTTGGGACTTAATGGGTTAATATCAATTTACCGCACAAAGTAGTCTATATTTATTAAAATATGTAAATTTTTTAATAAAAATATAATCCATTTTATAACATTAATACTACATTTTTACAGGCGTTACATTAGACGAAAACATCAAGAAATGAAAACGGAGAAGGTAGGGAAGGAACAAATGTTCTGTGGGGTTCAAAGGACTTTCAGATATAGTCTAAACAATAATTCTCGAGTATACGGAGGGTTCGTCAGTCTTCGCTTAGACATCAGAAAGCTTAAAAGAAAGAAACTGAACAAGAAGCCAACAAATATAACTAGCTATTACCGCTTAGCTCAAAAGAAATGTTCAATTATTGTTTCTATCGATATATATGTATATATACAGTTAATCGTATAACTATATAATAATAGAAATTTCTACTGTATAATTGTTGTGTGTAATATTTTTACATTATTAATGTGTAATAAAATAATTTTTTTATGAATAATACTAAAATTTATTGTATTTTTGTAATAAATATATACAGTTTTCAACTACATGCATGCAAGAATGTATGAATACAATTATTTTCTCTTACGGGTGATTAATTTCATTGACCAAAATTTTATTTTATTTTAAATATAAGTAGATAATTATTCATACGAAAATCAAACAGTTATGAAGCAAAATGTAAATTACCTGTAATACTTGAAATCGCGTAAGCTAAATGTCAATAATTTATTTACCTTCTCACATCGCTGAAAATATAAATGTGCAACAAAGAACAGAGTAAGTAATAATTTTTCAATGAAATTGATAGTATAATAATTCAGACAATAACGGTAGTGAACCTAATGACAATGAAAGGCTATATTACATTCGCGTCTCGCAGTAGAGATAAAGTAATGGTAGAATATTACGACGGAACGTCTAAATCTTATACGAGGCATTTCGAGTCGGAAAACAAAAGCACCAAGAAAAAGAAAAGAGCAGAGGCCGGAGAGAGGAAGAATCGGGGAAGAAAAAGGTTAAACGCGACATCTCCTTGCGGAGAGTCGTATAATTGTTCGCTGAAGCGAGTGGATTTAGAAAGCGGCGAGCCATTGTCAGCGACTGGGTCGTGCTCGATTAAACTTTCCGCGGCCGGAGGAGAACCGATGCCAACCATACTGACATTTCAATCGATGGACTTTCCTTTCTGCACTTTGCACTTTTTGCAATTCGACGTTTCGGTAGAATTCTTTTGAAAGGTGTATATTTTACTCTTCACTCATAGCGATCAATTGCGAATAATTTACCAGAATTTTACGGACAAGTCATCTTTAGCTTGTAGTATTTGATAATATTTTCCGTACTCGAATACTCGGACATCGATATCCCTCGTTTTGACAATCATCATTTTATGCAAATTACAAGGTCCGTGCCAATTTTCCTTTCGAAACCTACTTAATGCCTGTATTGTATCACAGATACTCGGCAACAATTCTTTGAGAAATGTTTAGAAAGAAAAATAGAATAAATATCATTATTGCACTTGTTTTATGAAGTTCGCCGAGTGAGAGGGTTGAGAGAGACCATAAATTCACTAGGCAATCACACATCAACGTACAACTAGAACCTTAGCTATCACAACTTTCCTCCATAAACCATCGTACTAAAGCTTCCTATATAGAAATTGCAAATCGAATCATCCACACCTCGGAAATCGTTCAATTAGCCTCCATGGAAAATAGTAAAATTTAAATAAATTTATATCAATAACATAACGACACGTTGAGAAGAATAAATAACATCACTCGATTATATTTACGCTACTGTTTACAAGGTAAAAATTAATCACCTTACGTATAATAACATCGATTAACTAAATGTAACCGCATTCCAAAACGACTCTATATACTATTATTCGTCAAAAATTTCGCGAGAAATAAACAACCGCGGGTAATGGAGGTCTTTGAAAATGTAGCTTGCGGCTAAATTATGCACGCACCTGTAATATACACGAAAGGCAAAGAAAGCGACTTGGTATAGCTTCTCTACAAGCCTCAACAGTATCTCTTAACCTACTGCAATGCTTCTAATGAATCTACACTTGACTGTGGATTCTAAACGAATGATATACGAATTATGGATTTTAATTATAAATAATGCTTGACGAGAAGAAGATTGTATTCAAATTGAAATGTTGTTAGTTTATCATGAACCGAATTCCACTCTTCCAATTTTCAGTACACGCGCTACATATTTATAACAAAATGATCGATAAGTATTACAGGATACACTGATTATCAATGTTTATCGATTCGCGTCGAGACCGTGCAAGCGAGTCATAAAACGTTTATCAATTGTTGCAGAAGTATTTTCCTTTCAATAGCTACACTATATTTCGTTCTGTATAGTCGTCGCGCGTAGAATTATAAATTGTAGATTTGAGATACATTGATTTTATTCGTATAAGAAAAAGTAAATTGATTTCGTTGTAAAAATCCGTCGCAACTCGTACCTAGCAATTATTATTTCCAACACACTGTAATTATATTCTTTAAGCTCAAGTATATAGTGTGTATACCAATATTTCTCTAAGCTTGACTTTTAACTCATTGAATTAGTTACACAATTGAGACTGCAGTGCTAGATAGTTTCGTGAATTTGAAGACAACGATATAATTTTGGGTGAATCTCGAATAAATAAAGAAATACGTGTATGACGTATATATACGTGCGCATAGAAGAATAGGACTTTCGCGGAAAAACGATAGAGGAAGCGACGACGACAAAGTCACCGCTCAGCGAGGCCGCGGGATTCATGCGCCGACGAGCAGCTCGAGGTTGCGCAAAGTAGTATATAGTATTGAGCCCGAGAGGCTCGATTCGCGGATAGCGCATTTTAATTAGCGTTCAGCCTCGCGCTTGCAGTCCAAGTGTGCGCTCGCATGTGTGCACCTCTATCTGTGTGAAGGTGAAACGGTAATAATTTGCATGTGTTTACGCAACGGGTACACTTTGTAAGAGGAAAGCGTGCGAACGAGGGATATCTATCTACGCGTGTGTTGTGTGTATCTATATATACATATATTTTACGCATACGCCGTCGAAGCGTCGCGCTCCTTCTTTTGCATCGTGTTTTACTCTGACTCATCGATTCGTTTGTTGCATTTTATACGTCGATACCTTTACTCGATTCGTGCACTTTTCTTTATTTTATACAATATTATATATTCGCCAAAGTAATCGATCGTACAATCCATATTTTTGGAAATATACCTATATACGTATGTACACGAATATCATTTCATTTCCATGTAATTAAAAACGCGAGTTTCCACTTTTTTTAATTCATTTTAAAATATTTATTCGCAACTCGAGGCATTTACGTGGGTTATTTACATTTACAAAAAATATGCAGATCAACTGTTAAAATCAATGCTCGTGTAAGGTTAAATTGTACAGATTTAAAACGAAAATCATTTTTAATTTTTTATATACCGTTAACATATCAATACTGCAAATCCATTTAATTTCTCATTCGGCTTCACAATCAACGCGCAAATTAATACTAAAGTTAATATACGTTTGCATAATACAAAAAATCGCTCATAGGTTTACGTTACATGCACAAGACGATAGATAGAACAGCCAAAGCCTGAAAAAATGGTTTTTTATAAAGTTTATACTTTCATATAAAGGTGATTTATCGAACACGAAGATATACCATTAATTTCCTTCGTAAGATAGATTTATTTATTTATTATTGATGGAGCCTCTGACTGATTTCGAAATCGCTAGATTGAAACGGGAAACCGCATTAATTGGTTTGATAAAGTAATTTCTTATCTAAAGAATACATTGCACTTGGTTTCGTCAAGTGTTGAAATTTTTTATTTGATAAACAATATTAGTAGGTTAAAGAAATCGATTAGGCTTTACGATACGTAACGACCGATTACAACATTTTTTTACAATTAACAATTCTTATTAAATCGTGTAAATATTATACTTTTATATAAACTTATTAAATATTGTGTAAACTGTTATCTCTTTCGCATTCTGCGAAGATGAATTACTATTAGCGTTACACAAAGCCTTAGTTTCTGCATAGATGATCATTTAATTTTCTTTTCATTAAAGTTGCTAAATAAATCATGTAATTAGCATGCAGCCGCGTAAATTTATCAAATTAACATTATATTTTATTCAATGAAATTTATAAATACGATTGTACAAACAAGAGTAGATTTAATAATATACGTCAACATTTATTTATAAAAAGCGTATGAATTAATATTCAAGTTGAAATTGCTAATTAGGTTTATATAATAATTCAATTATTCCGGAATTTTAATTTATACTTTTATGTTTAAAACGCAAGTGATTCGTACAAATGTAGAAAGTTTGATATATTTATGTATGTATTACACTAAATTTGTGTAACAATTTATCGTATTTACACAACATCGAATGTATATACGCAGGTATATCTAAAACCGCGTATACATAAAAAATGGAAATTAATGAACGCTTTCAAAAGTTTGAATAAAGAAAAATAATACACATGTGTGTACGTACGTTCCACATATAAGTAAAATAATCACGTACATGAATCAGTCAATTTGACAGTAACATATTTCTAAGCTAAACTAAGTGTAATTCCTTCAAGAGGTGAAAAATAAATTTACTTTCAAAATAATCTCTGTAATTTTCGCATAAACCTGAGAAATCGAGCAAGATCGATTAATTAGGAAATCCACGACGTGGTCGCCAGCGTGAATTCCGCAAGTGCATAAACCTTCTCCTATAATAACCGTCGGCATGGATAAGGATCTACATCGCTCGGTTTTCCGAGCCTCGCTATGCGGTATATAATGAGATGACGCACCTTGAACCGGCTGTTTTACGGCGCGTTGGAAAATGCGCGTATGTCGGGTTATACTTGACGGATAATTTCTTTCTCGTTTGTTGGATCTAAGTGAAAAGTTTCCTCTTAAAAAGTTAAAATCTTTATTTTTTAATGTTGCATAAGGCAAATCGTTAGAGGTATTTGTACAGAATGATAATTTTTTTACTGTTTACAAGTTAATGTTTGATATATCCAAATAAAACATTTATTTCAGTTGATAATCGTTTAAAATTATTTAATAACTCGAGTCATGTTTTACTGTATTTATTTCAATATGAATATTTGAAGTTTTTAAATTGCTTATTTTTAATTACATAAATTCTGTAATATTTATAATAATCATTTGGTGCGGTTACGTATTGAAAATATTAAAAAGGATTGCTTTACGCTGAAGTATTCGTAAATTTCAGCACACGTTGATTCATTTCTATATTTAAAATTCTTACCAAGAGAAATTGTAAGCACGATTTAAGGTGCATTTACAATCGACATAAATATGCTCATAAGTAAGAACAGGTGTCCAGTTTGAAACGTGAATCGAGGAGACGCTGGAATACTATTTACTCAGACTCGAGTTAATGTGACTTTCCAACATGAAAATATCAACTCCATAAATCCGATCCTCCGGAAACTTGACGTAAATTTATTTTTTTTTTAATGGAGTCGTACTTTTTACCATTGCTATAACAATCTTGAGAGAATTTAAGTTGTTAGCATTAAAATGTGAATAATGTTACTTTTTTCATTAAACTATATAAGTATAGACTAATTAATTTTACGCTATAAATTGTATTTTGTATACACGCGCATAAAAAAAGAAATAAACAATTCAGCTTTCGAATACTCAATAATACTTTATATATAAATATATAAATATCGAATGAAACCTTTTTTTATACGTGCGTAGGTGCGACAAATAATCATGGAATCGTTAATTAAACTCGGTCGAACGGGAGCGCATTCTTTTTTCGGCCGGTTTTAGAAGTGAAAGCGAGGCTATGCACTCGCGCGAAAGATAGATTTTATGTAAGGAATATTCTCTCGCTCTCAGGTGCACGTAGGTATAAAGCCCGAAATGACTTTTCGCGCGCGGCCACGATTTTCTTCCTTTTAAGCGCTCGCTCGGGTTTTACGGTCTTATAACTTCTCTAACATTCTATACCAGAATTCAATCGCAGCAAACGCTTTTAACGCTCTTTTCAAAAATATCTTTCAAAATCCCGAGTATATTTAGAAAATTTTAAATGAAAATATATATACGATTATGTTTTTTAAATTAAAATGGATTGTTTTTATTGTGAAATATATATAAACTTAATAATTACATTCCATGAGTTGGGAAAACAATGAATTTAATATTCAATGTTTAAAAGTACACGAATCTCGAGGTAGGCTTTAGTCAATTAAATCAAATTAATTTTCGTATATTATTATAGGTTTACGATAGGTTGATTGTCAACAAATCTAAATTAGATAAAAAGTACCTTTCAACAAAAATGTCCCGTGCAAATCCTCGTGTAAAAAATGACCGGTGTCAAAAAAATTCCACAACGTCGACACTTCGTGGACGTGCAAATTTTTCGTTGTTAACGAGTGTGCGACCGACGACGACCGGTCGCGTGTAAAAACGCGCGCATTACACGATGTCGGTGCGATTAATCACTGCCCACCTGGAACTCCCGACTCCCGACTCCCTTCTCCGCGTTCTTCGGAACTACTTTTCCTACCCTCTCAGCTTCGCTTACGGCTCTTAATTAAGCCCACACATTACCGCGATTTGTTTCAATAGTTTGGAAACCTTACTTTTCTTTTTTACGTAATTTATTTTGGCAAATAAAAGCAAGTATTAATCAATCTTGAATTCGTGTCATAACGCTGCATGATTAATATTTTATTAGAAACGACGCGTCTTTACAACTGGTCATCTATAGCCACTAAATTATCTCGCACCTTTCACTCGATAATACCCGACCGAGCGCGAGAGAAGATGAACCGCGGCCCATACATACGCAACCGAATGGTCGAGTTCTGCGACTGACGTTCACGTGACGATGCGTAGCTATTCAACTTCGAGTATAGGATACGCAGAATCGTATGTATTCCGATGCGTTATTAAGCCCCGAGGAATTAGGATTTTGCGTAATTCCAGGTATGTATAGTACAGTAAACGTCTTTGTCGCGAGCAACTGCGAAATCTCCTCGTGCATTTCTCCAATTGGTTTACGTGGGAAGTCGATGGTGTATTGTAGATATTTTGATTTCATTGCTTTAGTGAAATTTTATTTCAATTTTTGTTTCTTTATTGGGAGATAAAGATGATAAACATAATTATACTATAAATACGCGTATATATTTTTATATAAACTTAATTTATTAAAGAAAAACGTTTTTTAATTTATTTCCTCATAACTCATTTACGATTCTAATAGAATTAATTTTTTTGTAATTATAAACTACATATTCTGTGTTATTATTGAATATAGCATTGTTATTTAAAAAAATCGAAAATTATTTTTATAATTTTCGTTAAAAACGGCTAATATTTAATGAAAAAATCTTTATTACTTATCGAACCAACGGTAGAGATTCACATGTTTCGTTGAAACCAGCTTCACTTACCTAAAACAGAAGAAAATAAAAATATATTAATTAATGTAATCACATTTTGCAGCAAATATATATTTTTTAGTATTATCCGTTTATTTAAAAAATATGTGACCTAGTGTAGCGCAGCTTTAAGTGTTGCCTTTACGTAAAAGAGCAATTTTTAGCATGAAACCAACAAAGTTTGCTTAGTAAAGTTGTTCCACGTAGAAACCATGAAAAATATTATCTAAACAATATACAAAAGAAAAATCTTTGAAATCTGAAAACTCCTACGTTCCTCACGTATAGCGATCCATCAAAATAATGTACCAAAACGAACTATACGTCGTAATTCTCGCAACGTACATTAGAGTTATAAAAACTCATTACCAAGAATAAGTATAAGGCCGCGAAGCGTAATCGAAGAATCGCGTTTTTCACGCGACGTTATCATTGAGTAAATATATATGTATATATATATTTATTATTTTTCTAGCACCGGTAAAAACGCGAGGAAATAAAATTCCCGAAAGGACATCCTTGTGATTTAAATGAGCTGCGTTGAAAATGGAAGTAAAAAAGATTGAAAAATCGTGGAGAAACCCGGTAGGCGATTTGTCAGTTTCCGTCTAACGCGGCAAAATCAACGGGGAGGGACTTGCAGCGCCACGTATGCAACGGATCAATACCCGGGCAAGCCCTTTCTGCACTGTGTGTAGCCCCTTTCCATGGGTTGTCCCTTCGCACGCACCCTTTATGCAACAAGTCTTATTTGTGAGGCTACGTTTGCCGATGAATGATGAGGGATATGGCTTTGTTCACAAACCGGCAAGGATATATATTTTCTGTCATGGTTTTATTAGTTGTTGAACTGACGTTACCTTTTAAGCTAAGTAAAAATTATATTTTTTTTAAATTAACGCTATGCCTTCTGTTGAAAGTGTCAGATGCACGAAGTTACGAATATCTTACGATATAATGAAAATATAACGCTTCACTTCGTAAACTTCCACGTCTTTTGGGATTCAAGAAAGTCACTTTGAAGCACATTTTCAAAACTACATTTAACTATATCTGTATACTACATTGAAAGTATTTTGAATTTATCTAAGAATAAAAAGTAAGGTATATACGGAAAACAAAAAAATAATTATAGTCGTTCGTACAATTAATGTCAGCGTAAAACACACGATTTAAAACGAGAATTGTAAATTGAATTTATTTAAAATGACTACGTGAGTAATAAGATAATTTACATAAAGGAAATCTAGACATCATCCTACTCTGTTTCAACTCTAACTATTTATGAAGCGCAATAACTTTAATAATAATTAAATATTTAAATATTCGAATTACAAAACGTTGTAATAACAATAATTTCTAAACTTAGATTTTTCTATTCAATTATACAGTATACGATTAAAAAACCAGTTTACACTTAGGTATATATTTCAACGGAATAAAAGTTAGTTTCTCATTTAAAAATTTGTAGTTGAAAACCAAGTGACGGAATGGGTGTGTAAAATAAAACCGTAATAGGTTATCATGTTGGAAAAAAGCAAGATTCAATTAACTCAAACTACATGACACTAAAAGCACTAGAAATATCAAAGAATCATATGAAATTTCAAGCGTGTTCGCAGAGCAAACTTTTCTACAATTCGTTAAAAACAAACTTGGTAACAATTGCACGTAAGGTTGAAAATAAAAATCTTATAGATCGAGTTACAAAAGGCAACATTCATTTGCGATGGGGATCATGCACAAAAAAAAGTATAGTTGACGTAAAATTGTCTGGTTGTTAAGAATTTAATCTAAAAAAAAAACTTTACTGGCAAACTGTGCGTTACAAAAAAATGTAACACGCAAGGTCTTATAAAGTTATAGGGCTGTTGGAGCGAGGGAATTATACAAGTTGAATTCCTCGAAGTGTTCGTAAATTCGTTGTATCGATGCATTAAGCGTAATGTGCAAGACAATCGTATTCCCCTGGCTGAGAGTAAGAGTGGATTTAATTGGAAGAAGGAATGTCTCTGCGAATCCTACTCAAAGTCTTTAAATCGATTACTTGCTTTTTAACGAATTATGTAATAATTGCAAACAAGATTTGGAATTGAAAAATATACTTTCAACCATGAAATCTTTGATCGCAAGTTATTATACAATTACTTTAAAATACCTTGAATTACATTTTCATTTAACTTAAGTCGATCGAGTTGAAGAGAAATATAATAATTTATTTATATAATTTATACGTAAATAAGGCGTC
The DNA here is from genome assembly GCA_026168455.1 of Theocolax elegans. Taxonomy (NCBI): domain Eukaryota; kingdom Metazoa; phylum Arthropoda; class Insecta; order Hymenoptera; family Cerocephalidae; genus Theocolax; species Theocolax elegans. Next base: position 74,601,491 of record CM047426.1, on the reverse strand, counting down.
TAAATTTTCATTCGTATTTTAATAAATTTAAAGGATTAAAAGTTAAAAAATTAACCGCAAATATATAATGAAGAGATTTGTATACAAAATATATAAAATAGTAAACAACACTTCGCGTAAGAATATCTGTCTAATATAATAAATTCAAGAGACTTCCGTAATAGAGTCGCGTTGCGACAGAGTACATCAATAATTCAATTGGGGATTCATTGAAAGAATCATCATCGAGCGATGAAAAAGCAGCGAGCACGAAAATTCTCAGCCTTGACGTTTATTTATTAGAAAATCACGCTCTCAACGAGATATATAGACGCGAGGCTGCTGTATCCTTCTGTCTAATTACAGCTACGGAGACTCGGAAATTACACGGCTGTATACACGCGGTCCAACGAGGACAGTAATAACGCTATAGTCTATAGCGGTACACGTCCATTTTCTCGTAATTCCGTTTCTTTTCGTTTCGATCTCACATTTCGGTGTATTTTCTCTCCTCCTCCCCCCCCCCCCCCCTCTCTCTCTCTCTTTCCATCTTGTTCTTCTCTAAGCCATATTAGATATATTTATTTTTACATTGACTCGGTCGATTAACCGTGCGATTTTTCCGGCAGTCGTTTATTGATCTAGTTGCAGATTCGATCGTGGGATTTGTATATTTATATTCGTAGGTGTTCATAGCAATTTTAATAATTTGATCCTACTTTTTATACGAGTGAGTCAGTAGTGTGATTTTCTTGGCAATCTACTATAAGATCTATAATTTTTGTTTGTAAATTACTATTTAACGACCGCTTATTAACATATTCCTCGTTTTATGAAAATGAAAATTTAATAATATCATTTGTAACAACGTACAATTTGTTAGCATATAGTTTTTTTTTTTAAAGTTGAAATTCGTATTTCAATTACAAAGAGCTCACTTATCAAAATCCCTGATAAAAAATCGTATTTGCAGCATCGAATCGACTTACCCCGTAAATCCGAGCGATAAATAACTCGAGAATTCGGAAGTAACAATTGAGCCCGAATCGAGAATAGAAGAGTCGACTGCAAAAGCTACGCGCGAGAGTAAAAGAGGTACACCCTTGTTACCGCGGCCCCACCCAAGACAGATATAAATGATGCACGCGGCCGACGCCCTTTAACCGGTGATTGATACGTAGACGTACCAACGCATTTCGATTATTTTTCTCGTACGAGCACCCGCATTTGGTGTATTAACTCAAACCAGATGATACAATTAGTTACTCTCACGGAATTATACTACCTCCCCCAAATTCATCTTTCTCCAACACAATCATTAAATTAAAGTGTATATACATGTACCCCTACCTATTTTATTATTCTATACACTCAGACTGATGGTTCGTATACTATTATTATATTTACCGAAACAATAATAAACGGTTTTGTAATTTTAAATTTATCCCACTTTATTGAAAATAATATTTTTCATACTTTTAGCTATACGGCTATTCTTAGTTCTGTGTATTAAAATAAAATGTACGATGTGTATAGCAGTAACCAATATTTACAGATAAACGATAATTAAAGTAGATATATTCAAACGACTATTCGATCAATAACTGACATTAATAGGCATATATTAAAATAATTTAATAAGTCAAGAAAAAATACGAGAGAAAAAACTGCAAATGTAGTTTGACTTCTTATTTGCTTGCCGTAAAACCCGATTAAATCGGTACGGAGGGGATAAAAAAGGGGCAAAGGGTGCTCGGTGAAATAATACAGAGAAAAGTCAAAGAGGAAGCGCAAGCGAGTCTAAAAAATATTGTCAACGGCTGCTGCGGACGTTGCGGCTGACTTTTACACACATTCGCATACACCGTTATATAGTTTCGAAATATTTTTTTTCTCCCTTTTGTTTTCATATGAATTATATTGCTTTACAATTGTTTTCCAATTTTGGTTTTATTTACTTTTCAAATTTAATTTTCCATTCTCGTTGACGACAAAAAAATGTGTTAATAATTATTTTTGTATTTATAGTGATCCTTACGGTATGCTTAGAGCACATATGCGAATAATATATTTATTAATAAATTCGTACCCAAATCATATTGTGCGTCTATAAATAACACACTTTACTTATAAATTAATGAATTTTCAATAATTGTAATATATAAGAATAAAATATTGATTTGCAAATGTGAATTTCAGAAGCTTGATTAACTATTTATATGCATAAAATATGCGAGTTTTTAATACTATCAATATGCACATCACAGAAATTATTTTTTAAAAATTACATCGAGTTGAACCTATTATTGTTTGAATTTAAAATCAATATTACTACAAAAAATTAATAAATATTCATAAAATTTAATATGTTGAATACAGTTCTCTTTTAAAGATAATATCGTTTATGGCTTATATGCTTCGTACAGTGTTCTTATTTCATACATTAGAATTTTAAAAAAGCAGTTGGTAAGTGTCAAGAAAAGGTATATAAAGGATATATATATATATATTTATATACAATTTTATTTTGTTACGTCGTTTTTATAATAATGATGCAAATTCAATGTGTATATATATATATATTGAATTTGCATCATTATTGTAGAATCGATGTAACAAAATAGTTTGATGAAGTATTTACAACCAACGCTTTGATCAAAGATGTGAAAAATCGATGAGCGGAGAAGCGCGGAATGAAGTATTGCAGGTTCCTTGGCGAGGCTTTCTCATGCGCGTTTTAATGCATCGCGAGCCGTTTCGCAATCCGAATTAGAAAGCTCCCGAGGCCGTTGCATCTGGTTATTTAACGCTCTTTCCGTGCACGCACTGATGTCACTCGTGGTCTTTACGTGCCTTTTCGATCCACCGGCAGATAGATTTAAATTTTCCCGTTCTCTCTTTTTTTTTCAATCAAAATCCATTTATTTCGTATGCGTGAATGATTGCCTTTTGTTTTCATTCCTGGCATTGTAAATGAAACCTATGTGTAGGTTCGTTTGGATTTTATGATTTTTGGTGAATGACACTGACAGAAATGCTGTCCGTTTTCTATTTCATCTTTCAAAATAATTAGCAAATATTTTAGAAAAGCTTTTAAAGTATACTGATTATACTTTTACTTATTTTGCTATCATAAACAAATTTGTTACTCTGTTAATTTTGAAAACGTAATTTCGCTTGAAAAAAGGCAGAGTCAATTCGTTTTAATTTAATGAAGAAAATAAATATGTATTATTTGTACATAACTATTCTAATCATGTCGTTATTTCATATTCATCGTACACGCAAATAAATAGCTATCTTCTGTACATTTCCTATAAACAAAAAGATAAGTCTGGTAAAAATCTGGTAAAAAAAGATTTTATCAAAACTTGACAAATTTTTTCATAAAAACTTATTTAAGTACTTGTAAAATTTAAAAAAGTGTTAATTTCAATAGAATTTGTTTTACTTGTTAGTCCTTCAAATTTCAACACTCTTGATAATTTTGATAATATTTGTATTGAATATTTTAAAATAAAATAATTATTATCGGATGTTATATAATTTAGAGAATATGGTAACAGTTTTTAGTGGTAACAGTGACAAAAATGATAACTTAGTTACTGAATATTTAATAGATTAAATCGTGACAATAACAGTAAAATAATAGAAGCAAAAAAAAGAGATTTAATAATAGGTGGGGAATTGATGAAAACAGCACGAGTAGAGTTATAAAAATCCAATTTTCTGAATGTTATAAACAATAATTTCTACACAGTGATTTTTATCCGGGCAATTTCTAACTTGAGTATATACACACGCAACAACCGATAAACCTAGTATTAAATAATCAAATGCCACATCCTACGCAATCGGTAATAAATGTTTCGGATCAAAAGCGCAGAGCAACAATTTACAACGATCGTTCAACCAGGATGTCAAGCATTACATATTACGTACAAACGAATGTAATACTGAATATATCGATAACCGATATAACAAAAATCTCAATGTCGATGGAAAAAAGAGGTCCAGCATTCCCCGATACCCGTCGCGAGGCAAAAATCCAGCTGCGATTATATGAGAGAAGGAAGGAAAAAAAAGGAGGATAGCGATTATATAACTGTCCTGAGTACAAGCGATCGCGAGTTACGTCGCGTATTAAACGGTAACGAGACCTCGCGGTCCCCATTCACGAATATAATTTCACTTTCACGGCCATGGCCAAGGATTCCATGAATAACCGGACGAGATCGAAGGACGCGTGAAATTTTTCGAGATACCGTTCAATTAATATACGAGCTGTACGAACTTTTTACTTACTCTTTTATTTTGTTATTAATTTTTGACGTATACGTTTCAAAACTATAATAGCGAACAATTTAGCGGCAAATATACGCATGAAAAATGAATTATTTGAAGTTTTTTTACAATTGACGTGTGACTTTAAATTCTTAATTTGGCAATAAATTATTTATAAACTTTTTTTATGTTAAAAAGCAGTATAAAGCGATGGTTATAACATTTTAATTATTAAACCGCACATCGTATAAATCTTATTTGAGTTGTTTATATACACTCTCGTTGAAATTGAAAAAAGAGAATGATGTGCTAATTTCAAGGTGATGTTAATTCAAGTGTTCGCTGTATTCCAAGTAAACAGATAAGATTTAGTGAACTCGATCCATATATATATACAACGTTGAAAATTAAACTGCAAATACGTTACAAATTGAATCCAATGTACGAAGTTTACAAATTCCCGTAGGTACATTAGTACTTGCAAAAGCTGAACATGGTGAAAATAAAGTAATAATAAAACTTAATTTAATTGTATTAATTTGAATGCAGTGCTCGAGCCGCATCTGTGAAATTAAATCGACAAAGCATATACCTACATATAAATAATAAATAAACTTTGGCAAACAGGAAATACTTAGAACAGCAACTTCGAGAATACGTTACTGCAAATTGCGAAATGAGGTTCAATCGACGAAAAAAAACCAAGTATTATTCTCCTTACGAAATTTGTCGAGACGATTACAACTCTTGCTTATTCATTCGACAGCAACAAAAACAAAAATCTCACGACGCAGCAATTTTCGTTTGAAAAGCAGGTATGCGCCTTTATTAGAAAGCAGTAACACATTGCCGAGGGAGAGAAGAGGGAAAAAAAGAATGTGGAACATAATCGTGGTAGAAAACCCGTTTAGAGGGTGTAACAAGGTTATTGCCAGGATTGTACGCCCTGTGGTGCGATGTGCGTGAAAAACGGGAGGGGGGAAGCCACGAGATGTAAAAGAAGCAACGAGAACCGTGGAGTATAAAAGGCTTTTCGAGACTCCGAACATCTCTCTGATCAGTTCTTATTTACGTGTACGTATTATATGTATGTGTATAAGTAGATTTCTCATTCCTGTATTTTAAATTGCTTTTTTTCTTTTCTGATGCCGTATAAGTACTAATTACTTATGCTTTATATAAATTCTAACTTCATATTGTATATCAATCAAAATTTTGTTTGCGTGCAGTTATTGATCGTGATGTGGAATAACAATTGAATAGTATAATAGATATTTTTCTCTATCTCTGACACATTTACGAAACGCTGTATATCGCCATCAACGTAAAATGTTCGATAAAATAAGGAGAGAAGAGAAAATGTTCATAAACCTAAAAACAAAAGTATTCGATTCTATCGAGGGGACAATGGGATGTTTGAAAATGTAAAATAAAAAGGAGTGAGGATCACGACTACAGCGAGTTTCGTAGTTGCTATATCAGAAAGAGGGAGTCTTTTATCGTAGAAACTCGGAGAGTAAGAAACAAGGCGATACCGTCATTAATCTTGCATTACCAGCACAATGCGATTCGCGCAGTTTTTGTGCTGCTTTTTTTGCTCACTGGACTTTTTTCGATGGGACGTTTGCTCTGATATCTCGAGGAAGTGTCGAGTCCACTTCGCCTCGCTCTTATCTTCGACTGATTTTCAAGTTTATTGGACAAGGTTATCTTGTATCTTGGTGACGATTAAACTCAATTAAAAGCTTAATATTCTTCGAGAATTTTCTAATTAAATGATGATCACTATCTAAATTAATTATATACGTGACCAGGAATTTTATGTGTCCGATATCCTGGTAACAGAATATCATTTGATTATTCTTTCCTTTAACTTTATCAGTGTGGATTGGATATTTCGGAAAATTCTAAACTAAGGTTTAGCCCATATTCTTATTTTTAAAACTACTCGTCAATACATGAAATATGTAAAATACATTCAGCGATAAAATTGGAGTCAGATACGTCGATATATTGTGCAGTTATTTGAGCGCTCGACTACTTTTATAAATTTTATCATTAATATTAATTAAAAGTAATAATAAGTGTTACTTTTATGTTAAAATAATTATATCTTAGATCAACGCCTATAACGTTTGTTATTAATTAAAATAATTTTTTTAATTCTGTAATGAAGTTTTGGCTTAAAAGACAGCTAATAGTCGCGGAAAGCGGTTTTGTATTGATATTCTTTTATCAAAATTATTACTAATCGGATTGTTTGCAATACCAGAATAATTTGCGACTATCATAGTTCCAATTTAATATTTCAGATCATTTAATAAAAAAAGACGAGTTAAGCATGAACATCTTACCGTAAAATAAAATTATTAATTTATAAGCATTAATAGTACGAGACTCTTTTACAAATCTCATACTATTATTGGATAAATTTCAAAACTTAATTATTTGATTACAATCAATTTTTGGTAGTCTGATAGCGCTTGGGCGAATATGTCCTAGTGGGCACTAACGGGTTAATAGCTAGTTTACATGTTTGCGAGGGACCCTGCTTGAAACAATCTACCCTCTCAACTCATTAGGCTTAGAAACCAAGTTAAATTATCAATGTTTTTAATTGCATATTTTAATATTTTATAACCAAACATTATTATCACTCTAATCGTTTATTTTACTACAATTTTTATTTATTTTGTCACTTTAATTTATTTTAACTTCTCAACTTTATTGTATTTAAAATTTTAGCGACCAGATGTTACTTTTTTATATTAACCATTAGTTATTATAAGCTTTGCATTTTTTTAGGGTAAGATTCTGTGTTAAATTCTATGAATATCTCTTGTTGACGGAAGAGAGACGGGATTGCATGACCCTTGCAAATTATGTGACGTACACAAGTTCTGTAGCAAACCTAAGCTGACTATGACAGCTGTCACGTTATGTCTTGAAACTTTTGATTTGACCAAACACAACCGGTGGTTCTTCGTAGGTTTTTCTTTTAAAATTAACTGATGAATTTATTTAACATGTAAATTGGTTTAAATATTTCCAATGTAACCTAGTAAAAGTAAACTGATTTGTTTACGGAAATAAGTTTTATTTTCGAGCTAAATGATATTTTCCACGGTATGGATTTTAAATATTAAAGCTTTTTAATTTATAGAATGCGTTGTACTGACGAAAACTTTTATACGTTACTGAAAATATTGAAGAAATCTACGGTTAATAATAATTTTACAAGTGTTTCAACAATATATTAAGCTACGATATTTGAGGCAAAAGTTAGCTGAAAAATATATTGCAAATAAAGGAAGAAGATAAATATGACTTAACAATGGCAGTTAGAACTCAAAGATCGACTGAATAACAATTTAAAGGTCGAAATATGGCAAAAGCGCCTTTGCAGGAGGCAACGTCGTATTAATAATCCAGCGGTCAATTTAACCGAGATGAGAGAAAAAGGTGGGAGAGAACTCTACTCCCATCGGAAAAGCGCGACGCGAATCCTCCCGCGTCTCGACTTCCCCTCTGGAGCTTATCGCTTGAGCTGATCGCTCTATGCATAAAATCTAGCCATTCCTGGGAGGGCCAACCCATCTTTGTAGGAAACACGAGAGAAAACGGTCTCGTCTGCTGCGGATAATGGAAATTTTGTTGCGCATTATTTTATTTTTTATTGTACTATAGTGATGCTCTGTAATTTTGTCACACTGTGAAAAACAAATTTGGCGCGTTCAATAAAATATGTTATCCTGTATTTTTAAAAATATTTGTTTAAAACCAATAAACATTTTATGTAGTTTTAAATACGTTACCTTTACATCAACTAATACTCCTAATAAATATTTATTGGTTTCAGACAAATAGATTTTTCAGGAATATACTTATACAATACAATATTTTATTGAATCCACTAAATGTTCTTTATTTGCAAGTTTAGCATTTATATTTGCATGTATATCGATCCTCAATAACAATTATTTATTTTTCTCGATGCATTTAATGGTTGCAATATTTATATAGACGATTCCACCTTGCAGTTTTAAATTTCAAATCTTCTCTCTCCGTAATATATAAAGCTCTCAAAAACGACAAAATAATAAATGTACAGAATAGTAGAAATAAGAAAGGTTCATCTCTATACAAATTTAAAATAAATTTAAATATTTTAATAACGTAGAAAACTCCGTAGCGAACAATTATGTTTTCAACAAAACTGTTCTCACATTGTTGTAAAGGAAAATCTGGATACAAAGTTGATTCTAAAACTCCCCTATAGATATTAGCATATGCGAGAAAGTAAAGTTTCGTATGGGATAAAAAAAAGCCGCACGAATCCTATTGTAGAAACGTAGGCTTCATTACGAAAAGGAGCTCATGTAAATGTCGAATATTCGCGTAGAGGCTAATGAGGGGTCAGATATTCGCACACGCCACGTGAAAAAAAAGAGGTCCTCGGCCGAAAATTTCGGGAGGCACAAAGCCCCGTGTGTATTTTGTCGTCGTGGTAGTTGCGGTTCTTCGAGCCGTAAACTCGTGCCTGGAATATAAAAGTCGAGTCTAAGGGCTACACGTAATTGTGTCGAGAATCATTCAAGATGCGACACGGCTGCGCCAATCTTTTGTACTGACGTGTTCTTTTCCTTCGCTCTTTTGATTATACTCTGCTGCGGGATGAATCCGCTTTTCAGGCCAAGTGTCGCGTTCATTCTGTTTATCTTACCGAAATGAGAATATTGCGTTATCATTTTCAATTTTATTTCTTTTTTATACAACTGTACTTTCGGTCTTTATGTGCTTTTATATTTCCTCCTGCCTTAGATGAAAGTAAGTTTTAAATTAAACTTTTTATATAAACCTATTTACAAACACTATTTACACAAACATTTGCATTTTACTTTTCTTTATACCAAGTAAAACTACGTTGTAAACTTTTAACAAAAGTTAAAAGAGAACTTTTAAGCGGGAATAGAGAAATACATATTTTTACAAAGCTTTTGGATTAAAACTAGCTATTTCAGTTGCTATAATGATAAAGACTTTATTTTCCGATAAATCCGCATATGGAGAAAACTTGATAATACATGAAAAGTATATAAATATTCGTAAGATATATCGCTAATTGACTGTTTTTTTGTTGGTATAATTAAGATAAGTTAAATGAATAAAAATTAAATTTCCTTTTCCAAATTTATTATTAGATTGGCTTTGATCATTTGATAATTAAATTGTTATAATTGAATGACTACATTAAATTCTTAATTTATAGAAAAATTTATGATATGCGTAATGATTATTCCAGTGTATAACATTTGTCAAATACAAATTTAAAAATGATCTAATTGTCGTAACGTGATATAATATCATGAATAAAGATTCTTTACGCATCGCTCAATTCGATAAAAATATCCGATATGTTTGATACTGAATATGTTGTGTACGAAATACGATATATCTTACTTAATATTAGGAATACAAGTTTCACGATAATAATAATTAGTCATGTAGTTCTTAAACATTTTATTATATTAAATATGTTGTTTGATTAAAAAAGTTGTTAAGCTAAGAAGTCGTTGACTTGTACGTTAAATTTGTTAAAATACAAAAACAAGTGCAGACACACACTCACATACGCACTGATACCATCTTCAACATTCCGCAAACCCCTTCATAAAACTCCTAATAACGAACGAGAAAGAGAAAAAATGAATGCGTGTATACAGACACGTTGACGATTAGCAGAGAGTCGACAACAAAAAGCGCAATCGATATACCGAGCGGTGAGTTCACCATTTCTCTCTCTCTCTCTCTCTCTCTCTCTCTCTCTCTCTCTCTCTGTCTCTCTCTCTCTTGGTCGGTGAAAAATCCACAAAAAGCCTCGCGGGTACCTCGCGGAGATGTGTTTTCCGGACGAGCTCGACGATTTCCCACGCTCCGAAAATACGCTCGACGTTCAACGACCTCGTAGAGGAATATCGTGTCTGCCCCCGCAGTTTACGCGAGAAAAACGCGGATGCTGAAGGGTATGTAGATTTGGAAAATTTTTGAATGATTTCTGATTTGAATGGGTTTTCAACATCGTCACAAGTTTTTCAAAACGTTTTCTTTGTAATATTGACTTTTTCGAAAATGGAATTGTTATATTTTATATCTATAACGTCAGATTTTGTTGATAAATGTTTCTCGATGATTTTGGAGCATATTCGATTGTAAGGTACTCTTTGTATCAAACTTGGAATCAACATTTTTATCGAGGACATAAGCGTTAAAATTTTAAAAAAGAAAAATAACAAATCATTAAAAAGTTCAAAGAAGAAATTGTAATTTACTATTACGCGCAACTCATAAATAAACATGAATATAATATGCTAATTTATTGTCAATATAATCACTCGTAAAAACCCAACTTACTACTTAATAGATTAATTATTCAGTAATTATAAATAATATATGATTATATTTAAAAACACTTGTAAAGGAATCGTACCATTACATTAATTTCTACTAGCAAAATCGCAAAATACGAATAAATTAGGTTTCATAAGAAAAGTAAAGTAGAGCATGTTTAATAAATTTGAAGTTTTAAAAAATTTGTCAAAGTAAAGTTTTACACGTGCCAAACAGTGTAACTACAAGGTTAGTCGAAACGGATCATTTTGCAATTACGATTTTCTGTTACACACGCGATCGAAGAAACTGCTGTGACTCGCAAAGAAACTAAGTATCGCCTGTATCAACGTTTCGATCTCGCAAAAGAAGCAACTTACATGACGCTTGTTTACAAATCACATCTGAACCGATTGTGTGTTGGTCAAGTTTTTTTTTAAACATGAACCGCATGAACTTTCGCATGCTAATTGATTGCACAGCATTTTAAAACACAACAATTTTTCCATTGATCGACATCGTTTTTTTTTTTTCGTATCAACAAACTTATATGTTATTTATAGCGACAATAAAAAATGTGTATACATAATCTTTCACCTATTTTGTCAACTTGTTAGAATATTTTATACTCCTTATTAAAATGTGTATGATTAGTTATTGTAGTACCAAATTATCTTTTTAATTCATTCAAAATATTAACATTGTTTAGATAATACATATTCGTATGCAAAAAATTCTAAAAACTCTTTTTTATAAAAAAATACTTTTGAAGAATGTTACGGTTTTCAAAGTAGTTGCAGTATAACAGATTCTCTTGATGTGGACACGGTAAAAAGAGTACACCTTCGGTAAACAGAAAGATGAAAAAGGGTCGCTCAAAGAAAAGCCACGAGAGAGTCAGAAAAACAATTTGAAACGTAAAAATGAAAAGTTTTGCATCCTTCGTAAAACAAGGGCACTGAAATAAATGGAAAAAGCTACATTATTATTAACATACCTTCTTCGTATCACGTTCTTTTAAAGTGGTATATTAAAAATTTCTGCTCATTTTGCAAATTCAAAGAATTTCCTCCGCATTAAATATTAAAATAAACAGTTTACCATATATCATATTTAATTATATAATAATGATTGGTGTTATTTACTTTGACAGTACAATTAAAATACTTATGTCACTTGATTTTCTTAAAAAAACAAACAAATAATTATCTAAAATCTTTTAGTACTACTCTCTTTGCTTTAAATATCCAAGTGAGACTTCATAGAGTAATCTGCTTAGATCAAATATGAATATTGACAGCAAAAATAAATATAACTTGTATGCAAGTTTTAGAAATGTTAAATGAAATATCTGCAGTGATGATTGTAATACAACTGATTATTATAACTTCTTAACTTTCTTTCTCTACTATCGCAGTGATCTTTTTCGTGTGTTTATTTTTTTAAACGACTAGAATACCGCGAAATGTTAATTATGAAAAATTCGAAATTATTAGTTTACGTCCGTCCAATATCGAATAAAAAGTAGTCGGAACTTAAGTTTAACTTGTGACAGGTCGACGACCCAGTTTATCGGTGAAGAGACAAAAGAACTTCCTTGAAAATATTTATGGCGAATGTTTTATCTTGTTGAAAATAAAATTTGCTTTTGAAAGAAGCAAGTGTACAGATAGAGAAACAAAAGAGAGTAACGAGAATCGCATTTAAATAGAATCGACAACCTTCGGCTCGGTTTTATCCGACTAAACCGCGAACACACTAATGCGAGTCGTTTAGCTACTTAGCTTCGACCTATTTCTAGTTGATTCGCAATTATTCGCTAGAACATATTAATTTCTCTCGAGATACTAGACCGTAACCGAGTCGATATCTGGCTTGCCAGAGCCCAGCCCGAAATTCTCTACCTACCTATACTTTCAGTTCTACGAATCAGTCTTGATATGGAATATTGTTCAACTATATCAATTTACCTTTTAAAAATTTTACGGAGTTTCAGTCGTTTTCGTTTTCGTTTCCCTTATTTTTAACGTATAATGCAATACGGTTTTAATTATATTGTCAAAATTAAAAAATACGAATAAGTACTGAATTAAATTATAGTCGATAAAAACTTCAAATATTGTGTTATTATAATTGTAAATAAAGTCCTGGGCTGCATTAAAGCTAGTTAAAATAATATAATTAAATTGTTTATTAAAACGAAAAAATACAGATTTTTGAAACGAAATAACTAGTTAAAACTAACTGACGTGTACGTTGATTTATTAATATCTTTTTTTACGATAGCACAAGTCAATTCGATTAAACGTCTGTCACTGAAACACACAACTTTCAATTTGCTTACAAATGTAACACATCGAGTTCATTAATTATTCAACTAAAATTTAACCCAAGTACACAAAATCATTTGTGTGCGAAAGCAAACATATACATGAAAATTGCTTGGCCAGTACGAAATGAAAATTTGCGAAATTAATAACCGTGTAAGGAAAAATCTTATTAGGAAGAATAATGCTCCAACTCTAAGGGCGTATGTAACGAGAAATGTTGCGCAAAGAAATCACTAGATATAAAAGGCCTTGAGCTACATCATTCCTATAAAAAAGTTTCTTTTATAATACTTGCATTGCAATGGATTTTTATTAAAATTTCAATTAGAAAACAATGCAATTCTACACGTGCGATAGAATTGATTATCTCGTTATTTATAAACAAATTCGATTCCTTCTTGCAATAAAAATGGAATTCTTATCGAGGCATTTCCTCTATCTTATCAGTGCTCGAATGCAATGTTTTTACATACTTTTAAGCGTGAATTGTATTTCGAAAGCTTACAACGATTAAATCGACTATTACAATGAGTAATCGATCATGCATTTATTTTGTATATTAACAATGTTATTATTGTTATTATCGAGTAATAATGCATAACGGGGAATATATTTATTTTTAATATTAATTCGATCGTTAGAATTTTAAATGGATTTTATAATTGAATAATATTCAATATGCATATGTGTACTGCAAGTCAAAGAATTAAATTGAGTTATATTGTACGCGTTTGTAAAATCGTATTATTTATTGGTGGATTTCAATTTTTATCTCCGATTTTATAAAAAAAAATTAATTATTTAATATAAAAATATTTATGATAATTCCAAAAAGTGATGTTAATCATCCGTCTTAAAAATCATTTAAAAATGTAAAAATTTGAGTATTTTAATAAATTTGCTTAACTTTTATTTATAATTTACTTATACGAAAGAACGAGAATAAACTTTCTTTATTTTTGCAACAATAATAGTAGATAGCAATACCTCCATAAAAGAGTTACTGCAGAAATTGTTGCCATAAACTTTTAAAAGCTGATTTTATTTATTTTTCAACCGCGTAAACGGCGTCGTGTTGTATTTTATACTGTATTTTCCTAAAAGCAAGAATTTTGTAATTTTTATATAAAAAATGGTAAATTAATATTAAGTTCTAAAAGCAATGTTTTTCATCAATCCATGGCCAGTGCAATTTACAAGAAGCACAACCAGTTGTTTTATCGCGTAACGGTGAACAATTTTTTTACGATTTTTAGTAAATATTTGCACAATCACTCGCACCATTTATAAATAAAAGCTTTTTTACCGCCGTCGAAAACGAAACAAATATTCGTTAAAAATTACGAAAGTGCTTCTTGAGCGACGAAAAACCCGAAAGTTACTTTATTTAAAATCGCTTAATTAAATTATTCTAACGACAAAGTAGTAATATTATTAAACTGCGAATGAAAAATGTCGACCCAGTGAATGATGTATTCGGATTCGAAAACTATAAAACATGAGCACAAACAAAAATACAGAGGCGTAAGTGTAAGAAAAATGTAAATGGCATAACATCAAGACAGCTAGTTGTCAAAAGTAAACTGGAACTTTCGGCGGTAAGAGTAAAATACGAGTGTAGAAGAAGAAGAAGAAGAGTAAGGTTGAACGAGGAGAAATGTAAAAAAGAAGGAAAAGAAGAAAAAGAAGGTATAGTAAAAGAGTGCAGAGTGGTAGGTGTAGGTAAGTGTATCCCGGTTACCTGTCGGAGCTCTCGGAGCTGTCGTATCGATCGGCGCAGCGCTTCTTGGCGCAGGGCCCGCCTCCTACGTCCTGTTGGGCCTTCTTCTTGGCCTCGGCCCTGGTCTTCCTCTGCTGGCCATCCGCGTCGAGCGATTCGTCGCTCTCGAGGGTCTTCTTGGTGTTATCCTTGCTACGCCCGGCACCAACAACACCACCATTATTATTATTATTAGACACACGTAGCTTCTTGCGGCTCTCGGCGATTTCACTGCGTTCAACGAGCACCACCGCACTCGCGATTTTGATATTATCGGTACCCTCGGGTCGTTTGTGCCGCTCCCGGGGCACCCCCGGCTCCGTGGACGACAGCGATTCTTGAACGGACGGCCCGTCTGCCATCTTGCGAACGAACGTACTGAGAGCCTCCTCGTCGCCGAGCCGAGCCGAGCCGAAGAGTCGAGTTGTGCGCCCTCCCCACTACTGCATCACTCGGCTCGAGTCGACTCGCGGGCCGCGGCGGGTCGCGGTACACACCTATCACCGCTCTGGCCGAAGACCTCCCCCGCTCCTCGCCGCCCCGACCCGGCCGCCGCTCCGCGCTTCGAGCGATCCGCATCCGAGCTCGTAATCTCGTATCGCCCTGCGGTCTGCGCAACCGTCACAACCTCGGTCACGGCTCCCGATCCTGCCATGTGCTGATCACCCTTTTTCCACTTTTCCTTCCACCCGCCTATACCCCGCCGATACCCGCCACTCGCTTCGATCTCCGTCACTTCGGAGCTTTCGACGCTTACCCGTTCAAATTCTTAAAATTAACTTAATTTACATTAATCACATCGATTCGCACTATTCTTTACAAGCTATTTCAGGGAGCACCCGATCTAAAATATCTGTTTATCATCTACTCCATGCATAGACACAATATTACGTCTTCTGTCGATAAATTCAAGCAGCAAAAAAGTTAATTAAATAAAGTAATTTTTACCTCTGATTGTACACCTGGAGATTTCACAACCTTATCCTCGACTCCACGGACAATAAATTTCTTTCAAATAGCGTCTAGGAAAATAAGATACTGGAATACTTAGAAATATGCGTTGTATTACACTCTTAGCGCCAGGGCGCTACTTGATTAAGCTTAATATAACGCAACGAAGTCTCTTCAGCTGCCAGATTCTTCGCTTTAAGTTTTGGTGTACCATAAAGTACATATCCATTACGTTAATACCAAACATTTTTTGTTTTCACGCGGAGTAGCGCAATGAAAAGTCGACAAATTAGCGCGTTAAAAATGTGCTTAGATTTTGAGTGAACCTTTAAATTTAATTAAATTATGTCTTACTTAAGACTGATATTTTAATGAAATTTATTTCTTTATACCCTTTAAAAAGCACTATGTAAAATATAAATAGAAATACATATGATTTATTTAAAATAATATGTAATTTCAATGAGAACGGAAATTGAAATATTATTTAACGTCAATATGTGTTTCAATTTAGCTAGTGCAATTATTTACTTATATAAAAATACAACTTCGAATTTTCACAAAAATCATACAGAACCAGGTCGTTCTGGATCTAGTAAAATTTGAGAACAAATACAATACATTCTCTTCTTGTTACCTTGTAAAATTATAAAATGAAATGAACAAATTTAACGTTGTAAAAAATATTGAGTCTTTAAATGAAAAAGAATTTTAATTATTCTGTTTCACTTAATACGCTAAATATTTGGAGATGTTAATTTAAATTCTATATACAAATGTAATTCCAGTAGGAAAATCCAATTTAAATATTCCACAAAATTGCGACAATAATACGTAAAATGTAATTATTTGATAAACATTCTATTTACGCTAAAATACCGTATGAATATTCATGTGCAAAAATCAGTAGTAATAGCCAGGATCGGTCAGACATTGTTTAATGCATAATTGACAATTAATTAATGTAATAGATACATTACATTACAATATACTATTTGTTTGTTTTTACATAATCATACTTAAATGTTCAGGTTAATAGAACAATTTTGATATTCCCGATAAAAATATTGATAACGATTAATAATTGTATGCTTTTTAAATAGACTTGAGTGAATTTATTAACAATCTTAAAATGTCATGATTTAGTAATAAAACGCGTACTGTACAAAGAAACGGCTGAATGAAGCGAAAAGAAAAAAATGTAATCAAGCTTGTAGGGAAAAATTGGGTTAATCAGCTGATAATTTGACATAACAACAAATGGGTAAGTCGCGATGACGGTACGAGCCGTCTCGGTTCTGTTACGGTACCGTGACGAGTCTCAGCCTGGTCGAACCTCCCCACTTCCGAGCAAGTTATTCGATCGGGCGCGCATGCGTCCATACAGTTGAACAAGGGGATTTTCATTCGCGGGTCTGGCATTTATCTCCTTCTCTCTCTCTCTCTCTGTCTCTCACTCTACGACTCTCCCTCTCTCTCTCTTTGCGAGTGCGTGGTACATTGCGCGCTCTCTCGCTTAGCTCGCTTCTACACCATTAGTCTATCCTCTCTCTGGTGCGCGGTTTTTCGATATATAGCTCAAGACGCCGTCTGTTGTAGGAATATATATATGTTATACCTCCTCTCTTTTTCGCTCTTTCAGTCTCTCCCTCTTCCTATCAGTGTATACATATATATGTGTATATATATAGGTACATGGTTCCTTTCTCTCGGTTATATTGCGCGGCGTTCTCTCCTAGCCAAGGGTCGACACGGACTGCTTGTACCGGTAATTGACACCCTCCGGCACTCATAACTCGCCGGTAATTATTAGAGCTCGAGGCGTCGCGTGAGATGGCGCTTTAATTTATATCGGTTAGCTCGACGGTGTACCGCGAGTACGAGGTATACACTCGTAATCACTTTTGTCAAATTGTTTGGGATTTCGGACCGATGACTGATTTCGTATCGTAACTACTTGCTCCTCTTTCACCACTACTATTTGAATCTCCGAATACACGTATATACCTATATATTTATCTCCGATAGGTACTTATTCCCTTATACACCAATTCTACAGTGTGTACACTCATTGCCATGGATTAGAATGGTATCAGATAAATCGACAATCGGTGAATAAACTGCTCTTCGTTAGTCTCGTTCCTTTCAATTTATTACTTTAATTTATTTTAATTATATTTGTTTTGTTATTACATCGTTATTTATTACTGCGCCAGTAATAACTATTTTTCTTACCACGATAAATATTCTAATAAGCTTTCATAATATATACGTTCTATATTTTTTCTGCTGTACTTTCTATAACTAGAATCGTATTCCATTTTAAAAGTAATAAAAAAATTATATTCGTAAAACGACAAAACTCTTTCTACCTATTTGATTGACATGACCGTTATACGGGAGAACCTTATATTTTTGTCATCGAAAAAAGTGTTGTTCCACAAATATCTCAAAAAGTTATTACCCGATTTAGCTGAAACTTTGAGGGTAGTTTTCTCTACTTATAAGAAATGTGCTGGTTTAGCTTATAAACATAAATTGAAATTGAATCCAATTCTAATACATAGAAGTGCTATTTTAAATTGCTCAAGTAAAAATATAATAAAGTCGCTTTCAATTTCATAAATATTGTATAACACCAATCCGTTGTAAATTAAACCAACGTTTTAGAAAACCAATCGAATCTATAGGAATTTTTAAGTTTAATGCTTATGAAGCATTGATAATATAATGTTAATGTTTCGAGGTTTATTCATTTCGTTAAATGCTAATGAAATAAAGTAAGAAACCTTTTTGCACAAATTATCTATTTCTGAGATTTGAATTTCTACCCATAATAATACTGTTTCCAACTAATCAAGCGCCTAGTGTACCTCTGGATTGGATTTTTTATTATACTTTGACAAAACTAACGATATAAAGATGTGCATATAATGATATTTTTTATTAATACAATTAAAAATTCGTATATTATTAATGAAGCAATAAATATATTGTTATGGAAAAACTGAACAATCAAGTAAATGATTTTTAAGCGATGTATGACACCTACCTGCAGCTAGCGTTCAATTAGCAATATGAAGTGCAGACACGTTAATAAATAAGATTTACCGCATCGCGTATTACAGCACTCTTCTCGTATCAATTTGCAATCTATCGATGTCAAAGCCAAACCACCGATCGAACATGGTGATGTGATAATAGGTTTTTGATTAGCTTACTTCATACAGTTCTTCAATTTGAAATAGTATATAATTAAATACATCTAATTCCATTCTGGTATACTAAATAATGGAAAGAGGTGATGATACTGCACGGAAAGAAATTTGGAAGGCTGAAGCGTCGAAGATTTGGAAACAATGTATGTCCGAAAAATACTGCGTCTTTAGACCTCAAAAATTGGAGTTATTCGCTTCTAAATAGAAGTGTTTCGGTTCCAATAATTTCGGATATACAACGCGCTCAGAATGGAAGTAGGAGCAGTCATACTGGAAGGGCTGGGTATCCGAGATTTCGCTGCGTAGTGAGCTCCGCCCGTTGGAGCTCTCAGACCTCCAAACGTGGTATCTTGTCGGGTCGAGCACGTGAAGCGCATTTTGACTTATAGCGCTTCTTAGAATTAGTCGCTTTAATGTAAAAATTTTTATTATTTTCGAGCTCGCAAAATAAACAGCTATTATTTTCATTTCTATATAAATTATTTTAATACCACTACACAAATATATAATGTAAATGTAAACACTCAACTCGATCGTTCGTATAAGCGCATCCGAGATCCCGCAGATTTGGAAGTCTGAGAGCTCCAAAGCGGAATCAACACGACGCCGTAAAACTCGGAGGTTTTGGGGGGCGCTACTGGGAGCGCTACACTTCGTCTTTGAAGCATGGAGACTCCGAGAATATCGGAGTCTCATAGGTGCCGATTTCGACGCGAATTCTTACAAGAACTTGCATAAATAGTGCCGATTGTCGGAAATGAGTCGAGTTGACATTTATTTTTAGTGTCAGCCTTCCAAATTTCTTTCCGTGTGACCAAAATGTTTTCAAATCGATTTATTTACGTAATATTCAACAATTTTATATTTTTCAAGATTACCTGCATGAAAATGTTATCATTTAACAGATTTTTATCCATTTGTATACCATGAAAAAGATTTTTGACAATGTTAATTTAAGTTTTCCCCAAATCCTCCTGAACAAATACAAAAAATTAAAAATTAAAATTAAAATAAATGTTCTCTATAAAAAATTTACATAAAACACCATTACAGTAAATGCGTTTGCTTTCTAGCAAAGGATTAAAGTAATCGGTATCAAAAACTTAACGGGATGCCAAAGTTAAATTTTATGCTCCCTACCTTACCGACTTCGAAAATTACATAAAATTAATTAAAGTTAAAAAAGAAAGTTAATTTACGTAAATCTAACAGTGCAGTCCCCTTCCTTTATTAATAATCTATCTGTCTTTAAAATTTGAAACAAAAATATTGACTAGTTTTCGTGAAGACCCTTACCAAAAATCTTGATTTGCTTTTTAATTAGTGGAACGCATAAGCTCAAACTGCACTAAATTAAAAAATTTTAGTAAGGGAATACTCGACAACCAATAAATATTTTTGCTTCAAATTTTGAACTGAGGTAGATTATTAATAAAGGAAGAGAACTGTTTTCCCAAATTTGCGAAAATTATCAACCTTTTATAATTATAACTCATTTTCATATGACTTTTGAGGCTGGGAAGCTAGAGAGGATAAAACTTGACTTTGGTACCCCCTTAAAGAACTAAAAAATTTTCAGTTTTTCTAACTTAAAATTTATTGCTATAATTATTCAACACAAAATTCTAAGAATGCATCATAGATAATATTATATCTAAACCATGACTTACTGCAATAAATAAACCCAGATTCAGTATCTCAATATTAAATAGGATAAAAGTAATTTACTATGCACTAGCGCAAAGTATCCACAGAAAAATTTAAATCTTTATCCAATTTCGAGTACAAACAAAATGAAAAAATATTGAATGTATTGCACGAATTTTTCGCAATAATTTAAAATCAACAACAATGTAAACAAATATGCATTGATATTTCTAATCTAATTATAAATTATGTAAGAATTAAAATAAATTGTATAATAAATTCAAGGATTTTACAATTTAAAAGTAAGCAACAGGAGCAAATATAAGATATATAGATAGTTTAAGTCGTGTTAAATCTCATATTAGTTTCGGTTCTTTATCTCATGTTTTGCTCTCATAAAAAATATCCTTTTTCGTGGCGAGAGATTGGCAGAGTAATTTACGATTTGACGTTATCTATCTTTTTTTGCAGATGCTTAGAACAGAAACGTAGATGTAAAAAAATGAAAGCCAATATAAATAAAAGAAAGAGAGTTTAACATTACTAGTAGAAGAGCAGCTAATTCTGCAAATTTAAGCCCGGGAGCTGTTTTAGAATCCAAAGCATCCACTCTCTGAGAACACGCGAATGAAAGGTAAAGTGTATAGAGTTAGTTGCTACTCACTTCTAACTTATTTATACCACAGGTGTGAAGTCGATGCTTTTGACAGCTATTACTCTGACTATGCCATATTATAAGTCTATGCAGTTTTTGACTGATGAAGTCCTGTCACAAGGATATTTCTATAAATTTGTCTTTACTTGTGAAAGAAGAGAGCGTTTTCAAAGATAAAAAATTATGTTGATTTTTCGCACGATATGAAGGTCAAAATATAACATCAACAGCAGCTACAAATGAAATTTTTGTAATGAAGGGAAAATAAATGGCTCGAATGGAACAGCTCCTGAATAGCAACGACAAATCACAAAATTTTACTTGAATACGTATATCTGAAATAAAGTTAGAAGACTATTTGCGAACAATCTGATAGATCAACAAAATCTTCATTATCACATCTGTATTTATTGTTCATTCGTCGAAAAATATTATATAGTAATATTGTAAATAAAAAATGTACGATTTTTAAGATATAGCGTGTTTCATATCGTCGATTTTACAATCTAGGGCACATACGCTTTGTGTCGGAATAAAGAAAATAGCCATAAATGGCGTCTAGATGTTTGAACTCATGAACTACAAGGTTTACGATGGCTCGTTATAGTTTCGTAGGTGTGAAAGTCACTTAGGAGCTTCATTTAACTATGCTTTGTAATTAGACAAGAGCTGCAGTAAATTTTTTTATATCTCTGAACAATCGTAGACATATTTTCGTACAACACACGCATGTAACACCCGTCATCACTTATTTTCAGCATTAAGAACATGAATTTAAGATTCTCTATTTTACTGTATGAAAGGTATACATTGTTATTGCAAATTTGATGAGTACTTAAATTCACAAACCTTTATTAGGTAAAATTGCTCTTGCAGACTTCAATTCTTAAATCTTTAATTTGTGTTTAGTATGTAAGCACTATTGCTATACGAGTAATGAATAATTATTTATTGTCACTGAAAAAAATAATTTCTTACTTCAAACAGAATTCTTCTTAAATATGACCTAAGAAAAAATCCGGTAGATATTAAATCGATTCTCTATAATTAAGCTGTATCTTCTTATGTCCAAAATTAGAAAGGTTGACTTAAATAGATTGATATACACAGGATCAAGCATATTCTTCTAAATTCTAGAAAATTCATTTAATATTAAGAAGATTTCTTCTTGGATCATATTTAAGAATAATTCCGCTTGAACTAAAATATTATTTTTCTGAGTGTTCTAAGATTAGTATTTAGGAAAATTAGATCTTAGAACTATTGTATTCTCATTTATTAGGATTAATTTTTATGTTAGATATCTCATTTTATAGCATATATATTCGCGAGAAGATGGCCTACAAAATCACATAAAAACGAAAAGAAATCCTGTTTGTTTAAATCAGTGGGAAAAATTTTTAAAAACAGTGTGCAATTTTACTTAGAGTAATCAAATGTAGATATTTAAAATTATATTTTAATTTTATTGTAAAATATTAAAAATTGTATTGCTCAAAAAAAATTGTTATTTCCTTCTTTATGAGTATTCCACTTAAGTTGCATATTACTTGCACCAAATCAAACAAGCCCGGCTAATATAAAACATGCGAGCACTGATGCATTAAGCAATGTTTTCTACATAATATAACACAAAATTTGTATAACAAAATTTAATTAAGGTGATTAAATCATTCAATACATTTCACCTATATTGTATATAAATTATTTAACTACAAGAAGAAGCTCGATATATGTAGCCAATACCAATTCATGAACATATCAGACTTTTGTATTAGAGTAAATTTTGTCGTACTATATGTTTATTTCCTTTACGCAGATCAGAATGCTTGGAAATATGTGACACAGTTTTTTATTTTGACAGTATTTTTTTAATTTTATTAATTCAAATTGTCCAAAATTGGAGATTCTACACTACGATACGTACCTTTTACGTTTAATTTTATTTGTCCTTCTAATTTATAATTTAAGTTTATCAAAAACTTTAATCAATGACTGTTTGTGCAAAAAGTAAAAATAGTCGTTCCAATGAGGACGTAATTACTGAATAATCATCGATGCACTCGTACTTGGTCTTCAGCTCATCCATAGTACTGTACATCATTTTCCAAGTACTCGCTTCATTACGTGTCACATGATATATGAGGTAACTCTGCAATATTTCAAATTTTAGAATTTTAATAAAATATTTTATTTATATTCGTTGAAAACAATAGTTTTTAATAAAATCAATGTCTATCTTTCAATTTGTATAGATTCCCACAATCAATATTGTAACGTGTCCGAATGAGCCGCACAAACGGACATATGTATATATAGATATATGTGTGTGTGTACTCGCCTATAAAGTGTAGCGAGTATGATTGGCTACAAAGGAGTGGGGGGCCGTCCTGCGAAAATCGTAGGCAAGCTGCGAAAATCGCGAGAGGACAAGTGCTCTTTCGCTCGAGGCCCATCGACGAAGAAAGGTTGACCACTGGGTTTCTCCGGTCGTGCCAGCATCCGACGACGTGGCCTGACACAAGACGTGGCCTGACGCGCAGTCATCAGCGGAGAGGTTCTCCGACGACACTCCGGATGGTCTCGGGCGAATTGAGCCAGCACTGAGCATGCGGACGAATTATTCGCAAGATAAGTACCCACGGAACGAATTTCATACGAACGTAGATTTCGCGTATTTTTCTTTATACCAAGTACTTTAATTTTGTATCCTCGCTCGTGGTCGATCGGTCGTTACACAAGCTACTATTGTATCATTGTACGAAAATGTCAATAAAATTATATATATATACCGTTGACCGATTTGAAGAAGTCCTTTTTTCCTGAGCCATTTCGCACCTCGTTATTTAAAGAGAAAATACTCTCTATATTAGAGATAAATTTTACATTGGCGCCCAACGGGTAGTTTATACTTTTGTTTTTTTCGATTTTATTAAAAGGTTTGAAAAAGAGAAAAGTTGAATGTAAACCTAGTAACCCAAAATTAACAAGTGTGCGTGAATGGTTTATGGAAGTCATAAAATCAAGCTACGTTACGCGATCAGGAAGACAAACTACACATGTTACATACAGATATAATATAAAACAAAACTTTAAAGATAAACGAAGAAGAGAAAAAATGTCTGCACCAGGAGACCAGATCGACCAAACCGGAAGAAACATCGAGGATGTTACTGCAACGATTGAAGGAAATGGTACACAAACGAATGCCGAAGAAATGCGAGAAGAATTGACAAAACTTCGAGCCGACAACGAAGCTCAACGAATCGAGCTGGAATCCGCAAGAAAACAAAGAGAGGAGATAGATTTATTACGACAACAAATAGCGCAGCTACGAGCCAATAATAATGAGGTAAATAATACATCTCGTTCGCAAATTCGGTGTGAGCAGGGGATACGGAGCGATATTTCTCAAGATAACGATAATATAAATGCGATTGATTTTCTCGGTTTCATAAACTCTATTAATAACACACAAATAGACTTAAAGGTTCCAAAGTTTACTGATGAAAGTCAAAAAAATCCGATTGCTTTTATAGAAGACATAGAACACTTTTTTAAAATAAAAGGAATAAAAGATGACAAAAAACTATCGGTAGTTGAACTTGCTTTAGAAGATAAAAGTAAGCTTTGGTTCTCTTTGAATAATTATGCTATAAAAACATATACGCAATTTAAATACTTATTTATAAAAGAATTTTACTCAGTGCCGACTCAAGTTAAGGTAAAAAGTGTTTGGGCGAGCCGTAAATATATGGATCATGAAAGTAGCTTACACACTTATTACTATAAACAATTAAAAGAGGCAAGTTATATTTGGCCAACAATTAGTGAGTTTGAAAAGAATTTTACAATAATCCAGCAATTTCCTACGTGGGTTAAAGAAGCCTTAGCATCTATAGATTTTGAAAAATCGAATGTAATCGGCCAAACACTTGCAAATCTTGATACGGTACGAGTAGAGAAACAGCGAAATTTTGAATACCGAAATCGTAATGTAAGTCAATCAAACAAGCCGCTTTTTCAAGATGTAAAATTAAGACATATGAGTGTAAAAAATAGTCGCGCAAATAAGTATTATACGAAAAATAAATCGAATACAAATGAAATAAATAATGCATACGATAAAAATTATCGCGATCCGCATAATTATATGTCACGTTCGCCTGTCCCGTATCATTATGAACAACCGAACTACAACAATTTTTATATGAACCATACGAATCCCAACAATCAATACGTAAATTATCAAAATCCGCAAAATCATTATACAAATCAACATTATTCTCAAAACTATAGTAGTCAGTATCAAAATAATAGGTATAGCCAAGCCCCGGGAGGTGTTTCAGGTAGATCTAATTATAATACATCTTCGCAACCACGACAAATACAAACAATGAGTAATAATCAAACTTGTGCCAATTATCAAAGCATTAATCTTCCCGATACACGTGTACCCCCACCGATAATCTCAAACCAAGTAAATCAAAACACGCGAACAGCAAATATACAAACACACACGGATAATTTAAACTAAAAATTGACGCGCTGAGTGTGAGCCCGTCAGCGTGTCCAGAAAATTATGAATATATATCGGAATTAGAGAAAGGGATCGAACAAAAGGGCCAAACAGATAGGGCAAATAAAAAAATACCTCCATCACCGCATATTTTCATTGAACTAAGTAATATAACAGGGTGGGCATTAGTAGACACCGGTAGTCAGGTAACCGCAATATCAGAAACATTTTATTTAAAATGCAAAGCAAACGATAAATTATTGGAGTTTCCGGTATCAAATACGATAGTTTCAGTAGCGATAGGAAAAAAAAGTACGCACGTAAAGAGACAAATATTTGCGAAGTTTAAAATAGGTAATTATACTAAATCGTTTACTTTTTTAGTAATTCCATTTTTAACCTGTGATATCGTATTAGGTAATGACTGGCTACTAAACAATAAAACAATCATAAATTACGAAAAAAGAATAGTGACTATAAATAGTTATAATATACCTGAAAAATTGACAATGTTTGAGGAAAGTATCTCAGACAGAATTTTATTATCGAAAACAGACGATATGACGTATATATATCTAATGAATGTTAAAAAAATAAATCACAAAAAAGAATTAAAAGAAAATGAAATAACATTAAATAATAATAATAAGGATAATAATAATATAGTATTAGGGGAAAGCGAAGCGTGTAAAAATTTAAAAAAAAAAATCAACGATGATTACGATTTTATAGATGAATTTGAGAATGAAATATTGAAGGGAAAGATTATAAATGAAACAATATACCAAATTAATAAAATAAGAAGCGAAAAAGACTACACGGATAAAGATATTCCGATTGAAGAAATAAAAAATAAAAGTCTGTTTGAGGAACTACACTCAACCGCGTGCGAACTAACATTGGTCAATGGGGATATAAAATCTAGATTTAAGGAATTACTAATAAATAATAAAAAAATATTTGAATTAAAGTCTACTCATGCGAAAGGTTATGAACACAAAATAAAAATTACAGAAAAAAATCCGGTGATAAGAAAAACATATTCAGTCCCGTTAGCACTTCGCGAAAAGGTGAGGGAAAAATTGAAACAAATGATTGATAACGATATAATAGAACGGTCGGTTAGTCCATATTTAAACCCGTTAAGGATTGTTGTTAAAGTAAACGGAGATATTCGAATTTGTATAGATGCGAGATATTTAAACAAAATCGTGGAAGATGATCACGAAGTCACTCCGATAATAACTGAAATGATCCAGGATTACGAAAATGTAAAAATTTTCTCGAAATTAGATTTTAAAGACGGATACTGGCAAATATTATTAGATAAAGAATCGCGTATTTTAACTGCGTTTGTTTTTGACGGCTCAATGTATCATCTTAATCGCGTTCCTTTCGGTCTGAAAGTCGCAGGTAGTGCGTTTATGAGGGCATTGAGAAAAGCATTAGAGAATGCATCCCCACGATTGCGAAAAGCGTTGAGAATATATATGGATGATATATTGGTGGCTACAGTGACCGAGGATGAACATATAATTGTTTTAAAAGAATTATTTGAGACGTTGCGTGAATTTAATTTTACAATAAATTTATCAAAATGCAGATTTTTTGAGTCGAAAGTTAATTTTCTTGGTTTTATTGTTTCGTTTAAAGGAATAGAACCGGACCCCGAAAGGATCGCTAAGATCACCGAATATGAAGAACCTAAAAGTAAAAAGCACTTACAGTCGTTTTTAGGGTTTTGCAATTATTATCGGTGTTTTTATCAAAAATACAGTGATAATATTGAACCTTTTAGGGATCTTCTTAAAAGTGATGCGATTTGGAACTGGACGGAAAAACATAAACACGCGTTTAAAAATCTAAAACAGAACTTTGTAAAGTCGGTATGTTTATCGCATATAATACCTGGAAAAATATTTAAGGTAGCAACCGACGCAAGCGAACATGGTATCGGGGGCGTGGTTTTTCAAATAGACGATAACGATAACCATAGAATTATCGCCGTAGCAAGCCGTTGTTTGACAGAAGCCGAATCGAGATACACGACTACTGAACGAGAGCTATTAGCTATTATCTATACCGTATATAAATGTAATTACCTTCTTGCTGCGACTAAATTTGAAATTATTACGGACCATCAGAGTCTAGTGTTTCTCGATTCGACAACGTATCATAACAGTCGTTTGATAAGATGGGCATTGCTTCTCCAGCGATACTCGTTCACCGTAACGTATTGTAGGGGGAGTGAAAATATCCCAGCTGACTTTCTGAGTCGAAATCCCGATGCGAAGTTTAGAATCGACATGGAAAATCGCGTAATGATCTCAACACTTAGTAAATATTGTTTTCCTTATAAACAAGATGAAATTTCTGCTTTAGTAATTTTTTCGTTACATAAAAAAGAGCCCTTGTTGAAAGAAATAGTAAAGAACTTAGCTTTAAAACAAAAAGAAGATCATACATTAAATAAATTAATAACCTTAACAAAAGAGAATTTAAAAGAAAATTACTACATACATAATGATATATTATTTCATAAAGAGAAATGTGATGATAATTGGCGAATCGTAATACCAAACTCAATAAAGAATGATTTAGTAAAATTGACACACGAAAAACTCGGTCACCCAGGAGTGTATAAGACGAGTAAATACCTAAAAACATTCTATTATTGGAAATCATTACAAAAAGACACGAAACGACACGTTTTATCATGCGATATGTGTCAAAGGACAAAGTACCTCACGATCGCGATGGAGGGGGAGTATCAACTTGTAAGAGCGGAAAAACCTGGTGAACTAGTCACTGTTGATTACTTTGGCCCCCTCCCTCGCGCTCGGGGGGGTTTTCAGTACATTTTCGTGCTTGTTGACTCATTTTCTAAGTATGTAAAGTTATATAAATTGAGAAACGCGACGACTAAGGCGACATTAAATAGACTATTTGAAAGATACATCCCGGAGTGCGGCAAGCCAGCGAGATTATTGAGCGACCACGGTTCGCAATTTAACAATAATAAATGGAGAGAAAAATTAGAAGGCGAAGGAATTAAAGCGATATTTAGCTCAATACGGCACCCGCAATCAAACCCAACGGAGCGCGTGATGCGCGAGCTCGGGCGAATGTTCCGTACATTTTGTAATGACAAACATACTTCATGGGAGAAATACGTAGATCACATAGAAAATCTTTTGAATTGTACGACTCATTTTACCACCGAATGCGCACCGTATGAGCTTCATTTCGGAAAATCGGTACAAAGCGAAATAGAAAAATTAGTCAAATTTCCGAATCAAAGAAAAATTGATCATCCACTAATGATAAGAATTGCCCGTGAGAACATTGAGAAACATTTCAGGAAAAGAAAGAAAAATCAAAAAATTTCTAATGTAGTGTTAGGAATTGGAGATAAAGTTCTTTTGCGAGTACGACACCTATCGAATGCGCTCGATAGAGTAACGCAGAAATTCTTTCACTTGTACGAAGGTCCATACCTGATCAATAAAATTATTAGCGTAAATGCGTTTGAATTGGTTGATATAAACGATGTAAATAAAGTAATAGGGATATATAATAGGACAAATTTGCGAAAATATCGAACACAAGAATGAGTTAATCACTGAAAGCTTGTATATAAAATTGAAACTTTAAATTAGAATAAACATAATGTAAATATGTATATAACAGTAATAATAACGGTAATAAATATATATAAAAGAGAAAACGTAAAATAAAAAAAAAAAATATTAAGAAATGAACGAATGATTATGTAAATTTTTGTAAATTTTGGCATTATGTAAATAAGAAATTGTAAAAGCGTCGTTCTAGACAAAAATCAGTGTGCGCAGCTGATTTTCTGCAAATCGTTAGGCCTGGCGAAATAATTTTATGATAAAGATGTAATTGTAAGATATTTGTACAAATCTGTATGTATATATATATATATGTGTATATATTTATTTACTCTTCGACTACTCGTTTAACGTTGACGGAATAAACAAATCTGTGTACTTAATTATAATGATCATAAATCAATTTAGCTGTTTAAAACGGTCGATCGATTTACTGGAATAGTCTCGCGTTATTATAAGTCAAAATGTCTAAACAGCGCGAAGTCTGGGTTCGTTTCGAAGCGCATCTTTCTGCTGTTACCCCTATCAGCAGAAAAGGGGGAGAATGTAACGTGTCCGAATGAGCCGCACAAACGGACATATGTATATATAGATATATGTGTGTGTGTACTCGCCTATAAAGTGTAGCGAGTATGATTGGCTACAAAGGAGTGGGGGGCCGTCCTGCGAAAATCGTAGGCAAGCTGCGAAAATCGCGAGAGGACAAGTGCTCTTTCGCTCGAGGCCCACCGACGAAGAAAGGTTGACCACTGGGTTTCTCCGGTCGTGCCAGCATCCGACGACGTGGCCTGACACAAGACGTGGCCTGACGCGCAGTCATCAGCGGAGAGGTTCTCCGACGACACTCCGGATGGTCTCGGGCGAATTGAGCCAGCACTGAGCATGCGGACGAATTATTCGCAAGATAAGTACCCACGGAACGAATTTCATACGAACGTAGATTTCGCGTATTTTTCTTTATACCAAGTACTTTAATTTTGTATCCTCGCTCGTGGTCGATCGGTCGTTACACAAGCTACTATTGTATCATTGTACGAAAATGTCAATAAAATTATATATATATACCGTTGACCGATTTGAAGAAGTCCTTTTTTCCTGAGCCATTTCGCACCTCGTTATTTAAAGAGAAAATACTCTCTATATTAGAGATAAATTTTACAATATATATATTAAAATAA
The DNA here is from genome assembly GCA_026168455.1 of Theocolax elegans. Classification (NCBI taxonomy): domain Eukaryota; kingdom Metazoa; phylum Arthropoda; class Insecta; order Hymenoptera; family Cerocephalidae; genus Theocolax; species Theocolax elegans. Next base: position 74,570,949 of record CM047426.1, on the reverse strand, counting down.
ATTGATGACAATAAATAGTATAAGCGGTATTTGTAATGAATGGTTATAAATAAAATTTGTTATAAAAATGCTAGAAAATAATTTCGTGGAAACTATATGTAAATGTTAATTTTAATAAATGCTTCATTTATATAATGAAAATAAAATTGAAAGAAAAATAGATCCCAAAATTGAGTAGGGGTCACAAATATATTTTACTATATAATTTTGGTCCATATACCTTTAACTTAAACAAAATTAATAAAAAAATTCCATTATTTGTTTTAATAAACCGTTAAAAATAATTTGATAAAATAAAAGAATTCTGTATTTTAATCTCAATTTTCGGTGTAGTAATATGTTCAACTAGCAAAGGAGCTTGTAAATCTAAATATTAAAAGTCTTTCGTACCGCGTTTTCATCAACGAGTTTACAATCGAGTAACTTCACTATATCCGTTTTCAACAAAATTACTTGATTTTTGGCATGTTCTGGGTTCATTTTTATTTTAATATCAAAACCAGCTCCAAAACGTTGCTTTAATTCTTCACACGGTCCAATGGACACTAATCTACCGGCTACCATTGTAGCTATTCTGTTGCAGAGTATTTCACACTCTTCCACACTGTTTTAATAAAAAGATAAGTAAATATAATATTTACAATTTATTTTAATGTATGAAATTGTAGTTTTTACTAGAATTAGTAAACGATTTTTATAAATTAGATTTAAGTAGACTTTATATGAATTATTTTCAAGATTTAGTGAATTATTTGGTAACCACTATAAGCGTGAATAATTTAAAATCAAGTGATTTTCACCTGTGCGAGGTTAGCACAACCGCTTGCCCAGTCTTCTGATACGATTGAATAATATTCCACAATGACCTCCTAGCTCCTGGATCAACACCGGTTGTAGGTTCATCTAATAACACCAAGCTCGGAATTCCAATTAAAGCAATTGCTAAGTTTAACCGACGTTTATTAGTATCGGTGTACGTTCCGCTGTCCTGAGACGCCCAAGCATTTAAATCTGCAATTATTGTTTTGGTCGATCAATGAATCGTTACAGATTCTACATTACTGTTTGCTTACTTAGCCTATTGATCCACACGTCAACTTCAGACTCTATTTGGACTTGGGGAATACCACGAAGGTAAGCGAATAATCTTAAATGCTCGTAAGCGTTCAACGTCTCTATTAACGAACTGTTTTGGGGACAGTATCCTATTTGCGAAAGATACTGTAAAGTGAATCAATTCAATTACAGCTACATTATCAACATTGTACTTAAAAATTAACTTTTATTTTTTTAAATTATATAATTAAATAATTAGAATAGTATTGTAATGCAAGGCGAATGAATAAAGTACACGAAAAAAATGTTACATGCATGAATTATAGAGAAACCTACGTATTGTCGATCGGTATTAATCTCTTTCTCGTTTATGTATAAAAATCCAAAATCCGGCATAGTTTCACCTGTCATCATTTTAAAAGTTGTAGTTTTACCAGCGTTGTTGACTCCAAGCAATCCAAAACATTGACTTTGAGTAACCCGAAAACTAACATCTTTCACCGCTAAGAGTTTGCCGTATGATTTACGTAACGCGTAAGCTAGAAATACTTCATAATTTAAATAACTCGTATATGTCGAATTTTCTGGTAATGTACTTTGGATATCTAATTTTCCATTAGCTTCATCAGTCAGATTGTCAGTCAAGTGATGTCTACTACCTGAAATTAATCAATAAAGTCGAACAGTTAAATAAAAATTTTATTTGGATATATAATTACGAATAATTAACAATTTCAAATATTATTAAATTAATTTATTGTCCTAATTCAATTAGTTATAATTTCTCTGATTTCGATTCAAAAAATGATGATCTATAAAAATAGAGATTACCTGATTCGACAATAATCAAGAATAAGAAATTATAGTTAAGTATATCATTCCTATTTTATTGAATTAAACAAAATTTGTTTATTTGGAGATCAATATTTTACTAGATCCAAAGCTTAAAATTATAATTATAACTAATTTATTATCAATTTATCATTAGGCGTATTTAAGTTTACCTTTGGATATCGTATTAATTCTGCGTTCGATCAATAATTTTTCATTCTTCACTTGTTCGTCTGGCGAATAGTCAGGTAAGACACAGGTTTTGTAACGCATTAGAAACTTTTGGACTAATGCGTACTCCAATATACCTAGTATTCCAAAATATATCACCGGTGTTATAAATAAATAAATCAAACTTGATTCAAGGGTGATATCGTTTTCGTAGTTGGTGAAATATTCCAATGGGTTTTCGCATACCCCATCGTGACAATCTAAAGCTGTAACCTTATGTAGAAATGAAACAAAGGAAAGATAATCTCTAACGTAGCCATGGTTTAAACATATAGTTTGTGTAAAAAATATTTGCAAGCTTGAAAAACCTATTTGTTGAAATAATTTATTATAATATATTGTTATCTTTACCGCAACACACATCGGATCGCCAAGTCCCACAGTTTAGATGGTAAAATTCATTAGGTATTTTTTTACATCTTGCATTGTTCTGCGCAGTCGTGTAAAACGACAGTTGACCGTGGAAGAAGCTGACGTATGGAACGAAGAGAAACAAATATTTTTGGACATTTCGCAAGTACTTAAGCAATTTGTACGCTTCTAAAGTAGTTTTGATTGAGCTCAAAATTGTTTCGAATACAACTAAAAAATTGGATTGGCGTCATGCAACAAACTACATTATCCTATTCAATCAATATAATTCTAACTTACCAAGTCCCATGGGTACGGAGCATAATATTTGAATCATCGTCATGCTAGATACATTCAAGAAACTGAATATATAAATGACTGGTAATACGTTGATCGCAAAAATGACGAAGCAAAGTAATAAGATTACTAAAAACATTATAAATTCATCAGCCGTATTAGTTAAATAATCTAACGAAAACATAAAATATAATGAATGTATTAACTTACAAATTTCTTGAGAACCATAAATTTTTAAATCCAAAATATAATCCATCGTTGTGAAACCAATGACGATCAGTATAATTATTAATAAGAAAATAATTAAATCGAATATAAACATAGTTCCCCAATAGACCGACGAAGATACTCGAGCCATACGTTGGAGATGTTTAATGCCCGACGAGAATTCTTCCGTAGGATGGAATACGAACAATGCAGACATCGAAAAAAAGATGAAGGAAAATATTACGGATGTCACGACAGCATTTAGTTTTGAAATTTCGGGATACGTCATTGAAGATTTAGATGGGAATTGTTGACTGGATACGCTAATCGAGTAATCGTCGCTTGCTAAACTTTTGATCATCGCATTCGAAAGGAGGTTAATCGATATAGGAATACTGTAACTTAATTTTTGGGAGTACATCGCGTTGACGACCATGCGACTCATCGTTTCGTTTATTTCGGTTGCAGCGATTACGTGGGTGTCGAAGTAACCTCGTTCGACTTCGGCATAGATCAATAATTCTGTTAAATAAAAATCAACCAAGAGTTAATTAGATGAGTAACGTATCGCATAGTACAAAATGGTAAAAATAGATATTCGTTAACGACCTTTACTGACATCGAAGCCTTGTACTTCGTGCGCTCTTCCTTTCGACTTTTCAGTTATTGATTTATAACGCTTCCCGATATCTTTGTACAAGATTTTATAATAAGTTTCTGGATTGTTGTACATATCGAGTTTAATATTTACGATGCTTATGGCTTCCTTTGAAACATTCGTTTCCTTCAAAGTAACGGATATAAACAACAACCCGATGAATACCTGCAATAGAAAATGGTGTCATTTGTGTTAATAAAATACCTCGTGTAAGCAAGTCTATACAAATTTACCAACAGCAACATCGTCAAAATAACTGATATATTTTTTAAAGTATAAATTAATTTTTTATGTAACAAAGCTTGAATGCTTTGAAGCGTAAGATCCGTACCAGTTACTTTTTGTGCGGTACGCGTGAAAAGTAAATCGTTTACTGGTTCGCTATCCTCCTGTGTAACTCTACACCATGTAAAAAATGTATCACTAGTATAATTTTGAATATCGTACAATATTATGTCTAAATTCATGAAAATGTATGTACTTTAAGAAAACTTCCTCCAAACCGATCACTGCAACGCTTAATTCCAAAACGCCAAGGTTCTTCTTTCTTATTTCTAAATTGTCTAATGACTCTGGTACATCCTGAGAATTGGGTATATTTAAAACTAATTTAGAACCATCCCTTATCATGTCTTTTTCTTCGCAATTTAAATCCTGACAAACTTTTTTGATATCGCACCACGGCTCGATCGACAAAGTCACTTGTAGATTTCCTTCTCCTAGACATATGTTGACATTTATTAGTATTAGTAATTTTGTATATATCAATATACACCTATTTTAAATTTATGACCTATTATCTTCTTAAGAAACACGGTACTCCCGTAACTTTTAAGTTCTCCTTGATGCAATATTGCTATTTTATCACCTAAAATATCGGCTTCCTCCGTATCGTAAGTGCTTATTAAAATAGTCTTTTGCCCTCTCAATTTCTATTGAAACAAATATATTTAATAATATTCTAATAAAAAAGTATTATTGTTAAAACGAAACTTACCAACAATGAATCCCAAATGATACGTTTATTTTTTGGATTCAAACCGCTTGTAGGCTCATCCAATAACAGAATCTGTTAAAGAAAGGGTTTAAAAGTCAAGTAATATGTTTACAATTCAATTTTAATCGACTTATGTCAACTTACACTTGAATCTCCTACTAACGCCATACCAAGACATACCCGTCGCTTTTCATCATCGGATAACTTTTCTGGTAAAACATTTCGTTTATGGTATAAATTCAACTTCTCAAGAAAAGTTTTTACATCCACTTTGATTTCTGCTTTGGTTTTAACGTCTTCCTTGAGCTTGAATAAAATAAAAGCTATATTCATATAAATTAAAAATACCTTAGAAATTATAGAATTACTTTATTTTACTTTAGCGAAAAATTCTAACTGTTGTTCAACAGGCAGATGTGGAAATAGTATATTTTCTTGCGGGCACAATACCGTAGCCTTCATTATTTCCTTCAAATTTTCTTTTAGATTTTTGGAATCGACGTATATCGAACCACTCGATGGAGACATTACACCTATCAATATAATTAATACGCATTTACAATTTTAATTGTAGATAAAGATATTTTCAGTAAATTAATTTTTACCAGACAAAATGGACAATATTGTTGTTTTGCCTGCTCCATTGTGTCCTAATAACGTAGTAATTTGCCCTTTTTGAAAATCTATCGAAATTCCTCTTAAAGCTTCTACTTCCTAAAATATGCAATAATATAAAAATCGATCACCAATCTGCACTAAAAATTAGAAATATAAAAATTATAAACTAAAGCAAAGCGAATATATAAGAAAATAATAAATAATCATTATTTTGAAAAACATGAACTATAAAAAAACTGATTATAATACTAATATTTGTGTAGTGTATTGCTTTTAAATTTATTTAGACGTTTACTAAATCTATCTTTTTAATTTTTATACAATGTATTACATTTATATTTTTCTTTCGAGGTAGAATACTCATTTACCGTTTTGTTAAACCCGCCAGATTCATACGATTTCTTCAAATTTCGAATTCGAATTCCTGGATTATAAATTCCTTGGGGTATCAATTCAAACAGTCTGTCGTTGTCGGTATTTCCTTCTAAATTCTCTAAATTATCTTCAAACTTATCATTGTTTTTCTTAAAATAGCAAAATTAAATTTTAAAGCAGTACGAGAATACAAGTAAATTCATACAACTGTATTTAAACGAATTACCCTCAAAAAGAATAGAATATCCTTCTTGACTCCACATTTTTCAATATTAATGTTATAAATATAAACACCCATTGAAAAGTGGAAAATTGTTCCTAGCATAGTGAAAATTAATATCATTCCAATGCATCCTGCGAATTTGTAATTATAATCTCCTATTTTAAAAAGATTGTACCAGTGACTTCCTTCTCCTAAAAAAATAAGTATAATTAAAAAATAAAATTACTAGTAGGTAATAATTGCCTGGTATGAATAATAGATAAATATATATAAAACAATTTTATTATTTTTCAATAGAGTCGTCTCTCAAAGATAGGAATTTTTATATGGGCAAATCCACAATAGTTTTAACATTTTATGTAAGCGAAACATATTATATATGAAAGTCTTTAACTTGGATTCCTGAAGAGGCACATAATTGTATTTGGGCTTCATTTGTTTGTTGTACGGCCACTGAAACAGTTGTCCATTTTGGGGAAAGTGACTAAAACGGCACAGTTAATATTTTCTTAAAAGTACAAAAGCTGTAACGTTTTTCAGCAAACTCATAGAAAAAGCCTGAAATTTTAGGAATTTTATTTATTTTTTAATTACGCCGTTCAACATAATTGCATAATAATAGTAAGATATGATTCTTGACTTTGATACAAAGAATTTTAACCCCATATGGGTTGTGGTCCTTATTTGACAACTGATATATTTTAAGTATTATTAGCTAATAATATTAAAACTTCGAAAGATTATTAAAACAATTCTGAGAAAAGCAATCAATTTTTAGAGAGCTAAAATTCGTTGCATCAAAGTCAAGAATCATATCCTATTATTATTATGCGATTATGTTGAACGGTGTAATTAAAAAATAAATAGAATTCCTAAAATTTCAGGTTTTTTCAATCAGTTTGCTGAAAAACGTAACTGCTTTTGTACTTTTAAAGAAATATTAACTGTGCCGTTTTAGCCACTTTCCCCCAAAATGGACAACTGTTTCATTGGCCGCACAACAAACAAATTAAGCCCAAATACAATGATGTACTATATTTTTACTGCCAAAATAATTCGTTTATTCTCAAAATTACTGTGAAAAATAGGCATTTTCTTCATTAGGATTAGTATCAGATAAAAGGTATTAAATAAACATCTGGATAAAATCCATAAATAGATATCGGTCAAGTGAAACTTGAAAAACTTGAAACTAGCATTTTTGTACGATGAATAATACAACATAGATAGATCTTTTCATGAATTTAATCGAAATTACAATTATGTAGAAAAAATTAGTGATCATGACTGAATATAACTGAATAAAATTACCTAAAACCTAACTGCAGGTCTATCTCATACACAAATAGACGTTCAATGTAAATGTATAGATATTTGTGATTAAAAGTGTATGTAATTTATGATCAATTTACCTAGAATCTCATAATAGTTAAGTTCTGTAACTGCTCGATACAGAAGCATATGAGGGAAAAGTATTCCTAAATAAGGTACGGCAGGTAAAGTACTTTTTTTAATAATAAGTTGCGATGCATTATAACCCATGTTCAGAATTAAGAGTACGATTGCTACATACAAGGCTAGAAACAAAAAAATATATTTTGTTAGTAAAATAATATAATTTAATTTGACTTTTATTTGACTAATAAATAGCATACTATCAGTAAAAAAAATCGATGCGTTTAAATAATTATACTTACGTTTCGTAATGTATGCAGATACGTGGATCCCATATGACAAAAGATGAAAAACGTGCAAAGTAATAATTAACCAAAATATAAATGGATTTCCATAATTTATAAAAGGAGGCGCATTATCGGTGGGAATTAGTAGTAAAATGAAGACGGGAAACGCGCAAAATACAATAGTAAATAATGCACTGGTGATTAACCACCCAAATAAATTTAACTTATTGGAGGCGCCATACATCGACATCAAAACCTAACTCGACAAAGATACATTTCATTTTTAATATGTAAGAAAAGTATTGGATTAAATGTTTTATTTGGTGCTTACACCGATACCAGAAGATTTTTCGTTAGATATGTTTATGGACTCTACGATCAATGGAATCAAAAAAGTAGTCATCAAATTCGTTAGGATGAATTCTCTTAAAATTTTATCATTTGGATCTGGTTGAACGTGAGCTAGTTCTGGCATCCGTTGGATGGATACCTGCAAAATATGCAGGTGGACATTATTACTTAAGTAATTGCTGCACTAACAGTTTACAATTACATACAACATGAAAAAAATATAAAATATGTATAATTATCGTATACAAACCTGTGGATCAAAATCACTATCCTTTGAATATCGTGAAATTAATGCAATGTCTAAATAAATTTGGGTTTGTGCGAATAAACTGTTCGTATACTCGAGAAACATGTCTCTCGGAAGCAGTATATTGAACAATGGCATCTCGTTTAAGTGTTCGGTTCGTATTTTGTATTTCAATTCTACCGTATGATCATCGAGTTCCTTTTCGAAAACCACTCCTATGACCAATCTTTGATCATTTTGCATTTGATGTAACTTATAAGCTAACAATAATTCTTCCTCGGTGGCGAATCCGGTAATATTAAAATCTAGTGATAAAAAATGTATTCAATTTGCTATTCCAAAGTAAAAGGCAGTATTGTTCTGGGTAGCATTTTAAAACAGTCGTTTAAAATCTGTTCTCTGGGATTGATCATTTACACGATAGTTTTAAAGAAAAATATTAAAAAGTTTTCTGAGTCAAAATTAATTATAACTAGCGTATAACCTACTTGTAAAAACTGAATTATCTTTGGAATAGCCAAAAGCTTCTTCCACCAACGTCGCCGTACAAGTATTATTTGGCGAGTAATATATAATGACATTATCGAATTGTACGTTATCGGATAGCTTTGATAATTGAGTCCGATTGTAATAAGTAGTTGTCTCCAATGTGACAGGTGGCGAAGTAGCGATACCCCTCGACTTCCATGCCATACCGACGAGTAACAAAGGAAGCAACATTTCGGATAAGAAACATTGCATCCACTGTTGCTTTCGAACCAAATAATTTTTGTGAATCAAAAGTCTCAATAAATTGTACAACTTGGACATTTTTTTTCTTTTAAGTTATTCCAATCTCTTGAACTAGGTATTTTGAAAATAATACTTTTATTCTTGAGATGTGTATTACATTTCTTCTAAGCTTTGATATTTTACATCTGTAATGATATTATTTTAATTCATATTTTTCTCATAGTTAAATGTAAAATTGATCTATCTGTGTTTCTTGAAGATTTAATTGTTCTCATAATTGTTTAAAAAAAACTTGCGTTCTTTCAAACACGTGCAATTACATAAGAGAAGATATTCGATTAATTACACTATACAACAATTTTAGAATTATTGTCTGAAAATATAATACTACTAATACGATAAGTATATTAATTTCCTTGCTTGTTGTCGACTTTTCACATTTGTTATAAAAAATATGCCCATAAAAAATTTATATTTTATGTTATTTTTAGCCTATTTGTTGTAAACAACACGTCATTTTTGTAAAGCAGGTAAAATATGCTAGAGACCCTAAATTTGTTAATGCGATAGGGTGAAATATAAGGGGATAAGGTAGACAAGAAGGGAGGGCTAATAGCGGAAAGGAGAAAGAGACAGATAGTGGTATTCTAAACATAGATCGTAAGTTTTTAGGGGTTAAGGGATAGTGGTATTTTAAACAAATTTTAATCAAAGCATTTAAATTTAAAGAAAGTGGTATAATTTTGACTAAGATAAATTAAATTTTAGTTAGTAAATACCTATTGCCTTTTAAACATAAATTGTAATCTGCCTTTTAAACATAAATTTTAAGTTTCTAAAGATTATACTAACTCTCTTTTAACATTATAGTTCTCGGTATGTTGTTATATTAAAACCCGATTACTACATCAGACCTTAACTTTTACCTTATATATGTTTTATCATATTATATTAAATCTAGTCTTCCTCCTATTAATTTCTTATACCTGCGTTTTAATGTTTTGCAGAATCAGAAATATGATGATAAAACTATTTTGCCGATTGCACTTTTTGAATGATACCAAATACTTATTTTGATTGCCGCTATTATGTAGAAAACTCTAAAAATAATTACTCTGCTAAGTAATGCAAAAATTTCTGAAAAATTAACGATAGAAAAAAAATTTTATCCTGTAATAAACCTCCGTATGCATATCCCTCGCGAATAAACCAGGCGATTCCCATTCCTTGGCTAATCAAACTGTTCGTCGCCTCCCACCAGTTCCATCCAGACCGACAGGTAGGTTAGGTTAACTCGCGCAGCCTATATAGCGAGCGATCTCGTTTTCTGTATATACTTCGCTCTCACCCCGGGTATAACGAACTTCCAGCGTATGTAAAGAGAACTTCGGGCAACTTCGGCTCGGGACTTCGGCTCTCTTCGTAAACCGACGATGTGACTTTCTTTTGCTCGTTTTCTTTTAAACTCGCATGCGGGACTGTAGAAGTGTAGAGGCGAGTGAACTCATTGACAAGTTTGAATCTTCCCGCGTTTCGTGAACTTTGCAGTTCATAATTGTTTCAACTACTTTTTCGACTATCACTTATTTAAGATTATTTTGGTTATTAACTAAACTTTATAAATAAAGGAAATGAAAGTAAATAATAATTTGAGAAATATATTGTAAGTGTAGAAAGATTTAACGAAAACCGTGAACAATACAATATTTTATATTCAAGTCAGTAAAACTTGTAATATTTACTTTGGTATGCATTGCTGTAGAACAATATTACACAAGATATAAAATATAAATATAATACACGTACATTTACATTAATGTATCTATTTTAGATAGATTGTTCACTCTGGATAATAAAATCCAAGAATAAAATATCATTTTTAAAGACTAATGTTTAATAATATATTTAATAAGTTAATTTTTCTACTTCCTAATGAATTATGCTACTTCATTAGTAAAAATAACTTTCTTATTTTTGATACTACGGCATTTTGTCATCTTCATATTCTACAATTTTAGCCATAAAAATTAAATCGAAGAAACTAAATAAAAACTGATAGTAGATATTCTATTAAAAATGAAACCATTATACTTTCTTTACGTGTTTTCATCGATTTTGCGATATAGCGTGCTGCGTAGCGCCACCTGTGAATTAAAATCCAACTTTCACATTGATCAATGGTTTAAGAAACTCGGAAGGTAAATACACGATAAAACTACAATCTACATTTATTTTGAATAATTAAACGAAAAATCGATTAATTAAGTAAATAAGAAACTCTATATCTTGAATTCTAAGGTAAATGTATTACTTTCTCGAGCTTAAAGAGATTCTTTAAGATGTCAACAATTATTAGCAAGAATATCGAGCTTGGCTATAGTTTAATTAACTGTATACATGCTGCTAACATCTGCCATGTCATGTGCGAGGTTGATTGTTCACTATAGTAATGCATTAGAATATAATAAAGCGGTAAACAAAAAGCTTCTACAATGAATATAAAAATTAATTTCAATTTATTAATTTCAATTATTTTGTGTTAAAATATTTTCAAGTTTTGAATGGTTCAAAAGCAGAATTTTTGTTGTAATTTATAGGTATTTAAATAAAAATTCGGCGACTATTCGTACTACATCTGCGTAATTAATTTTAATCTATTAAAAAGAACCACCATTTTCCGTGCACTAGATTTGGTTTTAGCTTTTGGAAACCTTTCCCTGCGGAAAATCATAAACTCGTAGAATCTTTTACATTATTCATATGCAGTTGACTTATAAAAAATTTTAAAATATAGCCTTTTATTAATTAATTTTATTGTCGATGAATAAAATTTAAATCTGATGAATACGATACATCTTGCTCACACTATATTGTTTCGTCAATTATTATAATTATGGAATAAATAAAAACCAAACCAAATATTAACTACAATAACTTAAATATAAATTATAGAAACAGCTTTCTTTTAAGCATAGATTCGAATATGTATTTATGAGAAATAAATAAAAACGTGTTTTCCCAAAATTTTACATCATTCGTATAATATATAATTTCCTGCAGATTCCTTCATCATTCTGAACAAGAAAGCATTTCCTAAAGTTAGAACTAAATCCAAAACTCGAATCTACACTCATGCAAGAAAAAGCCATGGTAAATTAACCAAAATTGTAATTACACATTTCAAGGAATATTGTATAAATTAAAAAGTAATAAACATTTATTCGATTTGTGCAAAATTTTCTTACTTATATATTATTATTCAATTTTTAATAAAAAAGATTGTAATATTTACATATGAATCGTTTTTCTTGAACGAATCTAACTACAATTGTTCAAAATATAATCTGAATACAGAATTACGTATACTATAATATGTCAATACGCTATTACAATTTGTTCAGCTAGTACATATTATGATAAAATATTTTTGATACAATTCCGATGGCTTGACGACATTAGTCACATTTACATATTTACATGGAAATTATCATCTTCTCATTTAGGTACCCATCGGTAATACAGATTTGAATATTTATCGCATGATATCATTATATTTGTGTCAACTCAAAATACACTATTAACAAAATTATTACAAAGGAATATAAAGTCGTGGTATAAAACAGTTTCATTATAATGTTCTAATATTTATTATACTTATAAGGAGCTCAATAATCTCCAGAAAATAGATTTGAATGTGATCGTGATATACAATTACTTGCCTTAAAAAAATCGAATTTTATTTGTTTGTGTAGAGAAAAAGATTGTTTATGATGCAACGAACGAGAAAAGTAATCAAAAGTTTTCATATAAATTAGCTTTATTCAAATATTTTGACAGTTTAAAATATACGTTTAACTGACAAAATCTAAATAAAGTAAATTAAAAATGACTTCTTTTTTATTATTTTATAAATGTTTGAGTTAATAAGTGAATTAAATTGAAATTAAAGCTCCTATATTTACAGCTTTTTTATCGTTGTTGAATAATCATCAGAGTTTAATCGACATTACGTTATTTTTACTCTCATAAAAACTATTCACCTAAATTTTTAAACTAATTTGTTGTCTAGGAAACTTTAGAGAAGTGAACCCTAAGAGACGAGTCAATATTTTTGGCTACAGAATCATTACGAATCGAATCAAATCCATTTTCTGAAATACGTGAACTATCCTTGTTAATAAAATTTGTAAATACCGATAACAAAGATTAATTATAAATAATTTATTGTATGTACACCTGTGGAAAGTGAATATATCCATACTTTTTTTGATAATTTCTTATTGGCGGATTAACATAATTACAGCCTTTTTTTAGAGAATTTCGCAAACGTTTGAATATAACTTCCTACCGCATGGTGTACATACAAACTCAACAAAATCATTAAAAAGGATAATGATATAATTCTTTCGTCAACGAAATTTAAAACTAAAACAGTTTAATAGTACGTATCATGATTTAAAATATACTCATAATATTAATAAAGAATGAACAACTAAGCATAATAACATTTAACAAAACAAGCTACCTGTCGAATCAAAACATTATAATTATTAATACTTTATTAATAATTAAAAATTATTAATGAATTTATAAATATATATACAAAATTGCACTGTTAGATCGCACGTTAATTCGATAAAAATTTGTAATTATACAGAACAAATTAGTAGTATATAGGTAGGTAAATTTTTGCTATTGTATGCTACTAAATTTTTCTAAGTTTGCTTAAATACTTTAAATATCTTTATAAAAGGTTACGCTTTAAATTAGTAATTATCATTAATTGTTAATAACAAATACACTTGGTAAAGTGTAGAAGAAGAAATGAATTCTTTATCGTTAACAAATAGTTACATTAGATGTAGAATTAATTAGCAAGTATATTCGTATAAACTTTGGTACAAAATGTTTGCATAATTGAAAAATTCTAACGTTTTTTTATCTTAAAAGCGTTAAAATAAAGGCAGTTCTGTGAGCAAAATTAAAATTACACTACGAGCTATCCAAAAACCTGGACACTCAACAAAAAATAGAATGCATTTGACGCAATAGAAAAATTAATATTAATGACATTGCACTTTTTCGCTAGTACGGTCGAAATGCGAGAAAAAAAAATTCTAAAGTGGAAATGCAGCTGTCGCGGATTCACAGAAGTTCAGTCGTATGAGAACTTGCCAAGTTCCTTCTTAATAGCAGCGATGAGAGGCACAGCTGGATCTTCGGGCCTAAGCTGAGAATCGGCTAATACGCGTACCACCTCGACTTCGGGCAAATTGGGCCGGTGGAAGGGACCAGCACTGAGGGGTCGAGAACCCCATGCGCCTCGAGGTTGCGGACCAACATTGCCCGTCTCAGGGATAACCTCATCGGATCGAGGTAACGAAGTTCGAGGTCGAGATGTATCCTCCGTATCTGGAGACGTTACTGAACTGAAATATATTCGTTTTGATTTACTTTTAAATTAAAATTTAACTATTTAATTTATACAATTTATATTATTTTAAATTATTAAATAATTGTTTCATAACATCTGTTGCTAATACGTATGGAGGATTGTTATAATGTAATTTAAGTCGTTTTTTCCAAAAAATTAAAATACATCTAAATATTCCAATTTAAATTGTATGTAAAATAGATAAAATTGAAAAAGCAACGTTTTTAATTGAATGTGGGTGTACCTCACTTGCGCCGATTTCCCCCGGGTCTCAGCAAGGATGGCGAATCGATTTTGAAATGAACCTTGGCTATCCGATGAGGTACGAGTTTCGGGTGCTCGGTGGTGCTGCTTTGACTCTCGGCTCCCGAAGAGACTGAATGAATCTTCGAGGAGTTCGTTGAGGCGTCGGCGCGCTCGACCCACCGGGCCGTAAGGCACGCGTCCAGGTTCCAGGTTTGCCTCCGCCGTCGCGAGGTTACCTTACAATGCGTTACGTCTTTTCAACGAGCGTGTTTATCGAGCTACGCGACGCTCAATTTGTCGCCAAGCAAACAGAGTCACAGATAATTTATCACAAGGTTTAATTACATTTAATTCATTACGAGAAAAATTTAATTTCGAAGAAAATAATAAGAAAATTGCGATTAACAATGTTTGTTGGTAAATCGTACAATTTATTCATTTGAAAAAATGTAATCAGTTCAACTAATTTGCCAAAAGACATTTTTAAATATCGTGCATTATTATATATATTAAATATTATAATTATTCTATGATTTTGTTTGCTCTTAAAATATTGGATTATATGCGATAATATATGAATAAGCAAATAATATATGCGATAATATATCAATGAGCAAATAAGAAATAAAGCAAATAATTGATTATTTAAATAATACTAGCTTGTTACAGTAAAATATATTCTATATATAAATAAATTTAATCTAAAATTGTACTGTGCATTAAATACTTTAGTTTTTAACTATCAGTAACTAATTAAACAAATGTGTGTATTCAATTTTACTTTAAATTAACAAACGGTAATAGAAATATTATTGTAAGAAAAAAGTGAATGTTACTATGAGATTGATAAGACATTTGTAAAGTTTCCTATTTCAATGTTGTACCTTCTACAGCTCGTTTTCTTTTGAGATCCCACACAATAGGTCCCAGGACTCCAGGATCTTTAATGGCACTAGAAGCTCTTGAAAAATAATGATCGCCGTTTCCTTTCGTAAGGTCGTAATCCTTTATTTTCATCTCTGGCGAATCGAGTTCCAAATCTAAATGCTTCACCTTAAATTTAAAGTTTTTCAATTAATAGCTAATTCAATACGCGATAAATAAAAAAAATAAATAATTACTGGTCGAGTTAAAAGGACACTCAACAAGCAAAAAATTGAATACATTAAAAAAAATAAATTTATATTTCATTTCTGTGTCGAACATTAAATTTTTAAAAGTTTTAACAACCCACTTCTTCGCGATTTACTTTTAAACCAACTTGGTAACATCGAGATTTATTAATTATTTGCACTGACTCTTCTCCACAATGCTAAGATAGTGTATATTTACCAAAACTTTAAAATTTTGTAGACTAAAAAACATTTAGTGAATTCAATAAAATATTTATATTTGAATAGTCATAAAAAAAAATTTGTTAGAAACTAGCGGGAAACTAGTTAGAAGAATTTTGTTGCTTGAAGTACCGTATCAGGGGGTTTCGGACTTAAAAAATGAGCATTTCTTGTATATTTTTATAAACAAAAAATTTTTTGGAAAACTGCTTGACGTCAGCCCTTGTACAAGCTGTAAGCAATATACATTAATTTTTTCAGATTTTTAAATCGTTAATTAGTGTATAATGTTTGGGTTTAAAGTTTATATCTTTTTACTCAAATTTACCGCCTAAACATTTGTTTATTCAATTTTGATTACCATAATTTTTTTTAAAACGTTCTCTTTTATATTTTAAATTATGTGTATTAAAATATGTAGATTACTATAATTTGTGTCCATTATACTGTTAATTAAAACCTTTTTCAAACTTACTAATAAATATTTTACATTAATATTCTTTTACGACTATTCAAAAAAATATTTTATTAAATACGTTAAATTTTATTAAGTGCTTGTGTTAACATAAAATTAACATTAAAATCCCGCAAGGTTTCATTTTAAAGATTTTTTGAAAATTTTTCAAATGATATAATAAGTAACATTATGTTTTTTGTTCGTTGATTATAAAAATAATTTTTTAATGTTTCCCCCAGAACTTGGTGTGTTTTTTTTTTGGAAGTTGGACAATCAACTGTATATACTATTTGAAATTTCTTTCTAAATCAACGAAATCCACGATTAAGAAATAATTTTTAATAATAAAGTTTTTTTAAACTGTCTATATTACATAAAATTGAACAAAATTGTTGTATTTTACAAAAACTATTCGTGTATTAACTTTTAAAATGAAAAAAATAGAAATTTTTTGGTGATATACGAAACTTTAAAGTTTTGGTAAATTTGGTATAGGATCGTCAAAAGTAACTAAATGGTAATTTTACAAAAAAACTCTTTCACTAAAATTTTAAATAAATGAGTAAGTATAAAAACGGAATTAACAATGTATTATTGCAAATTGATTTATATTCTCTGTTATATTTTAATAACTCAAAAAAGAATGTTTGTACAACGAGACTTTTTTGCGTTCGATAAAAAAGTGAAAATATTTCCCGACTAAATAACAGTTAAAATGAGAAAAAGAGAAGAGTGTCCCCTGTCGTCGAGCAGCAAAGAGAAATGGCATTCGTGCGCGAGACTCACAACAAGAGGCTCGAGGACCTTCGAGAGTGGCTCGACGGTGCGCATGTTCGGGAACTGCTTGCAAGAAGGCATCGAGAGGTACGAGTGCGGCGAGCCCGTCGCCTCCTCCGGTGCCCCGAAGCCCTTCTCCAACGACTCGAGGGTCTCGAGGTCGGCGCCGACCGCGCCGCCCATCACCGAATCCACCGAGTCGGCCGTGCGCGGACGATCGATCGCGTTCGCTCGTTGCACGCGTCTACTCGCCGACCTTTGCGTATACATGCGAACAGTCAAACGTGGTGGGAATTTCATTTATTTTATTACCATACCATACCATACGGGGGTACTATTACACTATCTACCCTTCTTCCATTATAACACCTACCAATTTTTCCCTACATTTTATCTTCACTCCCTCTTTGTAAATTTCATATAGATTTATTAATTTTATTGTGAAATTTCAATACAATTAAATATAATTAGTATTATCACTTAAAGTAAAATTATTTTTTTAATACTACGAATTTAATAAATACATAAATAATACTTGATAATGTTTCTTAAGTGAGTATTGATAAAGACTTACATCAAACCCGCTCCTTTTCTCGCAGCCTCGGCGAATTCTCGAGTATCCCAGGGTTTAGCGACCGGTCGACGATGATCTAGCTCGTGCTCGTTTTCACTCGATATATCACGAGCGTCAGCGTCAAGGGTATCCTGTGATCCAGGCGTCCTGGACAGCGTACCTGGCGTCGTGTGTCTATGACCACTCGTAACCTCCGTCTAGCATCAAATAAGTCATTGATCAAGTTTGCGTTTAAAAATGCTTGGTTTATGTAATCGATAGTGTCGTCTTGGTACCAGGAGGTAGCAGGCTTCGATTCTATTGTACTCGTTTTATTTCGTGTTTCGAGGTTGATACAGTTAAGTATAGCTTTTCCTAACTCAAGGGGGGTTATTAAAGGATCGTCTCTTCGATTTAAAAAGTTTTAGTATATTTTCTTGAGAAATATGCATTATTGCAAATATTAATTTAAATAATTATTTTTTATGTAACGTAAACATAATTTTCACGCTGTTTCGACATATTAAAAAGCCTAAAGTAACACTTTTTATACCTTAAAAATCGTGCGCTTAAGTAATTTTTATTCAGTATTCATGGACGACTATATGTAATATGCATAAGTGTATGTCGTGTCTGAAAATGGCGATATTAAGTTCGCTTTTTAAGTCAAGAGAAAAAAATACTAAAAAAAATTACACGCAACAAATAAAATATAGTGCGTACCAAGAGATAGGTGAGCTTTCTGGCTTCAAAATAGCCCACTTTACGGATCCCTGATGTACAAGATAATATTTAAAATAGATTACTTTGTAGCTCGTAAGTTAATAATTTTAATGAGGAATAAACATATATGCAACATAAAAATATAAAAAATGTAGAATATATAAATTCATTGGTTTTAACGAGCGAGTTGAATATTTAATATATTACACCCTCAATTTCTCAACTAATTTACGAATTTTCATTTATGCGAGAGATGTCAGAAAGATCAAGAAGAAGAAAATCCACATTCCAGGCTGGAATCCAACCAAGAGAAATTGAGAGTGAAATGTATGTAAGTGACTCTTAGGAATTTTTCCTACCCAATGAATTTAGTATTCTTTTCATCAAAATCATGACCACGAATATTATCTGATAGTAAATATTGCTAGAAATACTAGTTATAGGTGTAATATTGTAGTACTTATCAATAAATAAAAATAAAACTAATTATTTAAAATATAGATTATGAAAAACGGCTGATATTTTTAGTGAATCTCCCATAGCGAAGAGAAATATGATGTAGAAACTTTTATTTCAATCCAAGTATCTAATAACAAGAGCGTAATACCTATTTCATGTTTACTATTATAAAATATAATTATTACTCTCATTGACGTTGTTTTCGTTTTTTCTGCAGTGATTATAATTCTATAATTATGAGATCTTGATATCCAAATTTTTTATCTTAATTAACGTGTAAACGTTATATTAATTTTACGCTAATAAAACTTTTGTCTAAAATTGTTGAGTCCCTCTAGCCTAGAAATTTGCTTATCGCCAGTTTTGAAAACTAGTTTATCCCAACAATTTAATCGATAAATGGCAATTAAATCGTTTCATGTACATAACAAAAATGGGGGAGGGGTTCATATTTGTATACAGTCTAATGGTTATGGTAATGCTACTTTCATTTTATAAGCAAACATAATGGCTGTACCATTAAATCAAGATATTTTGGAAATTTCAATCTTTTCATATGTGTGTACATATTTATACATACCCTAGCTGAAATGTATCCATTTCTAATGTATTTAGGTTAGGAATAGCTACTTTATAGGTTCTAACTATTTCTTTCCTACCCTATATTCCTATAAATTAGCCAAAAGGGCTATAGTTACAACCTACGTAATAACTACTCCGAACCTTAACAGGATGTCGGACCTAAGTTACAGGGATCTACATTCTTTAACGTGAAAATTATGATGGAAATATTGAATTAAAAATCTGAAAAATTTCATAAGCGTAGTTTAAAACAAAAGCAAGAGTATGACGTTTCAATTTTTTACGAAAAAATAAATTTGTTAATAATAATTGAATAAACAATTTTGGGTCGGTAATTATTGATCCAAAAACGCATAAATTTTTAACGCAAAAATCATAATTAAATTACAAATTTAAAAATCTCAAAAAATTTGAGTATATTGTTTAAAACATGCCTAAGGAAATGGCGTTCACGATTTAAAAAAAAATTTATTCTTTTGTTTATAGAAAAATATTAAAAATTACCATTTCCTGAGTCCAACATCCCCTTAAAGCATTAAAAATGGACCAATTGCTACCAGGATATGTACAAACGTATATTATTCCATTTTATGAAATAATATTATTCCGATAATCGTCGTGGTTTATATTATTATCATAAAGAAAAAATTTAAAATACCGATATTGAAAAAAAAAATTCCCGATTTTATGGTCGTTTTCCACCAGGATATATATGTATGTTTTATAACGAGCAATAAACAATTGATTGAAGTTTTAAGGTATGTAATTAACCTTCTAATATGAACTAAATTAAAAGTTTCTTTAATCTTTCTACTTTCAAGATCGTGACCTGAAATAAAGGAATTTAATACCTAGTGTCTTATTTAAAGTAATATTCTTTTGCATATTAGGTGGTTGCGGAATTGAAGAATCTTTTATACTAGTACTTATTTGATCTCGTATAGTTATAAAAATTAAAAATAAAATAATTTGGAAACCAATGTTAAACGTAAAAAGAAACATTAAAAGAATTTGTGAAAAACAACTTTAAATTTGAAGAGTGTTTTTTTATAAATCTATACACATTACTTTGGTTAAAATTAATAAAGACAATTACATTAATAAAGACGTTAAAAGTTAATTAAATTAGTACCTAGTAATTTTATCTATAATTAAGTTGCTAGCAAAACCAATGAAATGAAAGATTAGCGGATGTAAACTCTTGTTTAGGAATCAACTCGTCTAGTTGATTTGACTTATTCTGCGACGAATGTCACAATGAGTTTGGTGTACACTACGTTAAAGCAAAGATGAAAAAGGAAAGTTTTGCAAGTAGTCGGAAAAAGGATAACGAAAATTTCGTCGAGTCATTAGTTCCGTCAATAACCGATTGCGAAATTCTCCATCGCGTGCCTATATACACCTGAATAATCCAAAACGAGGCTCGTCACGCTCGCGCGCAGTTCATCGTACTCTCGTCTTGTCGCGATGCACTCGAGCATAATTGCCGATCGTGTCTGTCACGTTCACGCACGATCCTTCTCTTTAAAATCTAAATATGTAATTTAATTACCTCTATAAACGATAATTAGAT
Source organism: Theocolax elegans (assembly GCA_026168455.1). Taxonomy (NCBI): domain Eukaryota; kingdom Metazoa; phylum Arthropoda; class Insecta; order Hymenoptera; family Cerocephalidae; genus Theocolax; species Theocolax elegans. The sequence continues at coordinate 74,549,955 of CM047426.1, read as the reverse complement.
AGTAACGATAGTTCTAACTACTGATCCAAAATATGTCTGATAAAAAATAAATTGGTGATTACAAGCTTCGGTATAAAAAAAATTATTTTCATTAACTTACAATATACATATATATTAATAAGAACCTGAGAGTTATTGATTTTAGAAATAGCAGTTGTGTTCAATGAGTTTATTAGTGCTTTCCGTGATGCGAACAATTATTTGTTCCGGAAAAACTTTTTAGACTGAATATCCATTTGATTCATCATCTAATACCAACGGTATTTGATAATAGTTATTCTTTTTACTTACTTCGGGAAGATAATCATTCAGTTCTAAACCTGAGCCAGATTTCGGATCGAATTATTACTCTGTTGATTGTTAAGCTTTATAGCTTCTGTTACGGCTATTCAATAAGTTAATCATAATATTTACAGATGAAATAAACATATAATTATAATATTGAATTTACAATTACCTATATAAAAAATTCATCATGAGAATATCAATACTGTAACAAAGTAATATAATGTTTGCTAAAACGGCAACAACCTCGAGAAGGATTGGCTCGCCGACCGTCGTCGAAGTAAGACGTGTTTACGTGTTCACGTTAGCTCGCGAGTTAAACCTAATCGTTCTAAGTAAATCGAAATTCCGTAGTTTATATATACCGATACAGTGCGAGTGAATTCTGGGGCATTTGCCCAAATAGTGAAGTGAGTGATAATTAGCTTGTGTCTCTAATCGTAGGGGCACTTGCATCCAAGCATCAAGATGTTACCTCAACGCAACGTTTCTGCAAAACAAGATACCCTTTCGTATTCTCAAATAGCTCAACAAATACAAGTTCCAACTAAAGACTGCGCCATAATTCTAGATGCAATTGAAGGCATACCAGTAATTGAATATACTCGTGCAATAGCTAAAAAAATTGATCCTGCTAATATTAGATTTGTGTCTCGTGTATCTAATAACCGTGTGTGTTTATTTCTTAACAGTAAGGAAACCGCAGATCTACTTATTGATACCCACAAAAGTGTAAATATAAATAATTTTGAACTTGGCATTCGACCGCTTGTTTCCAGAGCGAAACGTATTATTCTATCTAATGTTTGGCCTTACATTACTCAAGAAAAAATATTAGACGAGTTGAAAAGACACGGCATAATCCCTGTTTCCCAAATATCTTATTTAAGAGCAGGAAATTCTGATGCCGGAATGACACACATTCTCAGCTTTCGAAGACAAATGTACATAAATCCGGACGACGTGCCAAAGCTTCCACCGTTCCTTACGATTCAATTTGAAGAATTGGACTATCACATTTACCTCTCGGCCGAAAAAGTAGTGTGCTTTGCTTGCAAGGAGGAAGGACATTTGGCCAAATTTTGCAAAAACTCCATCCCTTTATCTCACAACGCTCAAGTCTCTTCTGAACTAAATAACTCGCTACCATTAAAAATGTCCCAAAACAACACGCCTGCTATTACGTCCACTCAGATTGATCATGTCGATTCCTTTAACGAATTAACCACCCCCTCAGTATCTCAGGTAATAATGCCTCCACCTGCAGTAACCTTACTAAAACGTGCAGCATCTTCAACTCTTTCTTCTACCAGCTCCACTCCAGAAAATGAAAATGACGATTCTATCAAGGTTAAAAAAAATCCTAACTCGAAAACATATAAAAAGCATAAAAAAGAATCGCCACTTGACATTTCACTAGAAGACGTAGTTTCGCAATTAAACCCGGCTAAAGACTTTTTCAACGACCAAAACAAACAACTTCCCCTTAGTATACGTGAGGTTGCCGAATTTTTACATGTGACGTATAATAAGCCTATCTCTGCAGAAATCTACAATAAATACGTCAAAGATATTAATGAATTTATTTCTATGCTAACGGCCCTGCACGATCAACCTATTGAGTCTAAATTAAAGAATCGTATTACTAGACTTAAGAAAAAACTTTTGAACTCTAATAGTGACTTTAGTGACTCCGCACTTTCCAATGAAGAAAAAGACTAAAATAAATCTATTGATAATATCAAAATGAAGAAAAATAACATAAGGATTTTATTCTGGAATGTACGCAGCATCAAACAGCATCTCACGGACATATCAACGGCGTTAATTAATCTTGACATTCTCATTTGTGTTGAATCCTGGTTAACTCCAAATGATTACATCCGATATCCAGGTTTTCATGTATTCAGAAAAGATAGAACCTACGGCAGAGGAGGAGGCATCGTCATCTTCATTAGAAAAAACATAGCGTATTGCGAAATTACTGAAATAACTATTCCAAACGATAGTGTCGAAATCTGTGGTATAAATTTCAATAACGTATCTCCCCCCTTTGACCTTTTTGTTTGCTACCGAACTCCAGGTTTTACTCTTACACAGGATCAATGGAATTTAATAATCGATAATATCAATTCACAAAATAACACTATCCTAGTAGGCGATTTTAATTCGCACAATTCTATCTGGAACTGTTTACAAACAGATACAAACGGTGAACGATTACAAAATTCCATTGAATCTCGTGACTTATTTTTACACAATGAAAATACCTTTACGCATATAAACACCTACAATAATGTCAAATCTAATATTGATTTAGTTTTTTCTTCCTTAAACATCGCTGGAAAAATTAATGTAACAGCTCGAGACGAAACCTGGGGTTCGGATCATTTTCCGCTTGATATATGCGTTTTTGTAGAAAAAAACACTTATATTAAAAAGACGTTCAAATTGACTTCGTCTCGCACGGATTGGCTAAAATTTGCTAATTTTCTTGAAGAAAACTATGTAAAATTTCTTTCGGCCGAATATGCTAGTTTAACACCAGTCGAATGTTATGAGTATTTTATTGATATTATCAAAGATGCAATTACTAACTCCACACCACGAAAAAAAATAAATACTACACTTTTTAAACATCGCAATCCAACACTATGGTGGGACGAGGAATGCGCTAAAGTTATCAGACTGAGGCGAGCCGCTTTTAAAAAATGGCAATTTTCCTACAATCTGCAAGACTTAATAAATTACAAGAAAGCGTGTGCTGTAGTTAAAAAAACTTGTAAATTTAAAAAAAGACTGTTTTTTCGTAAATTTGCAGAAAATTTGAATTATAACTCGGATCCCTCCTACGTCTGGAACACGTGCAAAATCTTGAAGGATAGATGGACGCAATCTTCGCACCAACACATTAGCGAAAACCTTCAATTGCTAAACAAGGCTGAAGCAGTTCTCGATAAAATTAGTCCTCCTTCGGTCTATTCAGATCCTTCAAAAGTACCTGAATGCCAAGAAAATGATTTTCTCTCATCCCTGTTTAACTTTGCAGAGTTTAATGTCGCTCTAAATTCAAAACATCCGAAATCTGCTCCTGGACTTGATGGCATTGACTTCTATTGCCTTCAAAATCTCCCGACTAAGTTTAGGTTGCTCTTATTGGATATATTCAATAATATGTTTGCCTCGGGTACCTACCCTGACTCGTGGAGACACTCCTTTGTTCATTTTATTCCTAAAGCGAACAGTGATAATTTTCGCCCAATTGCCTTAACTTCTTGCACTTGTAAGCTGTTTGAAACCCTTCTCAAGAATAGAATCCAATGGTGGGCCGAACGCAATAATATATTCCCTCCAAACCAACAGGGTTTTCGTAAGGGTAGATCATGTTCGGATAACCTCATTAATCTTTCGTTAAAGATTGAAGAAGCATTCCTTGAAAACAAACAAGTTCTAGCTGCCTTTCTAGACGTTCAAGGAGCTTTTGACAACGTCAATATAGATATTCTAACTTGTAAACTAGCGGATATTGGGTGTCCTATAAACATTATTCTTTTTGTAAAATTCCTCATGCACGAAAGGTTTATTTTTTCTGACATCAATCTAAATTCCCCAAGGACGGTCCACAAAGGAGTTCCCCAAGGTGGGGTTCTCAGCCCCCTATTGTTCTTAATTTATTCTATGTCCATTTTGAAAAACATACAAAAAAACGTATTCAAATCTCTTTTTGCTGATGACATAGCTTTATATGTTAAATACAATTCCGAAAAGCGTGGGAAGAATATTCTGCAAAAAGCAATAAAAACCTTAAACTCTAATCTCTCGTGCATAGGTCTCAGCTTAACTCCAAGCAAAACAACTATTATTCAATTCAATAACAAAAATATCCCACCCGGGCGCATTGAGATTAAAGTTGAGTCTACTCTGATTAAATCAAGTGAATCTGTTCGTTTCTTGGGAATTATATATGACTTCAAAATGTCTTTTAAAAATCATATTGACGGCCTAGTAAAGAAATGTTCTAAGGCTACAAATATTATCAAATTTCTTTGTGGAAATAAGTGGGGCTCGCATCCCTCAACGCTGATTTCCCTTTACAAAAGTTTTGTACGCTCTATTCTTGATTATAATTCTTTCATTTACTTCGCTAAAAACAGAAAAACAATAGAGAAACTCGAAAAAATTCAGTATTCCGCAATTCGTTCGGCGCTAGGGTACCGAATTTCTACTCCCAAAAATATTCTTATTGCTGAAGCAAAACTACCGTACATCGAAGAGCGTGCAAAACAACTCTGCTACTGCCAAATCTCTAAAACTTTATCAAATAACTCTTCTGAAACGAGCAAAATGATTAAACGTTTCCTTTTCTTAGTAAAAAGATTCTTAAATAGACCTCATAGATTGCTATGCAAATGCATTATTAGCTTAGATAATTATATTAAAAATTTAGAAAATAGCGATAACTTCAATATATACAAGCATGAATTTAAAACTCTCATTACTTCGGTTCCGTTTGACATGACTCTAGGCAATGAGATATTGAGTGAAAAAAAGTGTAAGGAAACCTTTAAAAAATTTGCTGTAAAAGACGGCTCACTGACTGTTTACACGGATGGTAGTAGAACTCAAAGCGGTGTAGGCTCAGCATGTATTTCTTCCGAAAAAAATATTTATATCGCACGACGTCTGAGTAATTATTCCTCCGTGTTCTCAGCCGAGTGTGCCGCCTTGAATGATGCTTTCGATATAGCGATCCTTAATCAAGATAAAAATATTTATATCTACTCTGACTCGCTGAGTGCACTCTTAGCACTTCAATCTACGAATTTCAATATCAAAACTAACTCACATGTTTTAGATATCAAGCGTAAATACAATAAATTCAACTGCGAAAACAAGTTTAACACCTCTGTTTCATTGCTATGGATTCCATCCCACAGAGGAATTTGGGGCAATGAACTGGCCGACGCTATAGCTAAGGATGCTACTTTCAAAGAATCTTTTGACATAAATGTTGTAAACTTTACTGACCTTTATGAGCAATTTAAAAAATCTACTATAACTCATACACAAAACACTATCAAATCACTCAGCTCCGTTACTGGCAAACTCTATTTTCAAATATTTTATACAAACAGACGCCACACCTGGTTTGCTCGCAAAAAACTCAACCGAAATTATATAGTTACACTAAATCGAATCCGCAGCAATCATTATAACCTTGCCGCCTCACTCGCTAGGAAAAACATCATTGCATCACCGAAATGTAAATGTAATGCGGATTTTGAAGATATAAACCATGTTGTATGGAACTGTCCGGTATACGATTCTCAAAGAATCATTTTGTTAAATAAACTAAGCCGAATTTGTAACTTTCCTCCCTTTAACGTAGAATCTTTCGCAGCAAATCCGTGTTCTAATGCTTGCCATCTCATCGTATCATTTCTTGATCATTGTAACATTTCCTTATAGTCCAGCTCTATACTATGTAAAACTCATGTAAAATGTACTGTAAGCAAATTAACGTGTAGCTAAATAAACCTTTGGAATACTATATCCGCAGGTTTGATAAAGCTAAATAAATGAAAAAAAAAAAAAAAAAAAAAAAACCTCGAGAACCGAATAACAAAAAAGAAAATATAAGTTAAAAAAGTGTATACAATTACCCTCGCGTCAGTTTCGGAGGTGTAAGCCGTATTGTCGATTCCAGGCGTCGTGGGTGCGTACTCCTCGTCCTTCCCGAGGATTCGACGATCCGGAGGCGCGGACACAGCACTCTGGGCGCGTTTGCGTTTGCTTAACAAAAGTAGACCTATAACGATAATTCCAAGGAGAAGAAAACCGGCGCTAGCTGCACCGATCAGCAGCCACGCGTCTCGTTTCCTCGAGAGCGCCAAGGGACGAGATTCTTTTAGGTACGCTGTAATCAATAACAACAAACATACAGAATGCAATTACCGTCTTTATTTTCAAATTTTTTAAATTTAATACAATGACCGTCTCAGTAGTGAACATTGTAACGTGTCAGCCCCGGAAAAACTCAAGCTAAAGTGAACCATATTTTAATTAAACTAAAATTTTTGTCAAAATAATTTTTTATATAATTTTTTATGGCATAATATAGAGAAAATAACGTGCTCTGAAATAAATGGATTGAAATTCCACTTTTTAAATAATATTTTAGGCTAATAAAATATAATGCTATCAGTATAATACATAAATTTTATTCCTAATAAGTTGAAGGTTTTTATTAAAGTTTTATTAAATAAACTTACGCTCGCTTTGTATAATAACAGGTGCTCCAAGCTCAAGAGCAACCTCCTGGGCGGAAAGTAAAGCCATATCTTTAGCTGCTGTCTCAGCTGGAACCGGCTTACCCCCAAGATGTACCGTGTAAATAAGACGCGTAGCTCCACCCTCGATCGTCGACGTGTTTTGCATTCGCACCTGAACGAGCCCAACGTCGACAGCTGCTCGTAACTTCGATTTGTCGTCGGCATTCGAATCGTTGTGCACCATATCCTCGTCTTCGAGAGATATAGGTTTCAAAGCAAGATCTTCGAATTCCTCGCTTTCGAGAATGGGTAAGGTGCGCTTGCTCTTTGCTATGCGAACTGCTCGCATACGTAGCAGAGAGAATGGTCGAGGTACCGGTGAGAGGACGGTTGTCGTATCGACTGATTGTTCCGTTGTGCTTTCGGTAATAATCTGTAATTCAACCTCGAGCTTATAAATATTTACCAACCCTTATTTTCCACTGCAAAGTTTGGATATTCAAACGATATTTGTATAATCAGTATATAAAAATTATTTTTTGTACGTGCTTGTATAGGCGTGTGTCTACGTGTATTTAGGTGTCCTTAATCACATACTCTGTAAAGTCAAATGTGTATTTAAACTCACCGTTTGATTTTCTAATGGAATTTGGCGTTTTGGAAAACTTTTACGAGTGCGAATCTCAGGTGGCAATAGACCCAAGTGTTTCTGCTGTTGCCTCGTGAAGGCAGCCTTGTATAACTTAGCTAATCTAAGCTCGACTTTAGGTGGAACGGTTTCCCCTGGTTTTAACACTGTCAGTAGCCAGTATCTACAATAAACGTGTTAAACTGTACACTACAACCATTAGCACTTTAAATTCAGTAGTTTACCACATACAATACTTGTAATGACAAGCATTTTTTTCTCATTAATTTTTTTCTAGTTATGTTTGATTTTTATAACGACGCAACTTATTTATTTATATTTACAGCTTCATATTATTCTTGAAAATAAAATATTTTTACATTGAACTAGTAAGGATTTGCAATTATTTTCTCACGTCTTTGATTAAGACTATACTAAGTTTAAACTCTATAAACTCTAATTATACAAGTTTAATTAAAAGTTATATCAATAAACTTTACGTAGAAAGTTGATACATATTCAGTGAAACGAATATTTCATGTTATTAAATAATGATACGTTACTAAGCCATCAAATGCATATGAACAATAACAAATAGTTAGTTTGCAACTTAAACAACTTAAATATCCTAAAATTACTGGGTATGTAAGTTGCTTTATGACAATGATCCACATATATGTAACTGAGCAATTAATCTTACTTTCCCATGTTGCGCATCTCTACGTATGAACCTAATATATTATTATGCAGAAAGAATCATTAGTGGTGTATTTTTCTCAAAATTTTGAGAATCTTTTTTTATATATCAAATTTGTTTTTATAAAACTATGTGAATAACTATTAATATTCTTATTAACTCATTTAACCTCATAGAAAAAGAGCTTCACAACAAATTGATATTACTTCAATTACTTAACAATTATAATTTAAAGAAATTTTAGACTAAAATCTTTTTTTATAATTTACTTATTTACCTTACTTTTTAAGTAACACGTTTATTTTCCCCAAAGTTTAATATGAACTTTAATTTAGTTTTCTTTACAAATTTACTCCCTATAGATACAGAAAAACCTATAATCCATAGTAATTCGATGATGACATTCCCACATTCGCTGACTCATTTAAAATGCAAATATTAGCTAAATGTCATACAAATAATCCTTCATTTTCTGTCATTGTTGTTACAGACTACTACTGTTGCTACACTGTATTACTAGTAATTAATGATACTTATGATAATAAGAAATATTTCATTTTCATCAGTAACTTTTTTTGAATAAAAATAGTTACACGATTACTTACTTTTGATGACTAAATTAGAGAATCTGTTTCACTTTTGATGCGAATGTAAATAGTATGGAAAGCAATAAGAAGTGGTAATTAGTAAAAGTACCTAGGACCGGGATCCTCTCCAACGAGAACGCCAATGTTCTGGTCGACATCGAGGAGTGTAGGTGTAGGATCGATGCAAGATGTGCAGTCGACGGGCCGTGTCGAATCCGGAGGTCGAGGCTGCAAATCTCGATCGTCGGGGATGTAAACCGTGGCAGTGTGATGAACTGTGCGCGTCTCGTAGAGGGTGAGAATTTGTTCCGGATCGAGCCATGACGGCGCGTCCTCCACACCAGTCCAAAAAAAATCCTGCAAATGCACTCGTCTTCCTGGCAGATGCTCGATCAGTACTATTTCGTCCTCTGAAAGCATTTAAACGTATTTAAACAATCATATCGTTTATTTTTTTCTTTATATAACTTGTATATTATATTTTGTAGCTGTTTCATGACATTTATTTCATAATCCGATTTATAAATTATGTTAACTATAATGACTATTAGTCACATATAAATTGTACAATGTTTAACCAGTTAATTAGAATATGTAATATTATATTCACATTTTTATTTTACTAATATTCCAAAATGTTGTAATATAAATATTTCTCTACATTACATTATATTGAAGTCTAACTATTTATACTATTAATAACGTATGTCAATAATAATAGTAATAATTCAGTATTTTCAATTATAGAGAATCTCCAATATCTGCTAAATTTGTAATGGTTTGATCATTAATTGTAATCGTTTGAAATAACGAGAAACTCAGCTGTCCTGTTAATAAAAAGTATTATTACATTATGCATTACCACCTCATTTATTTAAATACGTTCTTATAATTTAATGCACTTTCTAATAATAGAGAAAGTATACCAATGTATGTGCAGAGTAGTGAACTTGTATTCAATTTCCTTTCTATATACTATTCGTAATCGATTGCATTCAAGGAACTATTTTATGAAACTTTTTACGTATAATTATATTTCAACTGTAACAAAGACCCTGAGACATGAAAAGCAGTTCAATGTAAGCTTCAATGTAAGCGACATAACGAAGCGCCCCCGAGTCATATTACAATTTGGTATGCAATTGTAATCATTACACTTAATTTACTGTAAAGTTCAGTTAAGATTTTTCCTAGGTAATAATTTTCCAACTATGAACTTACAATTAAAATATTTCAACTGGTTTTTTCACACTTTCTTTATTTATTGCAGTTTTCATAGTAGTTTGATAAGGTCGTGTAATACATACGACAGTATCATATTTATCATAAATTGTGACACAAATATAATGTTTAGTATCCGAAATACAATAAATATATTTTATTAAATACAATATATTATTTTTAATATCATTTTATTTATGTAGTTTTAATATAGTTTTATGTCAACAGCAAATACATATAAATAAATTACTAGACATTAATTATATATTTTTTTACAAAGCAAATTGTCTTTAAATAATAACACAAATTTTTAATGCATATTTAATTTTTGTACAAGGATATTCATCATGACTTGTACATAAATGCACGTTATTTCCGCAAAGCCTTTGCAATCTTTTACAAATTTGGTTAAAAAAAACAATACACTTGAAAGAAGCAAATATATCGTAGCAAATAATTTTGTATACTCTTAAAAAAGTATAACCAATAATATCCTCTTTATATTTTATTTGATATCTTGTCCTCATTCAGTCGAACGAAAATTGACAGTCACGATAAGTGACAAAAGTACAGAATTCGTTTTGAATTAAAAAGAAAGCTAATAATCTGTAAGAGACCATTGTAATTTAAAATCGATTTGAACGAGTCATTCCCGAATTGAAATGTGAAGCATTGGTATCGTTTTACCAATTCGATCATGATCACGTGAAAAATTGTGGAAGAATGGGGTCGAGTTATAAGCAGCGACCCTGATGTGAACATACGCGAGGGGCAGCGAACTTGTCGAAGGTTTGACTTTATGAAAAGCGTCGATGATCGAAGTCTATCTCGAGGCTCGAAATCGGGATTTCAACCGATCAGTTGGTGTCACGCGATCACGTGACTTGCCGTCATCAAATTCGCATCGATGACTCGATGCCTAAATTCTCGTGCACAGCGGGATAGTTACGATTTCATTAGAGACCCTCATTATTAATTTTCGCAGTTTCCTTCGCTATACTATCATATTTAGAATCTAAATGTTTAATAAATACTTTGGAAAATTCAAATACGCTTTTACTATATTTTACACAAAACTAATGTATCATTGATTTATTTCATACGTCAATATTTATATTCAATATCAATAAATTATGGATATAAACATACGTGAAAATATAAATATTCCTGCATAACTTCAATTAAAGAATATATAGTTTTTATAATGATTAAGATAATAAACAACTAGACTTTATGCTTTAAAGAAATAGTTATTACTCTTATACAAAAGTATAGTATGATACATCTACTTGGCTACTCATACTCTAGGCTCAAAATAAAAGAGAAAATTATAGAAAATAACATAATTTGAATTACAAAAATAATAATTATAATTCCATCTTTAATAGGTTTGAACGTATTAAATAATAAAAAGTTAAATAATAAAAACGTAGTTTTCACATTGCTTAAGATATTCACATAAATACCTTTTTATCTAGATTATTCGTAAAGTTCGATCATAGACACATTTTTATTCCGCTGTGATAGTCAATGTATGTGTTTCGAATGTATTGATATCTAGGTCAGGTTTAAAAAGATACTTAACTTCTGTATAAAAGAATAATTGGTAATCGTTCAATTTGAAATTTAAAAATCTGAAAGAAAAGTGTATCTATTTTAAAAAAACAAAATATTTAATAATTAGAAAATTTTAATAATTAGTCACACGACAGTTTGAATTAACATTTTAGACTTAAATACATTATAATTTAACGTTTGACAGAATGAACTGAAACACGAATAAACGTGGCAACAAAAGCTATTATCTCGTTAAATAATCTGGTAGAATATTATGACAATCAATTATGCAATTGCCATATTATATTTATGTATAGTTAAACTAAATCTCAAAACTCTAACAATATAAACGTAACAGGATTTAAATCTTCCCCCGTTGCTTTGTTTACGTCACGCGATTACGTGACTGGATAACGTGAAATTTGCATCGGTAGTCAAACTCAATAGTAGTAGCGAGCGAATATCTTCCACGTAGGGTCAAATAATTTTTAATAAAATTCTGTTTTTTTTACAGATAATTATGTTACAAATAGAATTATATTACAATATTTTTCGAAATATTATAAAAATGTAATTTTGTTCTTGCATATACACGGTATTTACAATTCTAACGACACAACTATTAATTTTGAATTTTAAAAAGAATATAACTTTAACCTATATATAGAAACAGTCGATCAATCAAATAGGAAGACTCAAATAATAGAATCTTACTCGAGTCATATAAAATTCCATACATTTTCTTTATTGCTTTTGTAAGAAAAGTCAATACATTTATTTTGGTTTGTTTCCTCACGTTATAAAACTCGAGTCGACAATTCAAAGTTTATTGATTTGTTTCGATGTCAAACGTAATAAAAATGCATTTCCGAATGCATGAAATGCAGAGTAGACTAGAATTGAGCAAAGAAATGTAAGGAAAAAAGAAGCAGAAGCGAAGCGACAATTCGAAATAGAATGGCAGTGCCAGGTATAACGAAAAATTCCAACATGCGATATCGCGAAACGTAATATTAGTTTGAGGAGAAGGATAAGTTTATGGGGTTGGTTTCGAACGATTTCAAATTGAAGATGAAACGGTTGGAGACAGTGCGTGACTGTCACCTCTGCACGATTATTTGAGGAGCCAGTGAACCTTCGACGACGTCCAATTAGACTTGATATTAACGTACTCGCGATAAGGATATTTCAATTTATGTTTAATAAAAATTCTATTTATAATATTCTGAATAAAAATTGGGATTATGCTTGAATATCGTAATAATTTATAACCGCAGTTATATGTAAATAGATGTTATCGATCCATTTAGAGAGAAATATATTACATTACAGAATTTCCAACCGCTATAAAAATATAAGCAACCAGTTATTCGCTATTTCTTTTCATTTTACTTTCCTCGATCTTAAATAAATGAAAGAGAACGAAATTTATAAAAACTACGCATCAACAGAATTCGAAGGTCACCTGTAAATCAACTAAGAGGATCGTGCGCGCTTAACGAGCACACTTTGGTCCCTTTTTTTTAGGTCCGACCCGATTCCACGGTCTGCTTGTCGCTTCCGGTCCGGAAGTATCGCGGAAGTTCGAACGCTCGCGAGCGTAGTACGAGCTGCGCGCGATTTTGCAGTTAAACGAGTCCTTTACGCGGATCGCGTAATAATGTAATCCAGTTCGTACTCGGAAAACTCGTTTACGGGACTTGGCTCGAGTACCTATGGGATTGGTTCTACATACACTCGCATTTACGCACCAATGGGAAAGCCACTTTGCACGTTTGCGTCGTAAAATAAGTTTAACTTGAACGATCCCTTTTTACACACGCTTACAAAAACTACACAGTACTTTTCTCCAGTCATTTCAAATATATTATTTAATTATTGTTATTTCGAGATATAATTTTAATCAACGCTTTACGGTGTGTGATTTTTTCAAAAAGGTTTTCACACGAAGGAATGCATGTATAATTTAATCTTTTTAATAGATTTCGATACGTAAACATTGGTAACTTAACGTAACAATCGTAAAAAATAGACTTAATAATTTATTAAACAGTTAATTGAAATTCTTCATTTTTCCAAGAGAAAATTCTATGATTTCAGGGAATAAACATTTGAGCGAGCTTAGATTTATTTAGCAACTCGTTTATTTATTGAATTTGCGAGAATTCGCGAAACATGAAAAATGGATACAAGTATATATATATATATATATATATAGAAAATGCTTAATACTCAGTGGCATTTTAGGTATTTTTAGCACGCAATGCAAGTGTTAAATCGATAGAAAAGTGAGTTCCTATGGTAAATGTCTGGAGTTACTTTTGATAGCCGCAGATACTCTGTAATCTCCCTATTTTAATAGGCAAAATTATCTATGCGGTTTACCTACAAATTTATTTTTGTACACGAAAAATTCTCTTCAATTCCTAAAAAGTCTAAATTACAGATTTATAATTACAAATATTATATTTGATAAATATATCAAGGGGAAAGGGGAATATAAATGATTTATAAATAAATGATATTTTAATTTAAGGAGTATAAAATATAGTCGAATTATAACTCTTTTATATATTAGTGAATATATGATGCAGTTCTGTAATTCGAATGAATCTAATTTAAAAATAGTATTACGGTTGTAACAGTTTCGCGAATCGAAATATAATATTTCAAATCTCCATTCAGGGTGAAACAAATGAAGTGATTCTGAACCTTGTATCAATTTCGGATAACATATGGTACATTTGAATGAATAATAGGATACTATGAATGTACTTACACATAGCAATTCATTATTGTGCGGCTCGATTAAATTTACATTGTGGTACTGTTTGTTTACGGTTAAACGTACGTATGGATTTACTGTTATTTCTTGCTTATAAAGTATTAGACTATATGTGTGTATATATTAAAAAAAATAAAATTATTAATTAAAAATATATTCTGTGACCCAAAACGCAATAATATCTTAACACGTTTCTTAAAAATTTCTATTGTTTATACCATAAAGATCATTTTCGTTATCACTAAACAACGAATGATCTAAGTGATCAATCGTGTCAGACTAATAAATCTCAAGCATCTCGTCGAGTCGTGTAAAAGTTTAAACTTATCTGACTGCTAGTAATCGAAAACCCTCGGCAAGTTCATCCGAAGCTTGATAACGATTACGCGCACGCGTCGCCACAATTGTGTCATAGCCTTCGGGCAAAGTTGTGCACTAGAGAAAGGTAAGATCAAGTGCACCTATACGAGTCAATATGCGTTTGCAACGTGTCTTTCGGTCTAACGTATTGATCCACGTGCCTTGTACTCGGAATTATTGGAATGGAGTTTCGACTTTTCTCTTGCGTTTCAATGTCTAGTTTAACTTCCGTCTTTGCTAATTTATATCAATTTTCAACAAAACTTCAGATCTGTTAAGATTTTACTGTAGCTTCGAATTTTATTCAACCTTTTTACTAATTAAGCGCTTAACAATACAGAATCAATTATAAATTCATTGGTATATTGTATGTTTAAATATATAAATGTCCATTTTCTTTACTTTTCCTATGCAGTAATTAGAAGATGATCAATTTTGGTGTTTTAATTTCTTCAAGGGTGCAGTATAAGGTAGCAATTAGATATAAATTGCACTACAAACTGGGTACGTAATTTACTTTAACATATATTTTACTTAAAAATAATTTTTATAATCCCTAGAAGAAAACGAATTTTTAAACGTTCAATGAAATTTTAATTTTGCCATTAATAAATTGGTCATTTGTTTGCTTTTTATGACACTTGGTAACTTTTGGCTTACAAAACGTTACAGTTGTGGTCACATTTCTACTAGGGGTAATTCTTTATTATTTCTTCATAATAATACTTTCTACATTTTTTCTTGCAAAGTTCATAAATATTTTATCTCCTATTTCTAACTGTCTTATAAAGTATCTTAATTCTTATCTAGTACAATCGTCTAAAATTATCTATATACAAAGAAATTTAATAAAATTTTGAAATTCATATTTGACTGCCAATTTTTTTAGTAAGTGATATATTAACAACACAAAGGTTTTCATGTTTTTTATTACTAAAAACTACATGAATAAATTCAGTATATTATTCAGTGCAACGATACATACCATGTATGATTTTTCATGAAAAAAGAAAATTGATATACGTCAATTGAAAATTTAATAAGTTTATATGGACCGAAGTTTCCTGCACAATGCATGTCAATAACTTATCAATATCATTGTTTGACCAAAACCTTTAAAGCAATATACATGGACAAAGTATACGAATTATTAATACAACTAGGAAAAAAACTATAAAAATTAAAATTACTTGAGATTTAACTAAATAGTTGTTTCCATTTAAAAACGAAAAGTAAGCTCCTATTTTATATAAAAAATCTAAATTCAGATACTTAATATTTTTAAATAATGTACATACCTACATTTGCAGCTGAATTTTTTATAAAAAGAATATACAACAAATAAATTATAATTATACGAAAGGATTTATATATTTACAATATACTATGCATATCCAAATTTTGCCGGTTAACCACAGTTATTTCCATTATTTCGCTAAACATTTATTTTTTAACAATAAAATTTTACGGTTGAAGGTATAAACATTGAGCTATAATTCACACTTTTACTGACGTTGCTATACTTGTTAGTATTATTTTTTGTTAAAACAGTCCATATCAAGTAATAGATCTAAATACAAAAATATTAGAATAATTTATGTTCGTAAATGAAAATATTACATTACAGTCAATTACTACAAGTACTCTCCAGAGAAAGGAGTTGAGATTTCCAACCAAAATATTCTATGTTACACATGCAAAGTAAAATACAACCTAAAATTAACTATACTGTGATTCCAGCAAATGCAAACTATTAAAAGAAAAATGTGTAGCGATCATTGTAGCATACAAATAGCAATTGCGATCCATTGTTTCTAGCCTAGACCGTGGCATCTCTGTATTTAAATAATAATGAAATTATAAAAAATCAAAATTTTTCTATAACTAAAAACTGATTTTGAATATAAAATTCAACAACATAAAAATGCTCTAACTCAACTATATAGTAAAAATATTTATATCAAGATTTGCAGAACTTTTTAATAATTTGTTAAATAAAATAATTTAAAGGTAATTAATTCTATACTTGCAAACTAAAATCTATTCTCTTATAGAAACTTGAATTCTTACTCTAGTGGAAACTGTATGCCCTTTATTATTATATGTATTAAATAGATTATTTGACTATACAATAGGTGAAAAATAGGCGAAAAATGTGCCCATTTTTATTCTATCTAGGAAACACTTTTTCTCATATCTTATGACCATTTGTTAAAGTAAAATACTGATTATCAGCTAAGTTCGAGTTTGTAAACGTAGATTAAAGTTGAATCTAGTTATGTGCCATTAATTATTGCATTATAAGTACGTAATAAAATTACGTTTATCTTCATAAATACTGTAAATATGACAAAAATTAGTTGCAAATCACAACGTAAAGAGAGAATCTATAGAAAATTTTAAGGGAGTACCAAAGTCAAATTTTATCCTCCCTACCTTCCAAGCCTCAAAAGTCATAGAAAATGAGTTATAATTAAAAAAGGTTGATAATTTTCGCAAATTTGGGAAAATAGTTCTCTTTCTTTATTATTAATCTACCTCAGTTCAAAATTTGAAGCAAAAATATTTATTGGTTTTCGAGTATTCCCTTACCAAAATTTATGATAATTTAGTGCAGTTTGAAGTTATACGCTCGACTAATTAAAATGCATGTCAAGATCTTTGGTAAGGGTTTTCTCGAAAACTAGTCAATATTTTTCCCTCAAATTTTAAAGACAAATAGATTATGAATAAAAGAAGGGGACTGTTCTCCTATACATTTACGTAAATTAACTTATTTTTTTAATTATAATTTTCGAAGTCGGTAAGGTAGGGGGATAAAACTTGGCTTTGGCACCCCATTATGTTCACTTCTCGCGGAAATATTATTCGAATGTTTTGAGGTTATAATCAATTCATTAAGTGCTAATACAATGGGAGCAAAATGTTTCAACGCACAGTATTTATCAGCAATTTATAATATCTTATTCTTAGATTCAAATTTCTTCATATATAAGTATATATATGGGCTATTTCACGTCAAGTGGTACGATGAAAATTTTAAATCACACCAAATTTTGTGAACAGACTGGAAATATCTTTCAGAAGATAGAAAAAAATTTTTAGGTGTTAAAAATAATTTGCCTAAGAGTTATTCCACCATGAAAAATAGAAATTTTTCATTTTTTTAGAAAAATTTCTATTTTCAAAGCCATTTATCTCAAAATCTATTGATTTTTTTGAAAAAACATTAAAAACAACTTTTGTTCAAAATAATCTTTAGAACTTATCTACCTGGGTTACAATTTTTAATTTTAAAATCTCGAAGAAATATAACGCCCGGAAATATTGAATATCAAAAAAAGGCGACCACGCCACAATCGATTTTGATCTAACACCGCTCAAAAGATCACATTTTTTGAGAGCTTTCGAATGGCTTGGGTTAGACTTTTGGCCAAGACCGCTGGTGTAAGTTATGCCTCATAAACCTCATAAAATCACTAATTTTCATGTATTTTAGGGTATAACTTACACCAGCGGTTTTGGCCAAAAGTCTAACCCAAGCCATTCGAAAGCTCTCAAAAAATGTGATCTTTTGAGCGGTGTTAGATCAAAATCGATTGTGGCGTGGTTGCCTGTTTTTGATATTCAATATTTTCGAGTGCCCTATCTCTTCGAGATTTGAAAATTAAGAATTGTAACCTAGGTAGATAAGTTTTAAAGATTATTTTGAACAAAAGTTGTTTGTAATATTTTTCCAAAAAAATCAATAGATTTTGAGATAAATGGCTTTAAAAAAAACAATTTTTCTAAAAAAATGAAAAATTTCCATTTTTCATGGTGGAATAACTCTCAGGCAAATTATTTTTAACACCTAAAATTTTTTCTATTTTCTGGAAGATATTTCCAGCCTGTTTTCAAATTTTGGAGCGATTTAAAATTTTCATCGTACCACTTGACGTGAAATAGCCCATATATATATATAGATTTAATATGTTGCTCTCTCATAGAGAAAGATTTATAATAGTAAAATTTTTCGACTCGCTAAAAACATGTTATAAGTATGTATATTTGAAACTACTTGGTCAATATCACCTAGCTTGCGTGAATAATTTGCTTTTTATTTTCCCAATTCTCGAAGACTGGTTATATATTTATTCCACAAATAGTTTTAATTTTAAAAACAATTTTCGATTTTTAAAAAGTTAATTTATCAAAAATTTTGATAATAATTTTATATTTTTTTAATTGGACCAAATGTACTTTATAGAAAATGGAAAAAATCTATCCGCTCGATTTTGGATTCACTAATTATCACTATTACTTCTTTTGTTATTTAAAAAAAATGATATTTTAATATTTTATATTTTGAAAATTAATCAGTTAAGTATGCTGAAAAATATTATGATAGAGAAACCTTCTAATAGTCATATAATGTAAAATTTTTAAGTAATTATATCGACTAGTTTTGTTTTAGAAAATTAAAATGTGAAAAAATTGAGGTTTTTATGTCGAACGTTTTTGGGAATAAAAAGCATTTAATCCACTTGAAATTTTGAGAAAGAATAGTCATATTGGTAGTTTCGATCCCTATTATTTTTCAGCTCAAAACATCTTATATTACCTAAGTTATAAAGCATTATATAATTTTGTACAATATAATTGTTTGCTCACATCTCTGAAAATAATTGATCAAACATATTGGGAAAAGTCGTAGAAATAGAACATAATATTAACATTATGCTGTAAAAGTTTCAATATCATTCATGGATTAGTTTTTGAGAAAAAGAATTATAATCTAAAATGTAATTTTAATAAAATTTTTGTTTACTTTTAAAGTAGTCTCATATGAAACTACTTATATTTTTGGGAGAAAATGTGTTTAGAAAATCCAAAGAAAAGCAAAAAAAGATAATATTTTTAATTTTTAATTGATACCATCAAAAGTTTCTTGTATTAGTTGCGAAAAATTCAATCTGATTGAACAGAATTTTCTTATTATGAACAGAAACCACTGTCAATTTATTGCTAATTATGTGTTCAATATAATAACTTTATAGTATTTTTGTAAGAAAAAGTTTGTAAATATTTAAAGAAAAATAAAGAAGATAATTTTTCATATTTTTAATTGATGTCATCTAAAATTTTCTGTGCCAGTTGATACAAATACTTTCTTTAATTTAATTTAGAATTAATAACGCAAATTACTAGCTATATATATATATAAGTTTCAATAAAAAAAGAATAATATTTTTCGAAATGTTATAACATTTTGTTTAATTAATTAAACAACACTATATTTGAGTTATATATTATATATAGGATCGACATGTTAATTTGAGGAAACTATATGCCAATTAATTGGCAGCGGTTTTTTAAGTTGTGCTCCTCAATTGAAAAATACTGTTCATCTTCTAAGAAAATTTATATCATTTCCACACAAACATGACTGTGTTCTAAATCTTTCTAGAAGGTAAAACAATATTCACCTTTTTTTAAAGAGTAATATGCTCGTGAAATTTTATGTTATAATAAATTTAACGGTCTGTACGAGGCAGAATATATAAATATTTTTAATCATCAGTCAATGGTGTGCTACAATTCGTAGCCTCTACACCAAACTGGATGAGCATAAATAATCTAATTCTGGAGACTAAGTAAATCAAATTGAAAATATTAATGTGGAAATAAAAAAATATTATTAAGATAACTTTAAATATAAAAATAAAGAAAATGTATGACAAAATTATAAATGCAATAAATGTTTCGACCACAATTGCCAGTTGGTCTCGTCAGTAAGGACTGGCAATCTACCTTAGACATTGAAAATTGAAATTTATACCGAAATAGATCAAGAACAATACTATTGAGTGGGGTACATATATACCTTTAGATGACTTCATCACTTACATGTATTAGAAACCAAGCAAAACCCCCTAGTGAATAATTCAAAAACCATTGACTGATGATTAAGAATATTTATATATTCTGACTCGTACAGACCATTAAATATATTATAATATTGACCTTTTGTTTTAAACAATTACGGTAATCTTAGCAGTTTTTAATTAAAATTATTTCCATATTCATTATTAACCTACTATACAGATAAACTTGTTTTGCTTTGACATTAATTATGTTCAAGAATTATAGAATTATTAAATATTCGTAACGTAAATTTTAAACGGGCGGTATACCTGATTCTTACCAGGTGAGCAAAAATTCTTAAATATTACATTTATATTTAATGATATATATATATGGGGTATTCCACGTGAAGTGGTCCGATCAAAATTTTAAAATGCACCAAATTTTGGGTACACTTTGCAAATGTTTTTCAGAATACAGAAAAAAATTTTTAGGTACTGGAATCTGTTTGCTCAAAAGTTATTCTAACCTCAAAAAGTGAATTTTTCCATATTTTTTTCAACACCAGCTGGGTTTACCGCTATATAACTCAAAATCTATCAACTTTTACTATAGAACATTATATGTAACATTCGTTGCTAATTATATCTAGAATTTATTCTTCTGGGTTAGAATTTCTAATCTCAAGGTCAATGTTACATAAACTACATGTCAATATTCAACTTGAAAAAAGTGCAAGTGCGCCACCTTTGGTTTTTTTATCCAAAAGTCTAAAAAAAAGCTTGAAGCAATACCTTTCAAATGGTCTGTAGCATTTTTGGGGCCTTCAATTCTTTAAAAAGTTATGATAATTTAAAGAATGACATAAAATTCACAAAAATTAACATGGTAATTCCCATTTAAATTTTTAAAAAAATTTCGAGTTTCTTTAAATTATCATAACTTTTTAAAGAATTGAAGGCCCCAAAAATGCTACAGACCATTTGAAAGGTATTGCTTCAAGCTTTTTTTTAGACTTTTGGATAAAAAAACCAATTGTGGCGCACTTACACTATTTTTAAGTTGAATATTGACATGTAGTTTATGTAACATTAACCTTGAGATTAGAAATTCTAACCCAGAAGAATAAATTGTAAATATAATTAGCAACGAATGTTACATATAATGTTCTATAGTAAAAGTTGATAGATTTTGAGTTATATAGCGGTAAACCCAGCTGGTGTTGAAAAAAATATGGAAAAATTCACTTTTTGAGGTTAGAATAACTTTTGAGCAAATAGATTCCAGTACCTAAAAATTTTTTTCTGTATTCTGAAAAACATTTGCAATGTGTACCCAAAATTTGGTGCATTTTAAAATTTTGATCGGACCTCTTCACGTGGAATACTCCATATATATATATATATATACACACATAGTATTTTAGCGAAACCCAAATACAGAGACTGAGATAATTGAACAATTTAGCCTTCTATAAAATTTCTAACCTATATATTTCAACTATACCTTTAAAAACCCTTGCATCGAAAATTTATAGTTTTCCGTTCAAACTTTTAAGTTTATTTTTTTTATTGCCTAGCAAATGATGCACAACGACGTATTATTCAATTATCTTGTGTTTCTGTATTTAGGTTTTCGATAATATAGTACATTTTGCTTGATTTTGTTAAGTAACTGGAAAAAATGTATTTTACTCAATTAGTAATAATCAGGTATACCACCTTGTTAAAAGTTGAGCTGCTCGAGGAGTGCGTAAATAGTCTTAATTAATCCAAAGATAAATTCATATAAATGATAAAGCAATTATGTTTTTAATAGTCGTTTATTTTTACTGATTTGTGTGTAATAAATAACAAACTACAATTTTTTAATGATTCTGAGGATTAAGAATATCTCTATTAATTTGCGAAGATAAATGTTAATGTCAACATTAAAAGAATGAAAGTACTACTTTCTGCGGAAAAGACTCGATTTTCACTAGTTAAAAGAGTGAAAAGCCCTCGGAAAAGCTTCTCTTTTGTGTACTGTGGCATCTTGCCTCTCAAACAGTGGAATTGTATTACTTGTTCATATCAAAATACCAAGAAATGGGGAATGTATTTTCAACAAATGCTTTCTTCACAAAGACATCGTATGACCTCCGTTGCTGATTACCACCGATTAGGGAGCATAAAAAGAGCAACGTTAAAATAATAAAAAAAATACCAAGACTTCAATAGAAATATTAAACGCAACCAGATATGAATCTTGTAACTTAAAATGTTCAATTCTCATCACCAATCTTGTAAAAACGACTTGCAAAGTTTTACCAACATTTAAGAATGCGTACAATGCTTTATTGGAAAATTACTTTAAGAAAGTATAAATTGCATAAAATAAAAGTTTATATAAATATACATAGAGCTAAACTAAAAATTAAAAATAAATAGAAGTAAACAAGAAAAGCTTGAAACTATTTAACTTGAATCTCGTTTTGGACCTAAATTGAAGTGGCTACCTCTTTGCGCTCTTTTTGTAGTTATTGTTTTCTGTATTTTCATAAAAATTGAACTGCATTTAGTAAAATAAATGTCTCGCAATTCTAGAATTTAATATCGTACCTTGCAAGCTTGGTTTCCTTCCAGTCATTACATAATAAGTGAATTTTACTGTCTCTGTAAGGTCTCAAATTCAAAAAAGTAAATATTGAAAATAAATAAATTAGTAGCTTATACTTATAACAAATGAACTGCTTTTAAAAATTCGTTGATGAACGGTTAGGAACGAAATTTATACGAAACGGAGCTACACTTAATAAATAAAAATAAATAAAAATTTATTTACAGTAAATGAAATTAATAGAATAATTTTAAAAGTTTTTCATATATAAATAATATGTTCGTAAAATATTAATACTTAAAAGTAAATATAATTATTATAATATAAATCAGCAGTTCGGTCATCAAAAAGGGCAATTCCCATCCACAATATAAACAACGAATTGGAAAATAAGTAGCGGTGTGCAGCGGGCCATATTTTAAAGTTATTTACAAATAAACCGTGATTGATAGAGCACACATAAATAATCAGACACGCAGTCCGAACGATATCGATCTACCTTGAAAATTTCATTGTCTAGAGGTTAAAAATGTAAAGGTGCGTAAAGCCTCCGTCGGTAGCGGGTAAGTATAAAAGAAGTAATCACGGCGCACGTGACTCAGCCCCCTCTAGCGCTATATACATTTCGATCGAAGATGAAAATGTACGAGTTGTATATGGTATATATATATAGATAGTGCCTCGAAACGAAAAATTCGTTGCGACGCGCGTCCTGGGAGACCGACGCATATGTATACGGACGCACATTATCGACGTAAGCCCGTATGTAGGTGTAACACACTGCCGGGTTCGATGCACCGATCGAAGTGAGCCCGAATCGAATCCACGTGTGTGTCGATTCCGGGTTTACTACCCACCGTACTACTAATTTCTTAGACGTATCACTGACTTGGATTACTTTTGACTATACCGCGAGCTACGGTGATTAATCAACTTCTTTCTATGCTAGCAGTTGATTCACCTTTCTTCCCTTATTCTTACCTTCTTTTTCCTATTTTATTCAGGAACGAGGTATGACGATGTAGTATTTCGATCAGTTGTTAAATTACTTTTCTCAATAATTTGTTAACGATAGTACCTACACTAAGTTTTTTACTTACTTGTACCATTCGTAAGGTATTTGACGCGGCGACTCGAGCGAACGCTAATATGTATTATTATTTATCAGTATAAAATAACTAATTTTACATATCCTTAAAAAATAATGTGCAATAATCTCCATGAATCGTTATCGCGTTATAATGGGAATAACAGGATTTGTTAAAGAGTGGTAGTATCTGATCATAAAAATAAAACTATAGATCTAATAATCAGAATACGCTAAAATTGTTTAACTTTTGTTGGTAAAACGAGTAAGGGAAAATAAAGTTACAAGTCTAAAAAGATAAACGACCGGCTTCAACAAAATCATAAGAAAATTGAAATCAAAGAAACTAAAGAGGAAAAGTAATCGTACCTGCGCCAGGGGGCAGAGCGGCCTGGATCCTAAATACGAGAGCGAGCTGCAAGAGAATCGCTAGGTTAACGATCGTACCGGGAAACAAATGAACAAACGCGACGCTGCCTGTGACAGACCAAAGCATCGCGAGGCGCGCGCTCTGCACGACTGAGCCTACCTACGCGCGGATTCACCTGACGCGCGTCTACCACCCACGAATAAACGCATGCGCGACAGGTAAATATGTTATACAAGACCTTTCGTACCTTTGCCGATTTTATACCTTTTTATTTCAATTTTA
The DNA here is from genome assembly GCA_026168455.1 of Theocolax elegans. Lineage (NCBI taxonomy): Eukaryota > Metazoa > Arthropoda > Insecta > Hymenoptera > Cerocephalidae > Theocolax > Theocolax elegans. The sequence continues at coordinate 74,525,379 of CM047426.1, read as the reverse complement.
TCTTTTAAACGTGTGTATATATTCATACCTTTTACCAACTTCAAATTTATAAATACTTAAGTATGTAGACAATAATCCATTACAAAATTTGGTCATCATTTATATCCTAATTACAAAACAATACTGATAGTTCTTAAAAAAATTGGTTACAATCATCTCAAAGACTATGTTCTTTTAGGTTTATTTGTAAAAAAGAAATCAAATGCGAGACCTACACTAGTATTACAAACTGGTAAGATAAGTAACAAAGATATGATCAAAATAAGAATGTATAGTAACTTAATAAAGATTGACTTATAAGATTTTAAAGAAAATAAAAAATAATCAAATTGAAGATATATCATTTTTCTTAATTATTTGGAAACATTCATCTTACGTATCACAGAATGATGCAAACACGTATTCTTTCCATTAAGTAACATTAAATCACGATTAATCAAGCATTTTTAATAATTACAATTTATAATTTATAACTACTATTAATTTATAACTAATTTATAAGCATTGTTTAAATGTTGATACTACAATTATGATAACATTATTGTTAACTAACGCGTAATTTTAATAATAAAATTCACTTACTTTAGGATTAAACTCTGTATTTAAGAAGCTGATGTTACGCATCCAACAACTCGACAAGTATGTGTTTAAAGAAAATCGATTATACGCGTTAAGTTTGTTCAACACATAAAACACATCAAGGGGTGAATACTTAAATACTTACCTGTACGTCTTGAAGACTTTGCGAAGGGATCTTTACAATTCGTTAATGTATAAGTACTTTATATTTTTGAATGATAAAATAATATAATCAGTAGTTATATTCTTTAACCTACAGCCTAAATAAATTAATTCTTTTAATGTATTATCAAAAAACTTGGGCAAGTTTAATAGTTAGAAACAGCAGTTTGCGTTTACGTAAAACCAAGAATCTAGGTTTGATTATTTAAAAATAAAATCTATGTTTATATAGAATAACGAATTTAGAGGTGTCGATTTTGTAATCAACTTTATGAAACGATAATCCAAATATTATTAATGTTTTTGAACATAAGTATTAATCTTTGCTTAAACGTTTGAAATCGAATAAAATGTATATTTGAATGTAGTAATTTAAAACATTATGTATTTGAGAACTTTTACCAAGAATTATAATTGAACAGTTTCTTCAAACTTCTTTTTAACACAATTTTCAGTACAAAAAGTTGAAAGATTACTCTTCTCCAAGTGGCTCGATTATTGTACAATCGTAAGGAAAAAGACAAAATACAAAAAGTAGTCAAGTTATATTTTTGTCAATCATAGTATATTTCTTTTAATCGTTATCATACGGAACCATTACTTACAAAGCAAGTAGTGTATTTAAATTCCTCGATACGAAATTGTAATCATTGTTATTGTAATATGTATTTCGTTACAGAGCACTTTTACACTACACGATAATATTAACTATTAATATTAAAAATAATAGTAATAATGAAAATAATAATAATAATAATAATAATAATAATAATAATAATATAACGTAAAAATAAAAATAATAATTAAAATTATTAGAATAATAATCGCAATAATCATGTAATAATAATAATACATAATGTAACATTAATAATACATCGGTATAGCGGGGACGAGCGACCTCGTCCTTACCAATTCTCGAGCAATCATTAATATTATTATAATATAAACAAAGACAATAAACGCAACAGGATTTTCGCGTAAGGCACGTGCATCACCTATATTTACGCAATTAAAAAAATCTCTTGCGTTCAAGGCCACAGTGTACTTTTTTCTCTCCTATTAATAGACGCGAAAGCCGCCTAAAAGGGCAAATATGTTCTTTACTTTTCATATACAATACGTACTCGGGAATTTATATTTTATAATGTAGTTCGTTTAACACATAGTCGTTACAGATTAATATACGTATGTACAAAAGAAAGGGAAAGATATTTTTTTATATGTACATGCTATTTTGCAGTTATCTTAATTTAAACATTAGATTCCCAGGTTACACTGCCCGTCCCACCCGCCCCGTTTCTATAAAATACGTAAATTAGCGATCACCGATCCGCGTGAGGACCGGAGGCCAATTTCGACATCGCTGCTCTATGCGGAAAAACGAACGAATTCCTTGAAAAATTCCTCCATTTAAATATTTATGTATACTAAAATGTAGGAGTTGCTCTCGTCGACGAAACTCGATTACATTGGTTCTTTTTTTCACTTATATACCCAATGCCTACCCCACCTCTCCTCGCAATCTCACGAACGTCAGACGAATGGCATTTTAATTAAGGCACATTCTTTCGGTGAGATCAAACGCTGTGCGTTGTCATTCATTTCAATTCGATCCATAAGATCTTAACAAACAATTTATAACAATTTTACAACAATTTTACAAATTTTTCACAGTAACAATACAGGCGCATAACGTAATCGCATTAAAAAATTTGTTTACTCTTTTTAATCTCACGATAATTTTGATATCCTCAGCGTACGAGTCAAAATTAGCATCGATGCTTTCACAAAGGCACTTGTAAGATACTTAGCTTTTGTAAGTATATTTTTTGAGGTTGATTTACTTAACTTACCCATAAATGTAAGCAAATCAATCTCAGAAAAAGTGTACTTTTATTGCAGTACATACGGATGATCAAAACTCGATCACCTATTTAAAAAAGGCAGACCAGCTGCTCGGTGGGTTTCACACCCTACTTACGGTTTCTCTCTTTATTTTTAGAATAACGATTCATATCAAAAATGAAAATATCGTATGACAGCGCTGAACTCTAATTTTATGATAGTCCTCAGAATTCTTATACTTCAGTCATGCATGTACCTGCATTTTTTCTTACAATATTACAAAACTTCCATAATAATAAATATTTAAGACTTTTCATTTTCAAGCAAAATTATTTTTGAGATTTTATTATTGAATATTCAATTAAATGTACTATATAGCTAAAAGCAATTTTAATTTTAGCCTTAAATATTCATCATTATTTACAAAGACGTGCCAAACTCCAATCGAGTCTCATTTCATGACGAGTCTTCGTTAAAGCATTATTCGCGTAATTCGATCGCGAAGTTAAATTAGAAAAGCGATTAGCGAGGATACCTTCCCTTGTGCCTAAGACGCTTTTTCTTTTCCTACATATAGACATTCTTTTATTTTGCACTAAGATTTGTTTAGATAAACAAGAAGTAAATTGCATTCACAAAACAATAGAGTAACAGTTAAAAATCCATCGGATTTTTTTAGATACCTTAAAACGTTTTGTTTAAAATTTTTTTAAATATTTTCTTTTTCAATTAAAACATTATACTTTTTTATCTAGAATACTCTAAAGCTTGTCTTGCCTAAAGAAAAAAAACTAATTTTGCGTTATTTTTCTAGTAAAAGGATTTAATTTTGTACCTAAAAGCAAACTGAAAAGTACTTTTACCATAATTATTTCATATATCCGTTAAGATTTAATGGCATTTTTATAACAGCCTTTATGTTTAGTAACGTCAAATAATATATTTCGTTAAAAAAATTATGCCATTGATAAGAGCTCTTATAAAACATTTCTCAAAATTCTTTAAAAGAATTTTTGACGCGACAGCCGGAAGGAACATGATTGAATCAACTCACAGAAGAATTCTAAAATACAATTATTCGAGCATTTAAAAGCTCGATCCTTCGCTGCGTAATTGCAATTCCCAGTATACAAAAATTGTGTTGCTTCTTCAAACTTCGACTCCGAGTACTCGATCGACAACGTACTCGTACCTTTTGGGCTCGACGTCTTCTTCTTCTACCGGTTGTTTCTGAGTCTCGTTCGTTTCGCTCTCATCCCTTAAAATCTTGCTCTTTCTGTCGGTAATAGTTGTTACCTCGCTTGTTGGTGCGCCACTTGATTTTCTCGCAACGAAGTTAGGTTTACTCGTTCGACTAGGTTCGGACGCATACCTACGATGATCGTGGCTAGGTGCTGTATTTTTGTCGGATTCATCGGGTGGAAGCACCGGTACATTTAGGTTTACTCGTGTAAAAAAGGCCATTTTTTCTCTGTAAGTACAATTATTCAAAATTTAATTTAAGAACGAAGATTATTATAGGTACTTTCGTAGTAAGATATTTCTAATAAATTACTTTTATGATACATACTTAAAGGAAATAATATCAGGTTTGCCCTTTCCAGCCTTCGTTTTTCTCAACTTGTAGATTTCCTTGCTGGTTTTCCTCAACATTTTTTCCACCTTTTTATCCTCCGCACTTTTGCCATTCTTGCCACTCTCAGCTTGCTGCATAAGAACTTGGAATTTATCGTCCTCTAATAACCAGCTAGCCATATCCACGTCTCCCTTTTCACGCGCCTGTTCAAGCCTCTGTTTCAATTCGCGCAACCTGTTCAACTCATCATGGAGATTCGTCAGTCGCGCATGCTGCGCTTGTAAATCGAGCTCGAGATCGAGCGAGGTACGTGCAGTCGCTGGGAAGTGCGTAGATTTAGATTTAGATGAAGATGACGGTGACTTGCAACTGAGAGCCGAAGACGGACGTCGCCAGCGTAACGATCGACGTTCAACCGAGTTACGTTGAAATGGACCGCCTCGTCGGTACAGCGGCATGCTGCTGTCACTGTCGCTGCGATTCAGCTAAAATACGTAAATAAACATCAGTACTCAAGTAAAATGTATTTAAATTTAACTGATTACCTAACTATAATCAAAATTCTATTTCGGATGTATAAAGTTTATGAAACACTCACTCTGCATATATAGTGATTCCTACTAACAGCCGCACTTGGCGAAAAGGTTTGACTTCTTTTAATGACGATGGAATTTTTGTCATCGTGCACCGCACCAGGGACAACTCCCGCTGCGGAAAGTTTCCTTTGTTTGCCTTGTTCCGGAATGAAAACGCATTCCGTGTTCGTTTCTTTGTCTAAAGTTTGATTTGTTGCTAATGCCGCCGCCGCCGCCGCTGCCGCTGCTTCCTCTTCCGCCAATTCCTCATCCTCCTAAAAATTACAAATAAGATTAAAATAAAGTAATTCTACTCAATAGAAAATGTTTTATAATAAATTGAATTTTTTGATCTATACGAGTCAACTAACCTCGTGTTCCAACACATCCTCAAGAACGTTATCTTCTTTCATAAACTCATTGATACCATCCTCCTCGTACTCGCTATCCTCGCTATCACCACTACCGCTGTCGCTGTCACCGTCCTCTTCCTCCTCCTCTTCCTCTGGACTCTTGAGACAAATGGCCAATTCCTCGAGCCTGAGTGAAACGGCGGTTTGCAGCTCATCGCAGCCCTGGTTACGTGTCAGGGTCGAAGTTTGAGAACTGATAATCGTGCTCTCGTCGCTACTCTCCTCCTTGGCGTTCTGAGCACTGCTCGCATTTTGGACACCTCGGTACATCGAGATATCGGACTCCTGCTTGTCGTGCCTACTCGAGAGTTGCTGTTGAGAGGAGGATAACGATCGATTATCCGATGAGCTAGAGGGCTGCATAAACCGGAACGAAAGGATATTGTACCACTTGACGCTGGGGCTCTCAGGACTGAAGTCTGCTAGCGAGACTTGGGCTGAACCCTAAAAACGACGAATGAATATGTTAATAAACTTATGCTCAAGAGCATGGATCCAGAGGATTTGTATATAGGAAAAAAAATTGAATGGGTTATTTATCTGTGGTTACACCAGAATTTAATTTAAATTTTGAAAATAATTTTACTTATTTAGAAAAAAGCTGTATTGTATGTACTTTCATACTTTATCTAACAAGATTTAAAAAGCTGAAGCGAATTAAAAATGAATGAAATATACATACCAAGCACTCCTCAGACTCTCCACTGGTGCACCAAACGTTGACTTGCAGTGTTTTGGTGTAGAGTTTATTGAGTGGCACGGCAACGGGGAATGTTTCGCCAAAGGTGGGCTTGCGCAAATCCATCACCGGTTTCGTACAGCACACGTGATTCACTGGTGGCTGCATCGGTAGTAGAGCAGCTTTTATATATCTAGAAAAATCAAATGAAATACATTAGAATCGTCGATTAATCGAACGCACAAGGCAATTAAAAATGCCAGAGTTTAATATCTGTATCTAGACGTGGAATTCGTAAAGCGTAACAAGACACATTGCAACACGCGGATAATCATAATAGAACTTAAAGAATGAATCATTTACTCGAATTTCGCAATTACGATAGATTAGCCGCGAGAAATTTGAGGTCCGCGTGCAAGGGAAAAAGAGTGAGATCGATAAGAGAGGAGCTGCGGCTTCGTTGCCACGAAGCGCGGGTAAATCGATACGCTCTAGATTACGCTACTTACACTTGCATGCTGTCGGGAATGAAGAGGGCGGCGAGGTTCCTTGCACGTTCGATGCCAATGTGAAGGAGCCCGTCACCGACCGAGTACCTGAAAGAGACAACCAATCATTTAATTAACTATTACCTACAATTTTTTTTCTTTGCTTGGACTGATTTAAAAATTTAAATACACTAGGTTATTAGATTTAAAGGTTTACAAAGAATTATAAGTAATATTTTCATGTTTAGTCACACGTAACTCGATACTCAAAAACATACCTAAGTTTAATTTGGACTTGAGCAGTCTCGAGATTGACGTCACCAGTAGTGAGAGCATCTGGACCCAGAATACCCGAGAGCCTTCTTCTGTTCGAAACCTCGAATACTCCGGAATCTCCAGCCACACTTTCATCCGACACGGCAGCCGATACCGATCGCGTATTCGTACCCGATGAGCTTGCTCGTGAACGAATCCCCATCGGTGGTGGCGTTTCGCTTATCGGTGATAGAGGTGGTTCTTGTGTCAATCCTGAAAAACGTTTTTCAAATTAATATAAAATATTTTAAATGGTAAATCGAGTGGACGTGGTGTATTTGTAAACTAACCAGTAAGAGCCGGCCTACCGAGACCGCTGCCCTGCGACATGTTACACGACTGAAGATCCATAGGTGACTGTGGATTGTGTTGTGGCTGCTGCTGTTGATGCTGCTGATGTTGCTGGTAGTGCTGGTGATGGTGGTGATGATGATGATGATTCTGTTCGGCGCTCGTACAGTGTTGTTCCTGAATCGTTTGCTGGCTGAGTCGCAATTCCGCGAGCTTATCCTCCAGCTGTGTCCGGTCTAGATGCGACGATGTTGTCGAGGACATTATTCGCTGCTGTTGACGACGTTGCAGCTCTATTTGTTCGTAGGCTGGTGGTGGACCGACCTACATTAAAAATTGATTTGTACAATCAGTTCGTTGATAAATAAAGAACTTGATATAACAATGAATAAACCGAATTAAACTAACCGGTGCGTTCTCGTACAACGGCGAGACAGGTGGCGATACACTCGACAGACTGGATCTTGGCGATAAGCTTGGTTGTGATCTTCCAGGCGATGGTGTTCCTAAATTATTGGCACCGTTTCCGGTTACCAGATTCTGCTCGGAGCCTTTGAGCAACCTCTCGACGCGCCTATGCAGGTCAACCATGTCGACAGGCCTTTCCTGCTGCGTCGTTCCCATACACTGAGGTCCTCCGTAAATATCGGTAAAGCTCAGCCCTGAGCTCAAGGAGCCTTTGCTGCTCGTCGTGCTTAGGCTACCCAGAGACGAGCTGCTGCTCACCGAAAGTGTGCTTGCGGATAAGCTCTTTAACTGACCCTCCAACATTGCCATCGATCTGTCAGTTAAATCATCATTTATATTTTATTCAATCGTCATAAATATTTTCATACAATTTCTTTTAAAATTTATCCTTGGAAAATGTTTCACAAGTAATCAACAAGTTATATTGCAATGTTAAAACAATGTTAATTTATTCCTGACACAAGAATTCAAGTAATGAATAATTAAATACGAACCTCAACGCATCCCTCAGCTGCTGAAGCAACAGCTGCTTTTCTTCGTGCAGTCTAACCCGGTCAGTGATAGTCTTATTCGAAAGTTCAAAAGCGTTGTTGAGGTCTTGTTCTAGCCTACGAATTTCACATTGAATTTTCTTCATGTCCTGTTGCGTTCGCGTGTGAGGTGTTATACTACGCAGCTCGCGCAGCAGCTGTTCCTTCTCTTGGAACAGTAGCAATTTATCCTTATCGCTTTCGGTTTGACCAGGTATCACCTAAAAATCAAAATGATCATTTTAAAATCATTTTCTTCACCTTATTATGGCAATCGGCCTCCAAACGAATTCAACAACATGGTACTAAGTTCTTTGTTTATTAATGAATTTTGTAATAAAAAACGTTTACATCCCATAAAATTATATCTATTAATATCCATGTAATTTTAAATATAGAAATACAACTTAAAAAAATAAGGCAGTACCTTTTCCTCGAGATCAGCAAGCTGTTGCTGAATCTGCTGAATCCTTTTGCGAGCCTCGTCGTATTGGAGCCTCATCCTAGCCATTTCAGCGAGCCTCGTACCGATGGGTACAAGCTCACCGGAGAGGTCGGTTTGAGATGCTGTACTAAGTTTTTCTTGAGGTAAACTAAGCGTACTCGCCTCGGGGCTACCTTCGCAAAGCTGTAACCTCGTAAGCTCGTCTTTTAACTGAGCGAGAGACTGCATCAACTCGGCCTTTTCTTTTTCGCCGGAGCTGAGACTCTTCTGGATGTTGCGGAGTTCGGTCATGATAGCTTGGGCTTCCGTTATGTTGTAGCAACCCGCGTGATGCGAGCTCAGTTTTTGCTCCACGCTAAGGAATTAAATTGCATTTTTGACCGATGTCTTTTTCGTTTTTATTTTTTTATTGCTTTAGGGTACTAAACCACGATCTTCCGTGTTAACGTGTAATTTACCTTTTTTTTTTAACACGACAATAATATGCGCTCAAATTTCTAAGTATTAGACCTGATAACTGTACATTTTAATGCGTGCTTTAAAAATATTACACTGAAATACGATTTACTCGCAATACGATTACCTCGCTATAAGAGGTATCTACTCAGATTCCTGGTTAAATTTCAACATTTTATAATAATATACAGAATAAGCATGTACCAAGTACTATTACAAAATGAAAAGAAGTGACATTATGGTTTTGCAGAATATCTTATTAACTCTAATTACCTTTCCAAATGGACATAAATTAACACCAGTACTCGAAATCGTGTATACGGTGTGCAATATTTCTAGTAATTAATTCTACGCTAACAATTCTATTTGTAGACATTAATTTAATAATTATAAATCGTACGTGAGAGCTGCTAAAAATATTCTCACCCTCACTCCGATTTATGAGAAAACGTAAGTAAAATTACGTAGCAAAATATTATCCTGCTAGCAAAAATGTGTTTCTGTTAAAGCTCAAATGCGTGTGAAAGAAAAGAAACACATTTGACGCTATATGGGTGCATATAACCGTACACACGTCCGAAGATCGTAGTACCCAAATAAAGGATAATATGGTTACAAAAAAGGTGTAAAAATAGATATGAACATTTTCCATGGTAATGGACTTACCTCGCTAAGGTATCGACGCCACGTTGCGTGCAGCTCATCTCCGCGCGAATCTGCTCCAGTTCGCGCTTCAGTCGCGAGACTCGCTTCCTGGCCAACGCCACGTCGCACTTGAGCAGATCCGGATCGTACTTTGTGCTCAGCGAACTCGAGCTCGAGCACACTGTAACGAGCAAACGACCAATATTGTAAAATCAAGCATCACCCTTCCTCGTCAATGTACTCAAATACTTTTTCTACATTATTGCGAGGGGTAAATTTATTATTACGTTATTTAATTGTTGTCGTTAACATTCCAGAAATGTATAATGCATTGCCTGGAAAACGTCCTCGGGAAAATGATAAAATCCACGAGTATTTGCACAGAATTAAAAGTTATAAGTCTAAAAATAAAATTCTCCCATGAACTCTATGTTCTATACAACCGAGGAAAAGATAACTCGAGTGAATAATTCAACGAGCCCTTAATCTCGAATGTCGGCTATTGAATTATAAAATTAAGTTTAATTCAATCGTATGAGAAAAATTTTGTGGTAGATAAGGTGAAAAAAAGAAACTCTGTTGGTAGGTTATTCAACGTTGCACGCGAACGATGCAAATATACTTACGACTTGTACGGGATGCACCGAGTGTACTGAGGGCATTGTTCAGGTGGTTGTACTCGTCTTGGGCTAGACATAATCGCTGCTGCTTCACGTCGTAGATCTCCTTTTTCGCCTGTAACACAACAATTTTGAACCATATTAATTCTCAACTCAACTTTTATAGGCTCCATACAATTATTTTCGTTTTACTATAGTCAGTTATATATACATTTATATTAATTGTAACTATTAGGTAACAAAAGTAATTATATCCCAATTAAAAATTAATTATATCAGACATTGATTAAACTGTAATTAATTTATATTTTCAAGATAAATACTAAGTTTTAAAAATTCGTATTCTAGATATATTCATTGAAACTGAAATAATAATCGATAGTTTCAAGTGTTTTTCAAATAGTTCCATAAGATATAATTTAATAAAAGAATCTCTGCGAGGTATACAAATTACACAATACGAATAGTACCTCATTATCGTATTTCACAAAGTATGCGTTTCTTTGATAAAATAATATAAAAGAAGAATCTTATATAATCAGAAAGTAAGAGTAGGAAAATAAATAGAAAATTATTTGTAATTCGAAACGAGCCCACATTGAAATATTCAGTATTCGAACGCTGCATTAGATTTCAGTGAGTGTACGAGCAAAAAAAAAAGGGAAGAATATCAAAACTATCCGAAGAATACGAGTAAAGCAGATGTAAACGAAACTAGGATGAAAAGATTTCCGAGTCACGAAAGCACGTGAAGAAGCCGAATAATTATTCTGGCTGGTTTTGCACAATCTATTTTTGGAGGTAGTTGGAAATTCGGGTCGCCGGACGGCACGCGCGCAATTTGAATATATATCTACGTGCGTACGTAGAGTTCACTGGACCAAAACAATTATGGTTATATTAGTCGCGTTGATCCATGGAAATCGTTTTACTTCGGTTTAAATTTAGTCAGTTCAAAAGGAAAAATATAACGCAACTTTCGGCTTTCAAATTATTCAATTCTCTCTCTCTCTTTCTCTCTGTGCGCGAGCGCGCGCGCGTCTATCTCCGTGCGTACGTGTGTGTGTGTGTGTGCATGTGTGTATACTCGAGTTTAAAGTAACGGAAGTAGTTATTGCGGATTTTTATAATCGTATTTTACGAACGAACTTTTAACGTATAAACATCGGGATTTATTACTTGAATTAAATATCTATTAAACGACTTGATCAATAAGTACTTGAAAATATTTAGAACATTGTTTTGAATTTATATCGGGTTAAAATAAAATTTTTTAATCTTAACGCACCTGTTTAATATAATATTTTAATTTACAAATTACAGTATGGACGTGTGTAAAACGTATTACTCAATCACGCACATGTAATTCTTAAGAAAGTTAGCGTTAAATAATTCGAAAGTAAACATCTAATTAATTAAATATGTCGAACACAAGCACTTGAAAATTAATGCGATACTGAAGATATTTTAGTTCACGAGATCGATAAGTATTTATTACTTATTTGTTTCCGCAATTTATTATTGCTATTTTTACATACATTCCCACGAAGAAAAAATACTTCAGATTAGATTTCCGATCTTTATCTTTCGTTATGATTATACCGGTGATTTTATAAATATATTTTTTGCTTCTCGGTACTTTCAAGATATGATTTACGCGAAATTCCAAGTTGTTACCGGAATATTATTATTTGTTTGATTAAAATAAAAATTGTGCTTCACCTATCACTTATATATATATATATAAGCAATAATTGTATAACCTTTATTCATATAGTAAGTAACGGAAAAATTTCATAAGATACTGTGACAATCAAAAGAATATTTAAACAAAACGTTTATAAAGTTTACTTATAAATTTATCAACCTCAATTTAATTAAGTAGGAATTACGTTATATTTAAAATTTGTAGAATAAGCATTTCTTATAAATGCAAATGAATAAAATTATAAAATTGAATTATTCAATAGTATTTTACATCTTAATATTCAATTTAGTCGTATAAAATTTATACCACTCAATAGTACAAACAGGCAGAGAATAAATATCAAATCATGTTTCCAGAGTATATAAATGGCCAAGTTCAGTAGCTAAGCGAAAATTATTGATTCTCGATCGAGAGGCTCGCGTATCTTGAATTTCATCGGCTCGGCACAGAAACACCAAAAACACCTTCGGGGAATCATCGACGAGTGCAGCGAAATGCATCGATAATCGCGAGAGAGCAAGCGAGAAGCTGCATTCAACGCTCCTCTTTCGATTTACTGCGCGCATGCGCGCAATTCTCGAGTACTGACCCCCTTGATCTTTTTACGATTTTCGATTCGGACGACCCGGGTATCGGAGAGATGAATTTATGTCGTTCTTTCTTCAGTTTCGCTGCGAGCACGTTGTAAAATCGTGCCGTAATTTTAAATGTTCGTTATAAATGCAATTTTTTAACCGATTCATCTTAAAAATGTAGATAACGACTTTTGTTTTAATGATTTGATTTTAATCATCAAGTGCTTCGAGGGTTTTGTTAAATATTATATTCACAAAAGCAACATTTCAAGATTAACCTACATTGTAAGAAGTTGATTTTCTGTTCTTTCAAAGAAACACTAGTTTGATTATTCTTTAATTAAAACGATGATTTAAATAAGTACAACATTTGAGATGTGTGTATTGTAATTAAAATGTGAATTAAATTCGATTTTATTATTATGTTTATTTATTTATATTTATTATTTGCAACGATCAATCGAATATTGAGAAATTATAGAGAAATTATAACGAAAACTATTTTATTCAGTATGCAGTGTTTTTAATTCTACTTAATATACCAAGTAAGATAAAATATTGAAGATATAAATTAATATTTATTTAAACTATTGATAAATCAAAAATGTATATTCTTTTTAATTTTTTAGTTAAGGAATAAGTACTACTTAAATCATAATTAAACGTAAATGAAATACCTGACCCCAAAGGTTAATTAAATCAGTATATTTTTTTATAAATTACTTTTTCAATTTTAACTTGAAAAAGTAGTTTATTGTTAAACATATTGTATTTACGAAAAATTAAAACTTTTCAGTTAAATAATTGATAGTACAAACAAGAAAGTCGACATTGAAAGTCATGACGACTATTTGTTGCGAAGTTACGTTTTGAGCTGCTTGAACGTAAGTATTTTTTATGTATCACGAAAACGTCAGTTTTTATCGGCTGATTAAAATTAAAAAGAAAACTATTTTTCACATTTAAAACTGTTTAATAATGTTATTATCGCATATTCAATTTAACAAATACTTTAATACAATTTAAATGTTAATTAGGTAGAGAATCAACAAATTTATTGAATTTTATTTCGAAAATAACTAAATTTAACTAATTAAATTGTTTATTCTTTGTCTCAAACTAGTATTTCAAATTATGAAATTAAATAGCAAGTTTTAATCCGTAATTAGAGAATAATAAAAAAAGTACGAAACATCAGTTAGTATGGATATTAAGAAATAAAAATAATGCGTTAATGTATGAAAAAGGCACTGAAAGAACATTTCGAGCTAATGTGGTGAATCCTCGATAGAAAACAATTTCCACGTCACTGTAGATTCACGAGCATCCAATGATCACCATAAGATGGTTTTGCACCCACACTATGAGGATTTAAACGCAGGCATCAGGTATAAAAAGAAACCAATTCATTCGCGCGTTCAGGTCACTCAACACATTCAAGGTAAAAAATTCCTGAAACTCGATGAGGAATCCAGCCGTGGACCGGCTCTCATCTTCCACATTCCAGCGTACCGGTCGACCCTACACACTCTGGTATATCACCTGACCAAATCTAAGATAGAAAAATACTGATTCGAAATGGCACTGTAAACAACTAGCACCCCTCGTAAATTCCTCACTGAATACCAAAGGAAGAAAAGTTGGCGATCGTTCACTCGGTGCCTAAATATGATGTGGCAAAGCATCCTTACGTATTCACAATAGTAGTACGCGGTAGCGTCACTGTCGTCGCGTCTGTAGCATTGCTCCCAGTAGAATCTTTGGATCTGCTCGTCGTTCTCGTAATCGTTTTGATAGCACATTCTCATCTGGTACTGGGACACGACATTTTCATAAATCTGCTCCTCCGGCTGCTGCTGGGGCTGGCCCTGCGGTTGCTGTTGTTGTTGTTGCTGGTGCTGCTGATGCTGCTGATGCTGCTGGTGTTGTTGTTGCTGATGGTGGTGGTGAACATGTTGCTGCTGCTGCTGTTGCGGCTGACTCGACTGGTGGTACTGATAGTTCTGGTGTTGCTTCTGGGGTTGCCTATAGTATTGTTGCTGCTGCTGATGCTGCAGCAACTGCCGGTAGTCATGACGATTCTGATAATTGTTCAGGATCCTGTGCTGAGGATAGTAGATCTGGTTGTTGTTGATGGTCTTGTTGTAGCTGTCCACGTAGTTGCGGTACTGGTGCGCCGGTACGAGTACGCAGAGGGTGTACTGTCGGTCCATGCCGGTCCAGGAGGTAACGCAGCCGCGCGCGCGCGCTCTTGGCCTTCCGTACCCTTAGTAAGCGCCCGCTTGGCTCTGCTCGGCTCGTCCGGGATCTCTCTCTCTCTCTCTCTTTCTCTCTCTCTCTCTCTCCCTCTCTCTCTATCTTTCTCTCTCCCTCCGTCTCGGTGGTACTCGCGGTCGTACTCTCGGGCTCTCACTCGGTCTCGCTCAGCTCTCTCTAGCGCGCATACTCGTGGACTCGGACTGCTCCTCTCGGCGGAGCAGGATCACCTCATCTTCGCGAAGGCCTACACCAGACTGGTCGGTTACGGGCCCGAAATTCCAATCCCCACCTCTCCAGGCAAGAGGCTCAATTTTTAAGGGATCCCCTTTTTTCCCTTTTTTGCTTCTCTTTCTTCGCTTCTTGCTCGAGCTCCCTCTCTCCCTCTCTCTCTCTCTCTCTTTCTCTCTAGGGATCCTTCGGGTCTCTCTCTCCCTCGTACCTTTCCTTCGGCTCGGTCCGTCCTTCTCTTCGGGGCCGACGCGCGCTATGCTCCTCCTCCTCCTTCTATTCCGCTGCTTCTCCTTCTTCGCTTCTCTGTAGCTCCGTCTCCTTTCCACTCGCGACGAGCATCCTCTCCTCTCGCTCCTGACCGCTGCCTCGGACCTCTCCGCGGTCCGCGACTCTCTTTCTTCCTCGGCGTAAAAAGACGGGCCTCATCTCGGGGGCCGGGGCCCCGGTGTGCTGCAGGAGCGTAAGCGCCGGCTCCCCTACCGACGCTCCACAGCTGCGGTACATCCGACTTTGCTTTGCAAAAACATCGTTTCTCTTTGCACCATACTACACTACTCTTACTTTTCGAGACAAGCGTTTTATTTAAATTTATTGAACTACGATTAAAACATTCTTCCACATCTAATGTTTACTAGGGCCCACTTTTTACTCGGTAACTCTCCATTTGCCTTTCTTCGTTTTATACATTGGTATTCGAAAAGTAATGTTTATCGTTGGTTAAATTGTTTATTACTAATTAATTTCTAACAAAAATTACGTAAACTAATATTTGTCTGTAAACTTTTATTTACCGAATACATTATGTTTAATGGTTGTCTGGGCGTTTATAACATTAAAATATTACAAAACTGATAAATTTGCGTTGAAGTTTGTCCAGGTCGTTTAAAGCGTGTATAATTTTTGAAAAATAGCACATTCGGTTAAAAATATACAGTAATACGTGCATATATATAGCCTGTAAATTATACGCACATATTCGTGTAATATTCGAGGATAAAATCTTCATTTCCTTCTACTAAGAAATTTCTTCAGGCGAAATGACAAAATATTGCCCTATAATCAAATTTTACGAAGTCGATATTAATGGAAGTTTCATGGTTTTTGGGAAGCATTTTGACCGTTCAGTATTGCTCAGTTGCATCATTTCTCGGTTCTCCGAGAGCCAGTGATCATCGTCCCAACATTTGTTTTGTCGACGGACGGTGTATATCAGGAAGATTTCGTGACTTTGAGAGATTATCGTTTCATTCTCCCTGCATTCTTTCTCCTTACTTCTTTCTCGCTGCTGGAACAGCCTTCCGTGTATAACTTTGTCTTTCGCGTGAACGTTGAATTATTGACTCTCACTGCCCATCATTGTTATTTATATAAACGAAAATAAAATTTTAAATTACTGAAGTTATGTTTACGTTTTTTAACATTTATAAAACCTATTAGACTTTAAACTTAATGCATAGGTGTTAAGGATTAGTTGGTTTTCTCTATTTTTGTATCGTGAATTAATTTTATTTCTTTTATGAAACCAGTAGTGTGTATCGATATTGAATTATTGATCAATATTTCATTGTTAACACATACTTTTTCAATGTAAGTTGCACTAAAAGAGAGCTGAAATGAATCTAATAGTTTAAGTAAATTTCATAATACTGCGTGGTTAATATGGAGTTAACAATTTCGATAATTCTTACTATATACTTTCATCAATTGAAACGTCGTGAAAATTACAAAGAAGGTATTAACAAATTGTGGGAATACGATTGAATGTTACACACATTCAAGAATGTTGTTTAATTTTTTTCGAGAAATTTGATTAATACTCTTGCGAGTACTGGCGAGTCGAGCGCAAAAGTAATTTTTATTTAGCCGTACGGTGGTGCAGAGTGCAATGTTACAAGCAAACCTGCTGCTACGTTCTAAAGAAATAAGTCAATTTAACAACTGTTAACAAATGAGATATTAACCTCAAGACCGAAACCCGTATATTCAATCATAACAGCCATTCATTTACGCTTGAGATTTCTTAATTTCGCCATACTTCGGAATACTTATAAATATGGACAATCGATAAATCCTTGTCTCGATGTAAAATTAGCACGTAACCGATACTTGAAAAATGAAATATTTTTTCAAACGAACCTTGAAAATAATACGTTCGATCATAAAATCTGTCTAGTGGCACGTTATCGGCATTAGTCTCGAACGTATCGGTCTGCGCAACATCCGAATCAACTACAATTCGCGAGTGCGCTCTCAAACCGCTTGTACACATGTGCGTGCGTGCGTGCGTGTTTGCACACCAAGCACAACACGGAGAGTGCACGTACGAAGCGTGTTTGCGCGAGAGCAGAGTAGGGGTATTGGGCTCCTCGAGGTCAGGGTACGACCCTGCAGGAGAAAGAGAGAAAACGAGATGCGGTCCCGCTCTCGGATGGTGTAGTAGTAGAATCGACCTTGAGTCGCGCATTATGCCCCGTCCTTGTTGGAATTTCTGGGCCCGTGGACCCATCAGCGTGACTGCGATCATCCACCACTCGGAGAGGGGAGATGGAGATTCCTTCTCTCTTGCTCCCTCCTCCTCCTCTCCCTCTTCTTCTTCCTCCTCTCCTCCGCCCCATCCTCACCCCCCCTCTCTGCCTCTCTCTCTCTCCCTCTCCGTTTCTCGTAGTAGTTATGTGTGCACATTTTCTGTGGCTCTCTTTGCCTTTTCCATCTCTGCCCTTCCACCTACCCCCACCAGCAACTCCCGATGTTCTCGAGGCTGCTGAGGCTGCACTCGTAACCCCCGCATATACGTGCACAGGCCCTTTTTGCGTCCAATCCTTTGAGTACACATTAGACTTAGAGCCATTTGTGTAAATGTGCTCGATGCTTTTTATGAAGAGACTCGACGATTAATAAAGATACACTTTGGTGTCCATCAGTACCTACGTATAAAGAATTATGTGCATTCGATTCGCAAGAGTAGTTGTTGTTCCAATGTTGTCATTTCTATAGAAGGTAGTATTTCACTACTACAACTGTAATTACAATGTTGCAGATAAAAATATAACTATAACACATGAATAAATCATGAGCATTAATAACTCTTGCCAAGATACTTTTTCACCAGGTACAAACAATTTATTTCATTCTTTTAATTTTAATGCCTTATTTGTTGCACTTTACTTCTGATGGGTAAGGAATG
The DNA here is from genome assembly GCA_026168455.1 of Theocolax elegans. Taxonomy (NCBI): domain Eukaryota; kingdom Metazoa; phylum Arthropoda; class Insecta; order Hymenoptera; family Cerocephalidae; genus Theocolax; species Theocolax elegans. The sequence continues at coordinate 74,507,335 of CM047426.1, read as the reverse complement.
TCTCGGAGTTTTCCCTCAGGATATATATAGCTGAATAAATCTTGTTAGGTTTATCATCATACAGTTTTTGTTAAATTACTTGTGCTTTCTCGTTGCGTTAATAACGCTCTACCTTAGTAATTTATTTCATATTTTCCTACGCGTGCAATTAATTTGTGGAAATTATTAAAACAAAGAGCGACAACTTGATATTTATGAATTTTACAGATAAGAGTAATCTTGTTACACCTAAAATACCATTGAAAATCATTTTTTGTTTATTTTCATTTTCTCTTTATTATTTGCTGTGTTCCTTCATAATTCAACGAAAATTAGTAAGAAAAAATGGAATTAATGTGGTTTATAATTAAAACCATAAGAAAACTTGGATTCGCCAATCTTCGTAGCGAAAAGTTGAATGGAAAATAAAAAGCCGGTGTAGGAGAGGAGTTGCACCTTTCGATAGGACGGAACGCATCTCGTAAAGCTCAAGGTGCATTCCTCCCCCATTTTCTCACGAGCACTCGCGCGCATATTTTCGCATGCTGTCGGACACACGGCGGCGACGATGTTATCGCGCAAAATAGAGCCTGACGCTTCTCTTTCTCCACGCGCGCAGGAAATGTCGGTCAATGCACGCCGAACGGAAGAAACGTCACCCGCGCTCTTTCATTCGACGGAGCCAAAGCTTTCATTCCGTCCTTTTCTCCCGGTGCGCATTGTCTTTTAATTGATCGTACTACCCTCCTTTCATTTTCTTACTCTGCCTTTTAATGCCCGCCGCTCGCTTAGGGAAATTTAAATCAACCTGGAATTACGCTTCTCTTCTCTTCTCTTCTTTCTGGCATTTTTCTATTTTTTTAATTAAATTTATTTTTTATATTTTTAATTTTAGTGCTTTTATTTTTTTCCACAAATTATCACTTGTTGAATCAAAATAAAGGAATATTAAGAATTACAAATACATAAATTTTTTGAAATGTTTTTATAAGGATACTACGTTTCGTAAAATTATTGCATAAAAATATAAAACAAAATAAACGTAATAAATCACACACCCACTTACGATTAAAGGAAGTAAACCGATAAAAGGCTAATTACAACAATGACATTGAGCCCTGCAAAAGAAATAAAATAGTCAAAATATTTAAACTGAAATAATTGAAATACTATACTGAATGTCATTGTTGTTACTTTATCATCTCATCATTAACTTGTACTCGAGAAATATTTACTCAAATATTTCCGTGCACGCGGATAAAAATGTTTATAACGTATAAAACAGTTTCTATGTGATTAAAACGGCTAAAGGACTTGAATCAATCTTTAATAAGAGATTCTCAGCATGAGCAATCTCTATTAATCTCCTATACAAGAGAGGGAAAACAAAAATAAAAAGAGATATAATAAGTAAATGTCGAGTAAACAATGTTTCGGGAGTAAAAAGAAAGGTACGCGTATGAGAAAGGGAGACGCGGAAGGCGCGCTCGGCCAATAACACCAAGAATGCAACGAACGCCCACCAAACGAGTTGGCCAAGCAAGAGGAAGAAAATGCCCGCACGGTGCATCGCGACAAACGCATTCCGATCTAGCAGTCCGGCTTTTGCTTCTTTGCTTCTTTGCGCCTCCTTCGCTCTCTTTCTTTCCTCTCCCCGGGGCTCATCCGTAATAGGCGACTGGAATTCAGGTGCCGCATTAACTCTCGTTACTTCGTTCCTCGCTCCTTCAAATCTCTATTAAATTTCGTCATATCTAAGCAATTCTTTGTTCATTATTCTACGATCGGATGCTACGCTAAGGAAATGCAGCGTTCGATTGTTCTGTAAATGAATCGCATTATGAGAATGTTACATCGTTGACTCAAAAAATAAATTTAAAAGTCTCGGTAACATCGTTTCTACGGATATAAAATGTATCTTTGAGCATGTTAGTATACAATTTTCGTATACGATACTTCAGTCGTAAAAGTCACTGCACCGATATTTTTCAAAATCTAGTTCCAGATAATTTTGAAAAAAAACTCGTCGTAAAACAAGGGAAAGCTAAAAAATGTCTTGGAAACTACTCGAAATCTCAGCGCACGTCTAAAAATTATGTCTCCCCGTTCCGCGAAGGCACCAATACCTTATCACACTGTCATCGAGATGGAAAGAAAAAAAGAAACGAACGTATCGTTAGTGAAATCTTCCTCGAGAATTAGAAAACGATGGTTAACTTGCCAAGACAAAAGACGAGAGAGAGAAAAAGAGAGAGAGAGAAGGGGCAAACAACTCCGTATAGTAATGCCCTGCAACGTTAAAATAAGCGGAGGCGATTTATGCCCCCCGAGCGCATTGGACGCCTAGGAGAACGCTGAATACCTAACTGATTGCTGAATTCCACGGCGCTCGAACGGTCCGAGAGCGTTTTCTCCTAAACTTTAAATACATATACATGGACGTGTGAGTCTATATACACTCTAATGTTCCTTTGGAATTTCCAATATACGTAATACAATAATTTTAGATGAATTTTGTAACACTCAAGTTTTTAGTTCAATTCGCCAGATCCAAATAGTAGAAAAATTATTCTAACAGTGCTCACCGTTATTTCTTGCAGGTTACGTTAAATTTGAGAGAATACAGCTATGCAAAATATCTATCTATAAAATAGATGTATAGAATTTTAAAAATAGCTTATTACGAATTTTCATCTGGAATATAATATTTCTAAAACATTTTCGTCCAGACCTAGATATGTGTACGAACAAATGTATTAATTTATTCTCACACCTATGAATTCGATGGTGTTAGTACTACTCTTGTCGAAAGAAAATCACAATGAAAAAGGAACTATTTTGCTTTTTAGAAAAAAAAACATCCTTTGCAATATGTATGCACTGAATTAAGAGTATTAATACGCAGAACTTCATAAATAAAATGAAGCCAATTATAACGTTTCCTTTACATTGGCAGACGAAAACCTGACAATTCTACTAAATATACGGAAAGCATTTTCTAAAGAGCCAAAACAAGAATAAAAGTAGGAATATAAAGACGAATCACTCCTTCTCGAATGATAAGAGGTTTAAGAGAAAGATAGGCCAGTCAAAGAAACGAAGCCGTACAAGAGAGTTCTCCATGAGCACACATAGGAAATCCGATGCGGCTGCTATCGAGTATATATACAAGCGAGAACGAGAGAGCTAGATGCATTCTTAAGAGAAAGAGAGAAGTAAGTATCGAAGGCTAAAACATCCGAGCGAGAGGGACGCGAATACCACCAGCTATAAAACCCACGGGGAAGGGGGGAGGGTAGAGGGGAAGAGGGACGATGGGGGAGGCGGGAGGCGGGAGAGGGGGGGAAGGTACGATGGACGAGAGGAGGGCTGGAATGCAGCCAAGTGAGGAATTCCGGTCCCTCCCGCATATTTATCTGAGCTCTCTACCTCCCCCTGCCCGCCCTTCCCTTACCTCCTCCTCCTCATTCTCATCCTCCTCCTCCTCCTCCTCCACCTCCTCCCCCTTTATAGGCGCGCGCGCGCGCGTACGGCGATATGCGCAGGAATGCAAGCGTTTGTTGTAATTAGGGGGATACGAATGAACCTGGGTGTGGAGGATCTCTCGAGTATATATCGAGATTTTTACGCGGGAAATTTGCGTGTTTATGAATTTATACGTGTTTTTCTTGACTACGCGGTTAATTGCTTCGGTTTATTTTTTTATTTATTTTTCTTATCTTTTTCCTTTCTTTCCTTTTGCTTTGTTTTATTTGTGAAAGTGAGATTTTATCTTGCGCATTTGGTTTTGTTGATGCAATTAGTACAGACCGTTTTAGCAGCTTATGTGCACCGATAACGATTTCGAGTAATAATTAAATTCGATAAAATTAGATCCTCGTATGAAAGTGTACCATTTGAACTTGCTCGCTTTAATGAGCTCGGGGAATTATAATTTCCCTTGCGTGTACGCAGCTTTTTATCGTTTATTATTCTAGTTAAATTTGATATTAGTGTACATTGATGCCATCAAATACATTAGATTGCACGCATTAATACTCTAATAAGGTAAGAGTATTAAAATAACCAATAAATACATTACACCACTGATTTCAACTCAAATTCATAACAATTTTTATTATGATATATTTATATATTACTTTCTTCGATGATAATGCGTGCATATACATTTAGGTGTAATTTTTAGGTGTATTCCTTGTTATTTTATAAATTTTATAACATTAACTAAGTAGATTATATATTCGAAATTCATTTTTACTAAGTGCGTAATTCTAATCCTTACGTAGACCTTCAGAGGAAACGAAAATCAAGATCTCACCTAAACAGGTGACAAAACATACACGGATAAATCTACAATATTATTGATTAAAGAATGTTCTACAATAATTTAAAACGGAAACCACTGGAAATACCAAAATAAAAACGTAAGCCCGGAAAAAGGAGGAGCGCCAGGTGCGTTCGCTTTTACCAGCGGCAGATGCATCCTGAAGATTCTCGTGAGGCGGATCCGAAGGCAAATAATTAGTTTCCAATTTCCGTGGGCTTTTATATATATATACACGTATCTGGGGGCTCGGCTCATTTTTACAGGTACATCTTTTCTCATCGCCGCCCAGCCTGTAAATTGCCCTCTGTCGAATTCCTCGCGGTTCCATTATGTTACCTCGGTAACGAACTTCCGGAGACGTGGAATGCTTCGTTTATTTGCTATTTACTCACTGAAATACCATATAATCCGGGGCGGCATGATGGATCGCGTATTGTTTACAAATTCTTAGAGGGTAGGCAACTTTTAGACTCGTTTTAAACTCTTTTCTTCTTTGACGAATTTTAAATCTTGGGACATTTCGCTTTTCTACCTTTGTATGGCTTTCTACGTGTCAAGAATTATTAAGTTCATTTTAACTATATAATCAAGTACAATTTAATCATTTTATCATTTTTTTAAATGATAACTCTATATTTTTAATTTAAATAAACTACAAAGTATACAATACTGAAACTATGGTTTGTCGATTATAACTTATAGAGGTACGAAAAGGGTCTCGAAATATAATATCTATCATTGCAACAGGTGGAAATCCTGTTTGCGGCAGATGAAATCGAGAAACGAAAACAAAAGGAGACGTGGCTTCAAACGCGCCCACCTTGCGGCCCTCTCGACAAATATTGACGATCGACGAACGAAATTTAACAAATATATAATACAAAAAATATAGGTATTTAGCAAGATATTTCAATACCGAGTTATAATATCAATAAAATGAATCAAACTGTATTTTTGAATGGTAAATTCATATAATTATCAACAATAATATAGCTTTACCATTATTCTCTCTTACAGAATAATTTGGATACTCAATAAATCTCGAAAGAGGTAATAATTCTGTATAATGTCATACAAATAAGTCAATACGATTTGTCGTATAAATTCACAATATAATAGAAATTCTCGCTGCTTGTATAATAACGTATAAAGAAAGTTATACGAAAAAAAAAAATAATAATATGAAAAACAATTAAAAACATTGAATACTGTATTATGGAAAATAAATGAAAATTATATACTCATACGTGAATATAAATGTTTAAAGAAAAATTATAAATATAATCAAAATGTAAAGTTGATATTTGAAATTATTTTGTTTGGTTGATTCCACACTGCTATCAAGAAAAGACCAATCCGAGTATTTCGATTTACTCGTATATCTCAGGCAATATACATTTCCGGAGCCAAAAAAGTCCAACAAAAGATGGACAGCCAGATCGAAACGAAAGAGGCAGAAAATGAAAAAGTAGAAAAGAGCATCGAACGGGACCCCGTACGGCCTCTCTCCAAGATTAAAATAATTAAGTTTAGGGTTAGCCAAAGGAGAGCGCTACCGACTGTTGCTCTCACGTGATCGCCCTGTGGCTACCGAATTCCGTGCATGATAGTTTTCGAGATAGAGAGCGAGAGAGCAAGAGAGCGAGAGAGGGAGAGAGAGAGAGAGAGAGAAAGAAGTTGCTGACGAGCGTCTTGAGCTCAAAGAGCGGAGAGGGGACGACAGGGCCGTCGAAGGTCGCTGGGTGATGGTCCCGACCCTTATAACCCACCTGATATGTGTACTGCGCTTATAAGTTTATGTATATGGAATTCCACAAGTATATGCGAGTATCTCATTAATTTTTTAACTCTACGGGAAAACGGATTACTTATATTTTATTATGCCTGACATTATACATTTTTATTATTGTTTAATCAAATTATTCTTAGCGATCGAGGAGCAAAAGAGATAATTTTAGTTATTCACAACTAAAAACCAAAACGTATTGCTCACCGATTGACATAAGGAAAACATAAATATATACTTATATAGAATTTAGATTCAAACTATATACAAAGTAGTCAATATTGTTGCTACTTAATGAAAATCGTATTTGCTGATCAATTATATAGATTTTGCAAATGTATTGTAGATGCATAGTAAATGTGTAATGGTTAGCTCTTTTTAGCTTCTTCAAAGACGGCAGCAATAGCAACACTGGCTCAACATGCATTCACCGCTGATGTTGCTAACCTCTCTTCCAGTTTTACGAGGTCGTTGTACTACAGCTAGACCCTAACACTAAACTTTATTTAGACTAAATTATGCAGAAAACTTACAAAGACCGAATTGTTGTGTGACACGGGTAGACTTTTGATAAACAAAAATCATCAGTTTGCATTATTAAATGAAATTGTTTAAAAAAATTTGTTTATAACCTAATTTGTTTATAGCACTGAGATTCAATATAACTCAAAATTCGTGTGGATATATATGACGCGCGATGTTTTAATAATAAACCGAAGGAAAGGGGGCTGTCCATAAAAATGCACTCATCAAACCTCTCGAGCCAAAGAAACAAAGTCAACCCACAGAGCCCAGACTAATCATCTTTAAGGTACGAAAAAAGAACCATGAAGAAATCGCCCCGTAGGAGTCAAATGACTGAGCAGACCTAACGATTTTATATTTTTTTCTCTCATTGCACCTGACCAACCCTCCGTAAAAAAAATGACAGAGACGACCTTGGATGAAGGTCCTCTCGAAGCATTTCCGTCAAGGAATTCGTCCTCTATCCCGCTGTTAGTAATTAACTTTTCAAATACGAGAAAAGCAATAAAAGTTATTTAACTTTTCGGAACGTATTAAACTTATTTCGCATCTGACTCTTTACATTAATGCAATATTTTATATCGCAGTAACAATCTAATTATCGGAATATCAATGATAGTAATTGAATGTTTGTTTAGAAATTAATAATAAAACTTAAATTAATATTTTGCAACTATATGAAATAAAGCTGAATTCTCTGGTTCTCGATTGATTCAAAACGAAACAATTAAATTTAAATGTATAATAAAATGTTATAATTTGTATAAATATATACAGGAAATAATTGTAAAATTGGAAAAACCAAATACTTAAGAACGAAGAGAAAGATAATTTAAAAAAAAATGGAAATATCCATTACCTCGTAAAATAAAGAGAGAACATTAAATTGAGAGCCGTGAAGTGACCAAAATTCCTTAGATGAGGCAAATGCGAAAAACGAGCTGGTATTTGCGCATTGACAGCTCGAAAGCAAGCAAGAGAAGTATGGTTGCGCGGACGAAAGGAAAGGCCGTAGCGGTGATGAGATCCGGTTTTTGACCTGCAGCGCGTAGAGAGGCCCCGGCATCTGCCAAGTCGGTGGTTCGCGAGTCCAGGTATGTAAGATTTCTCTCGCTACGAAACACTAGATCCACGCTTCTCCGACGGTCAGTCAAAGTTAAATATTCAACATTGATATAGTTTGCCGGTGTTTGCTGTAGGAATACATTACTTTTGTTGGAAAACACGGAATATTTTTAATCTTAAAGTTGAAACATTTAAATTTATGTTTTTCAACTGATTCAAATTTTTCTTTTGTTGATAATAGGACTGTACTAATAAAAATTTATATACGTATTATTATACTTGCACGTTTTATAATTTAACATATTTTAAGGGTTTCCTTATTATTAAATAATAAATAACCGTACGTTAAAACGTAGGCAATTCGTAGTATCGGAATAATTTAACTATTATTTAAAGTAACACATTCATCGAACATTCGTACTAAGATGATTATTTGAATACATGTACATAATGATAGTAGTAACGTAATCGTATCAGAGAAGTAAAACTAAAGTGAACATTATCACGTCAAAAAAGTATCAATCACCTTAATGAAATAAACGAGATGCGTAACGTATCTTAATATAATATTTCAGTATAAATTATCAATATTATATTCAGCATAATTACGGTGGATACATATATTTCTCACTTAATATCTGGTAACGTAAAATACTATAAATTAAATAAAGTCGTTAAAATCCACATAGAAAAAGTAATATACATAAAATAAACGTCGAGGTAAATAGTGTAGAAGAAGCAACAGGTTGTACCGGGCTTAAATATCTCAAAATCGCATTTGCGAAATAATAAAGAAAATAAGAGGAGGAGCCGAGTCCGAGAATAAATAAATTTCGCTTAGCGAGTTAGGGCATAAGAACGCTCGCGTCCCTCGCGTCACCTTTTCTTCCCTTTTTAAACGGACCTGCCGGGCGAGATGCTACCGTGCGCGCGGTTGTTTACGCGCCGCAAATTCTCGGCGATTGTCGCTCGCAAAACCGCACACGAAACATCTTTTGCACGGAGATGCTTTTATTAAGGGATCGTTGGGAACGAGTGCGCGAGTGCGAAATTTTCGGGATAGGTCGACGACCGCGATCGAATTAATGCCTTCGATAAATATCTACTTTGTCATTATTTTCTTTACAACAACATCTTCTTACTGTTATGTTGTGTTTAGACATTTTTTTAACATTTATTTTACTTCATTTTTTTGTTTTCGTTTGTTTTCGTACAATGTCTATTGTATATCGAATTATTTATTTAACTGCCCATCAGGTACGTATTTCAAGCTTTATTGCAGGTATATAGAGATCGATGTATAGGAATAATGTTTTAATTACAGAAAAAACTTTTATTCCACCTCACAATTTTATGTATTAAATGTTATTAAGTAGTTTGGTAATCTTGTTTCAAATATATTTATGTTTGCTGCATTATTCGCACACTATTATCGCATATTTAATCTTTTTCGAAAATTAGTGTTTACTTTATTTGGAAACATTGCTCTACATTATGGTTGCTACGGTTGCCGAAAGAAAAACTCGATTTTCTTCGCGTGCAACTGCGCATTAAATACTACAAAAAAAATCACGACTGCATTTTCACTTCCACATTCCAGAAAGCCAAATTCCATCGACTCATCAAAGAAACGGGAGGGAAAGAGAGAGAGACAGAGGGTAGGGAGGGAAAGAGCGAGTCAAAATAGAAGAATCGATCTTCAGAGTTGGTCTTTCCATGGGTCTTTCTTTTCATTATTATACTGCTCGACGGGCCCGAAAATGCGGCGCATACCTTTTTTTCGACGCGCCGTCTGGGAAAATTCACGCGACTCTCCCACGCTCGCATAGAGAAAATTCGAGCGCGTGTGCTAGATGACGAATTCCAATTCGGAATTGTTCTTCATTGACCCTTTGTCGAGCTTTGTTCCTTTAGAATTTTAGGGATGCGGAACTTGTACAAGATTTCCGTACGTAAGCTCGAAAGGAATGTCGATGACTAACGATATCTTGTTGATCAGAAGCTTCTTTCGAATGGAATTCAACCAAATAGTTTCCAAACGCTTTTCTTTCTCGGTATCTATTCATCAGCCTATTTTGATCTTTCCTATTGTTTAGTGTATCCTTTATTCGAAGCTAAGCCGTTTGTGCAAGGAAATTCACAATATTTCAAAAATTTTCTGTTCAGATTGATAATTAAATTTAAGAAAGTCAGTTAATACCGCTGTCCATATACGTATTAATACCTTCTATATTTATCTTACAACATAAAGTATACATGTATACATCAACACGAATAAATATTATTTTCTGTCCTCGTCCTTTTTAAAGTATCATTTTCATTGTAATCCGATAGAACTTATGAACATTCAACAAGTCATTAGTAAACTTAATTGTTTAATATTTTTATAAAGAAGTTAACGTAAACAAAATTTTTTTTTCAAAATACCCAAATCATTTAGAAAAAGAATGTAACTCCCTTAATAATCACTCGATTACAAAAACCCGAAATTTCTACTTTCTCGAGATCCTCAAGCTAAGTATCACCGACTTCGATATAAAAGCAGAGCAAAACTTTTTCCCTCTGAAAGCCTACCTAAAAAAAGAGAGGATCAACCAAGAGTCTCTCTTGAAAAAAGAGGGGAAGGAATAAGGGCCTTATTTATTTCGAAGCGGTATCATGTCCGCGGGCCGGTCGCGCCCGATATCGAAGGAGGAGAAGCCTCGACCCTCTCTCACTCTGCTTCGTCTTCTCTCTCCGTTTCTATCTCTCTCTCTCTCTCTCTCTCTCTCTCTCTCTCTCTCTCTCTCTCTTTCTTATACTCTCTCGTTCCTGACGCTTGAGAAAGGAATTTTTTCGGGTCGGACAGCTGCTGCCGAACAAAGCGAGCTAGTGCGCTTTTGAAGAAAGAAATTCTCAGGACGCACGTGGCGCACGCGACTAGGCCCGTAGCGTGTTTTGATTTTTTACAAATAAAAGTATACACGGTGATATTGTGCGCGGTGAGGTGCACCTTCATTGGGAAATTGAGCTATTGCGAATGTCGATTATGCCAATTTTTTTATCTTTTACTACTTTTTTATTGGAAAGTGTACGGAGACGACGATTTCTAGAATATTTGAAAGAATACTAAAATTGTATTTGCATTTGTACAATTGGAAACGTCTAACAATTTTGTTAGGTAATTGATGAAAATTCGTTCAAAATTCTTTATATACGCACACTGCAATTTTTACGCAATTTTTTAAAAACTTTTACATTCTCGTTTATACTATAGTCCAATTAAAATTTTATTTCGACTATCGTTCAAATGTACTTTCTCATGGGATTTGAAATTATTTAATTATTTTTTAAATGCAAACTAAAAAATGTTTCTCTCATATCTAATCGTCTCTAAAGAAAGATCCATTACTATAAAACTAGAAATACATTTGAATAAGAAATATTTTGTTCTATCCATAGAAATTAAAAGGAAAAAAGAACGATAAATTTTAGTATTATGAAGAATCGATCAAGAAGGAGAAAAGTATTAACATTTGTGAGGTAAACCTCACACCATTATTATATTATAATTTATATAAGGAGGGAAGCCTTGTCGAGGGGACGTACCTGAAATAAGACAAAGAATTATTAGTGTACATAGATAAATATAAGGTTAGCGTAAAGGAGATAGATATAAATGAAATAACATTCTTGTACAATATCATACCTTTTGAGACGACGAGTCCTGGGTGATCCAACGCTGCTATCCATGTGAGTCCTGTCCTTGGAGGCGATGAGTCCTGGGTACTGTCCATCGTAAGTCCATTTCCCCTTGAGGCGATGAGTCCTGGGTGAACCTTCGGATCCTGGGTCCGCTCCTTGGTAGTGTTGGGTACCTGAAAGGTTAATAATAAATAAATCTAGAATATATATATAGAAGGTTAGGGTAGTAGGATTGATAGAGGGATAAAGTGTAGTTATAATGAGAAAGTTATGTAGGTGTGTAGGATAGTATGTATAGGATATAGGGATAGAGGTTAGGAAGGAAGTAAACACCGGCTACGAATCCTGGCCCGAGCCATTCTCGTCACCGATATTTTAGTAGGTAAAGGGAAGAAATTAATAGGGTTTTTATTGATCTGTTGAGGAAATCGGAGGATTGGAGAAGAGAAGGAGTTTAATAATAAAGAAGGAACAATACAACCATACCGCCACCGACGTCCAACCATGTTCCCACGTAGATCCAGTACCATCTCCCGACGACCTGGTGATGGAGAACGAAGGCAGCCACGAAGATGACGACCCAGGAACTGGTGCACTCTCCACAAACACAAGATAAAAACCCGTTCGCCGTCGTGTAAACAAACGACGCCCGACTCGCGTGCAACGACTCGGCCGGCTGCTCGCATACTAGGGTCAGCGCGGCAGAGAGAGGGGGGCGGCGCTCGCTGCTCTCGCACATGCACGCCGCGGCACATGGCGGCGCACCGAGGAGGGGAACGACGGAATGAGCGGGAAGTAGCCATCTACAGCGTGTGTGTACGAGAGAGAAAGAAGACACACCTGTTGCATTGGTGGAGGCGCAAGTCAGTTCCTCAACGGAATACGGGTTATTTCGTTATTCTGTCACTGAGGAAAAGAAGATTGATACGGGAATAGATGGCGCGGACGGCGGTAACAGTTAATCATCTAATTAACCAAGAGGATATTATTGGTTGGAAAAGAAGGAAGAAGAAGACAATCAGCGCCGCGCGTTAACGAACTACGAGGACGAGCGGGATGCTACGAGTCCCGATCGTCATTCGTAGCCGGATAGTCTCACCGAGCACACAGTTCTTTAAATTGAGTAGTATTTTTGTAGTAGAAGTCGAGATAGTAGTAGCGATAGTAGTTGAGCCGTTCATTTTTGGAAGAAGATCGTTTTCTCGTTGCGGTAAGTGGGCTGCACGGCCACCCGTTAATTTAGTAATAAATCGAGCATTTCGCCGGGGATTTCTTGCGCGTCGCGTAAAGACCTCCTGCGTCCTTTTTATATAATAAATCATCGGTGACCGGAAGATCGGGCTAGTTCGCGGAAATTTATTAATAAAAATCTTTTTTCCTTTTGTTGTTCAAAAGTTGTAACGGTGATCACCCGTAGTGATCGGAATTTGAAGTATATAAATAATTAAAAATAATTATCGATTTGGTTTAACTACAATTATTTAACGACCTTTACCTCGACAATTTACCGCCACGTGTTTCTGAAGGAAATAGGATTCGTCGTTGGTTTCGCCACCTCCGTATTGGCGTTGGAGCCACGTCCTGAGGAGTCGTACCGGGAAATTATTCATATTGGTAAGACCTGGCGCCCAGTGAAATAATAAATACGGTCTTTACCGGATTAAAAGGGTAACATATATATATTAAATAAAGTGAAACCGAGTAACGTGGTTTACGGGCCACGAAAGTGAGGACCACGTTACAAAATGGCGCCCAACGTGTTCGGGTAATTACCGCGACGCAATTTCGTTTTCCTTCATATTTTCTCGTTACGTTACGTTTACAAGAAATCCCCCGTGTGGTGAGTGAATGTATATTAATAATTTTATATTTTATTTGTGAATCTGCCCATAATTATTTTTCTGAAGTTGTTAGTGATTTGAAATTAATTTTTTTTCTATTTTATATATATTACGTTTACCTCCAATATCTGTCCAAGACTTGTCCAATATTGATATATTACATAATATTTCATATACATAAATATAATATTGTATTATTTCTTGTACTGCATAAACATATATTTATTGGAAGTAAACCTTATTTTCAGCTAGAGGAAAATTTTATTTTTAACATTATTGCTAGTAAACCTTATTTTCAGCTGGTGGAAAAATTTATTTTTAACATTATTGCTAGTAAACCTTATTTTCAACTGGTGGAAAAATTTATTTTTAACATTATTGCTAGTAAACCTTATTTTCAGCTGGTGGAAAAATTTATTTTTAACATTATTGCTAGTAAACCTTATTTTCAGCTGGTGGAAAAATTTATTTTTAACATTATTGCTAGTAAACCTTATTTTCAGCTGGTGGAAAAATTTATTTTTAACATTATTGCTAGTAAACCTTATTTTCAACTGGTGGAAAAATTTATTTTTAACATTATTGCTAGTAAACCTTATTTTCAGCTGGTGGAAAAATTTATTTTTAACATTATTGCTAGTAAACCTTATTTTCAGCTGGTGGAAAAATTTATTTTCAACATTATTGCTAGTAAACCTTATTTTCAGCTGGTGGAATACTTTGTTTTCAGTGTTGCTGGTAATAATTCTTATTTTCAACTTGTAGAAAATTTTACTTTCTTTAGATTTGGTGGTAAAATTAGTTTCCCTCCCCAGAAATCAATTATAAGAATTTATCGCTTTATATATAATATTTCATATTTACTAAATAAATAGTGGTCTACGGGTAGAAAATTAACTTAAATAAAATAAATTTCGTTTGTACAAATATACAACGTAATAATATTTTCATTCATTTATTAATTTCAAGTTAAATAATAATTTTTTTTCTTTTTGTCCTGTTGCAGAGTACTGAATTTTTTTTAAAAACTTTTTTTTCCCATCAAGAACGTCACAGAAGAAATTGGAAAACTTCCAACTAATTTTTTTTTCTTTTATAATTTTATATTTTTTAATTCTTTTTTTGAAATTGAGGAAGCGATTTTATATAACTGTTAACTACTTCCCCTCGATATTATAACGAAAAAAGAAGCTCCCCGAGACAAAATTAGTAGAAATTCTCCCTTGAAAAAGAAAACTGGTAGAAAAGCTCTCCTTTCTAGAAATACTAGTAGTAAAATTTTATTACAGATATTGGTGGTAAACCTTACATTTAAGAAGCTATACTTGTAATTAGTTATATAAATCACATCGTCGTATCACCCAATCACAGTTTTGGAATACTAATAACGTGCACCCTCGCTTATTTCGATTTTTCCTTATATACAAAACCAAATAAGAGTTTGAAGAATCCTCTTAATTATACGTACGCCTTATTTGTTAAGTAATTAACTAGGACACTTGTAGTAGCAGAGTAAAAATAGCAGATATGACAGCTTATAGTAGAAAAGTTAATTTATGGTTGAGAGAAGTATTAAAAGATCCAGAGGCCCTAGAGGCATTCGAGCGAATAGGCAGGAACGATCCACACAATTTAATAGTCCTACTTGACTCACTTGGTCTACGAACTAGAGGAAAGAAAAGAACGTTAGTCAGTCGCTTATTCCGAGCCGGACTCAGACAAACGGACGCGACAGTCCCTTGGGATCCAGAAGTTGAAGAACGAGGGCTAGAGGCCCCAGTAACAACATTAGGCTTCGAATCGGATGGTTCAGAGGAACTGCTAGCCTTACAATTGGAAGATGAAAAAAGGAAAGAGAATATCGGCAAAGAAGCCGGAAAATCAGACACAATAAATAACGAACCATCGACTAGCGGAACATCGAAACACCAAAACTGGGATCGAACGATAATTCCAGTGACAATGGAAGAAATCATTGCGACCTCTACAACCACTTGCACAACACCAACGGTATCGATGGCCTCAACAATCGTGGGGAATGCAACACTAAGAATGGTAGCAGTACAGAGAGGAATGATACAATCCACATCAGCGTCACAACGGATATTATTATCAAGTTCAAACCAGCGATTGGTGATACCAAATGAAGTCCAACGGTTAATAAATGAAAGTCTGAGACAAAATAATTTGGAACAACATAACATACAAAAAGTAAGTCCAGATTCCTCTCAACCATGCCTACAGAATATATCTCAAGATAGAACTAATGATAGACGGGAAGAAGAACATAGAAGTACCCAAACCACACCATACGCACCGTTACACGAAAGAACTCACAGTTTATACCCAGAAATAGAAATAATCACCCAAGATAACGCAGAAGCGTCTTCTGTTAACTCAGATGGTGACTTAGAATTGGAAAATAATAGAGAACTCGAATGTAACAGGAGCAATGGAAATAATAATGAAGATAGGGAAAACTACGGCACTAACGTAGACTATACCGACAGAGAAGATAGAACACAAAAAACGACTACAAGTAATAATAGACTAATAGAATCTATCCCATCCGCCGGAAAAAGACTGCACCAATTCCTAGACATATTGGAGGACATGACAAAAATGAGCCATAAGACTAGCACACCGTCACAACAGGAACGTTCACAACCGGTACAAAAGGTAGATCACGCAGTCCCCGATAATGCAAATGTAACCGAACAGAGAACGTATACAACACCCGTTCCTCCAACTAGGAAACCAGCACCTACAGGTAGAATACTAGAAAAAGAAAATGAAGAGAACGTTATATACGTAGGAGGAATCGAAAGCGAGAAGCACAAGAAAAAGAAACAAAAGAAAGGAACCAAGAATAAAAAACATGAAAAAACCAGAGAAAGTAATAAGAAAAGGAAGGATAAAAAGAAAAACAGAAGAAATGACGACAGTAGCGAAGAATCATCTGACGACAGTAGTGATAGTGAAAGTGAAGACGATAGTGACAGCCGAAGTGAAGACGACACAGACAGTACAAGCGACACAGATTCTGACAGGGATTACCGGAAGACCCGTCATAATAAATCGAAAAAGTTCAATTTAGCCGAGAATGAAAAAATATTAAGATTATTTAAATCATGGAACCTGTCATTTACAGGAGAAGAAAAAGATAACCCAAACGAGTTTTTAACTAGGTTATCCAACTTTAGGAAGAATGTATTAATGTCAGATCGCCAATTCTTTAGAGGCCTCCCATGCATTTTCACCAAACGCGCTAGTAGATGGTACGGTAACATACAGGATGAACTGAAACATAAAAAATGGGAAGACTTTTTAAAAGCATTTAAAGCCCAATTCACGAAGAAAATATCCGAAAGCGACGTATGGGATGAAGCATGGAAGCGAACCCAAGGAAAGAACGAGAGCATCACAAATTATGTTGGATGCATAAAACATATATTCTCCTACTTGAAAACGTCACCTTCGATGAAAAGGCAAATTGACGTGGCCTGGCGGAATCTACGTCCTGAATATCGTCGCTATATGTCCGAGAAAAAAATTAAAACGTATACAGACCTGGAGAAGTATGGGAGACGATACGAGGATTTGTTAGAACTAGATAAAAGGTTCAAACCACCTCCAACTCCCGAAAACTCGAAGATCCCGGAAGCGGTCGCCCCGGAATACGTTAAATTAAATAAAGTGTCGTCACTGGAAGAAAATTATACCGGAGTAAATTACGAAACGTGTCCCATTCAAAAGGAGTCATCGTCGAAACAAAAAGGCGGTAAAAAGGAAATAAAAAGAGAGGACAAAAAGAAGATAGACTCATCAATACACGCAACCATCGAACTACCAGTTGGACAACAAAACCCAACGGTAGCTGCAGTTGCAACACCCCAACAAGCCTCAAATTTTATACAGACTCAAAACGCTGGACAACCACCACAAAACTGGACTAGGTGGTCCAATAATGGGACACGACAAAATTTCGTGAATAGCAGTAATTATAATAATGGGAACAATCCCAGAATCGGCAGTTATAATAATACAGGTAATCCTAATAGTGGTAATAATTTTACAAATAGTAGAAATCCTAGGTATAACAATAGTGGTACGAACGCATATAGGAATAACGATAATCAAAATAGGAATTATAACCAAAGTGGAACATGGAGAAATACCAATCAGGTAGCCACGCCACAGAACTTGGGGGCGAGGCCAAGAGTAATGACTCAGGCAACACAAGGAAATAATACGCTTCATGACACTTTCGTAGGCGCTTGCTTCCACTGCAACCAAGTGGGTCATCGTGCATCGGAATGTCCATCAACCGTATGTTTCGTTTGCAAACAAACAGGACACAGAGCTAACATGTGTCCGAACCGTATGAGTCAACAGATCTTCGCATGCCAAGTTTGTGGACAGGCAGGTTGTACCTTTTCTAACTGTCCAAATTGCGCCCAATTAAGAGACAACTGGGGAAACGCCAATGCTGGGGTACGACAGGGACCGACCACCTCACAGCAGCTTCCCCAAGGGTCCCAACAATTCGGCAACGGACAATAAAAGAAGAAATAAAACAACACGAAAAATCATTTTTTGAGGAATTACAGGGAAGATTAAATCAAAAACCACAGAAGAAAGAGAAAATTAACTGGACAGATAGAATGAACGAAGTATTAAGAAAAACAATGGAAGAACAAATGAAACTACCAGAAGCATCAAAGGAAGTTAGTACGGAAATAATCACAAATTTGAGGTCAGAACTGAAAAAGGGAAACGTTACCGGGTGTAATAATAGTATCACCCTGAAATCGTTTACCCCAAGTAAAGAAGTAGTAGAAATTTTTGAGGAAGAACAAAAAGCCGATTCCAGTACCAAACCAATACTACTCTCAGCAATGGAGGATCTACATGAACAGATATATAGTAACGAGGATACCCAAAAACTTTATACTATAGATAAGGCCGGTATATTACTGAAGAATACTGCAGACTCTATAGATATATTGACAAAACGGGACACCTCAAAACAATCTGTCATTAAATCCCAAAACGCTAAAAGAGAGATTGGGTTAGACTGGACGGAATGGCGGAAAATCGAAGACGAGAATAGAATTAAAGATAAAAATAATGGTAGTGAAAATATTAGAGGTAATGATGATAAAAATAGTAGAAAAAGCACGGATGAAAATAGTAGAAGTAAAAATACAGAAGTAATAGACGAAAAGGATAAAAGCTTTGGTAGTAAAAATAATAAGAACGAAAACATGGTAGATGTTAACCTTAATAAAAATAAAGAAAAAATAGTAAAAGAAGAAATTGAAGTAATGGAAAAAGAAAAAAATGTAGCGGAAGCCAGTTTGGAAAATAGAGGTTTCGTTCGATTAAACATTGCAGGACATACGTTTAGAGGATTACTTGACTCAGGAGCCATGATTTCAGTAGCAGGACCAAAAGTAATCGAAAAATTCAAGGATAAACTGTTACCTTCTAATTCCTACGTCAAAAATGCCCATGGCGGAATAAGTAAATCTTTAGGGACATTGAAGTTAAATCTAGAAGTAGACGGACATGTTGATACGTTAGAACTCAAGGCCCAGCAAATATTCGAACACGATATCGTGCTAGGGAAAGACTTCTACGTAAAATGGGATGTGGACGAAAGACACAAACATGGTCTGTGGCGTGTTCACGAAGGCCCTTGGCATAAAACGTATGGAGGTGAAGATACAGCGGAAGATCCAGTAATTTTTGCAGAATGTAATGGCATATCGGAAGTCACAAATCCTCAGCGACATAAAGTAGATAAACTAGTATCAAAGATACTACCGACACCGTCGAAAACTCCAGGAATGACGGACATGATAGAACATCATATAGCCGTGATACCTGGATCACTACCAGTTCGCCATAAACTACGTAGAATGTCACCAGCGATGGTTCAAAATGCCCATGAAGAAGTAGAAAGACTATGGAACGAAGGGATAGTAGAACAATCAGCAAGTGACTATACGAGTGCTCCTGTAATGGTCAAGAAATCGGACGGAACCTATAGATTTTGCATAGACTACAGAGACCTAAATAAACAAACCATAAGAGATGCATACCCAGTACCCAACATGGACACAATCTTAGACAGGATGCGACACGCCCGTTTCATCTCAAAAATCGATTTGCGACAGGCTTTTTACCAAATTCCATTGGATAAATCCAGCAAACGATTTACTGCTTTCTCGGTTCCAGGTAAAGGCCTATTCCAATTCACCCGAATGCCCTTCGGACTCACAAATGCTCCAATGACGTTCCAACGCCTGATAGATGCTCTATTCGGACCGGAATACGTACCCTACGTATTCGGCTATTTAGACGATATTATCATAGCAACTGAGACGTTCGAAGAGCATATTCGATGGTTAGACGAGGTATTAAGGAAATTAGTGAGACACGGACTTACTGTGAACCGAGAAAAATGCGAGTTTTGTTGTTCTAGTGTTACATATTTGGGTTATGTATTAGATAAAGATGGTTTGAGACCAGATCCAGACAAAACGGCTCCAATACGAGACTATCCAGCCCCTAGAAATATCAAAGAATTACGAAGGTTCCTTGGTATGGTAGGTTGGTATAGTCGATTTCTCGATAAGGATTCAGAAATAAAGATTCCACTATTGAAACTACTAAAGAAAGATCTCGCATGGAAGTGGGAAGAAGAGCAACAAGAAGCTTTCGAAACCCTAAAACAGGCGTTGATAAAAGCACCCGTCCTAGCACGACCAGATTTCTCAAAACCATTTTGTCTCCAAACCGACGCGAGTAACTATGCAATCGGCGCAGTACTCACTCAAGATTTGAACGACGGCGAACACCCGATCGTATACATAAGTAGGGTATTAACGGCAGCAGAAAGGAATTACTCCACAACCGAAAAAGAATGCCTAGCTGTCCTATGGGCAATAAAAAAGTTAAGACCTTACTTAGAAGGATACAAATTCACTGTCATTACAGATCACAGTGCACTGCGTTGGCTGAAAAATCTCCGCGATCCAACAGGACGACTAGCGCGATGGGCGCTAGAAATGATGCAATGGGATTTCGAAGTCATACATAGACGGGGAACTCTGAACCACGTTCCGGACGCTCTTTCTAGAATGTACGAAGAAGATGGTAGTATAATAAAAAATAATTTAGTAGAAGCAGCAGCGTTTGAAGAAATTAAAGATGAATGGTATAGTAGAAGATTAAAAGAAGTCGAACAATTCCCGGAAAGGTATCAAAATTGGAAAATCGAAGATAATTTATTATATAAATTCCGCAACGATCCTCTCCTGGACCCGATCACCAATAGAGAAGAAAATTGGAGATTAGTAGTACCAGAAAATTATAAAGAAACAGTCTTAAAAGAAGCACATAACTTACCATCGGTAGGCCATACAGGTATCGAAAAGACTTATGATCGCATTGCTCGAGACTATTACTGGCAAGGCATGTGGCACGACGTAAATCAATACGTGAAACAATGTGCAACATGTCAAGCATACAAAATTCCGCAGACTGGTCAACATGGACTTATGGGAACGAGGGTGGTAGACAGACCTTGGTGTATCGTAGCGGTGGACCTTATGGAATTTCCACCGAGTAAAAGCCAAAATAAATACTTAATAGTCTTCCAAGACCTATTTACAAAATGGATAGAGGTAAAACCAATAAGGAAAGCCGACGGAAAATCCGTATCTAAAGCCTTGGAAGACTTAATACTATTTAGATGGGAAACACCGGAATATTTGCTATCGGACAACGGAAAAGAGTTCGATAATAAATTCCTAAAGTCCGTACTCGACGAATATGGCATCAAACACGTCACCACCCCGCCATACCACCCACAAGGTAATCCCGTGGAACGTTGCAATCGCACATTAAAAACGATGATCGCGATGTTCGTGAAAAACGACCACCGCACATGGGATGAACACATACACGAATTTCGACACGCTATAAATACGGCGGTACAAGCCTCAACAAAGGTTTCCCCCGCATTTTTAAACTATGGACGACACCCTAATCCCGTGAAGAGTTTAAGAAGAGAAGTAGAGGAAAAGAGACCCATATTAAAAATAGACCCGGAGATCTGGATTAATCGAGCTAAGAGATTAGATGCCCTTAGAGACCTCGTTGCAAAACACCTCGACCAAGCTCACATAATCCAAAAGAGATCTTACGATAAAAATAAAAGACACGCGGAATTTAAAATAGGAGACTTAGTAATGAGGAAAACCCACCTGCTTTCAAACGCAGCTAATAAATTTTCGGCAAAACTAGGAGCGAAATATGAAGGCCCCTTCGCAATTTTAAAAATCCTATCCCCAACCGTATACCTTTTAGATATAGATTCGAGTAGGAAAAATGCGAAGGTGCACGTTTCGGATTTGAAGAAATATATTCCTCCCAGGTTGCAATGATGAATGTACAATAAAGAGTAAATAATTCAAAGTTTTTTTTGTTGAAGATTCGAATCGTTTGATTTATATGTTTCAGAAATGTCTCAAGATCGTAATGAGAAGAACGGCAGCATGCCACCAACATCGGCGCATTTTAGGGCTTCCCAAGGACCCCTGATGGAAGATCCGGTCGTCCTTTTGACCCGTTGGTTGGGCACTGTGCCCGACGAGCCCGTGGTCGAGCGTGTCGAGGCGACACCCTCTACTGGGTGGGCCGACCAGTTGGCCAACATGTTCCGGGAGGACATGTTGTCCGCCGGGATCGTCCCTCCTGGAGAGGGGGGCGAAGAGCCGGTAACGGCTCTCAACGGTGAGGACGAAGATGTGGTGATGGAGGACGGGACGGCAGTGCAGGCCCGGAACGACGCTGTCCCAAACAGCGGAAGTCCGCGAGCCCCTCCGATCCCGTCAAGAATTCTTTGGGCCGATGTCCCACTGGACGACGACGAGCCACCAGAGGAAGAGGAGATCGCGGCAGTGACGGCCGGAGCGGAAGCCATCTCGGATGGTGGAAACTCGCAGGCCCCTCCGAGTTCTCCAATTCCCACTGAACCTAAAACGGCACAAGAGGTTTGGGCCGAAAGGAGGGAGCTGAACACCATCCAGGATGATGAACCCATGGAGGAAGACCCCTGGGATCCCCGTCACCTCCCTCCTGCACCACCAACTCACCCGGAACGCCTCCGCAACCTCAAGGGTGACCTGATACGCGTTACCCAAGAGGTTGTTACCACCTCGCTGCCATCATCCAGCGAGGAGACGGCGCCGGGAGTAGGTGAGGCGATCCCTGAGAGGGTAGAGATACCCTCCACCTCTCAGGGAAAACCCAAGGTCAGCGAGGAGGAAAGGGCGAGTCAGGACGCGGTAAGAGAGCTATATGCCACCCTAGCTCGCTCAGACGGAGCGGCGAATCCCCATACCAACGGGGTACTCACCATCCTGGAGGATCGGCCACCGATGGGGGAGGCACCGAGAGCATCCGTGGCTCCTGTGAGGCGGCTACCCGCCCGGCCGACAAACACAGAACCAGCGAGCCTGCCACGGAGCTACCCAACGGTCCCCCCACCAAGGCCGATTCCGATGTACACTCCCTTACCTCCGGAAAACCCACCTATGAGCCGTGCAGCCCGTCGTCGTGCCAGGAAGTACAACCCGCGTAGACACCTCACGATGGAGGACTATTTTGGGGGACTGAGCCCTCCACGCTCCTTATCGCCTCCAGAACCTCCTGCCGACCCGTTCTACGTGGAACAGAGACGACGACAGGAGGCGGAGGACGAACGTATCCGTCGTGAGGAGCAGCGGAAGAAGGAGAAGGAACGCGCCCGCATAGAAAAAGAGAAAGAAGAAAGAGAAAAGCGTAGAAGAGAAAAGGAGGAAGAAGAAAGAAAGAAGATAATGAAGGAGATGGAAGAAAAAGAAAGACGTAGGAGGGAAAAAGTCGAAGAAGAAAACAGAGTAAAGAAGGCAGAAGAAGAACGTCGGAGGGTAAGAATTATAGAAGAAGGACGAAGACGAAGGTTTGAGGAAGAAAAGCGGGCTCGAGAAAATCAGGAGAGAGAAGAGAGGTATAAAAGAGAAAAGAAAAGGCTCTTAGAAGAGAAGGAAAAGGAAGCAAGGAGGGTAGTAGAAATGAGGAGGAAAGAAGAAGAAAGGAAGTTATTGGAAGAAAAGAGGCGGGAGAAAGAAAAGGAAGAGTGTAGATTGGCAGCAATGAGGAAGAGAGAAGAGGAAGAGCGGAAACAGAGAATGTTAGAGGAGAAGAGAATGGAAGAGGAGAAGAAGAAGAAAGAGGAAGAGGCCCGCTGGGCGAGAGAAATAGAGGAAGAGAGAGAGCGGATCCGCCTATCTCGCCCCAGCACGAGCAGCGAGGGATCCCGGAAGTCGCCACCTCGACCTCCATCCCCCACACGAGGGGAGCATAGGCCGAGGAAGGCTTCCAGGTGGGATTCGGGTCCGAAGATTGACCTCCTGAAGTCCATCCCCACCCCTTCACCATTGACAGGGGTGAGGTTCGGAGGGCTGGAACCGGTGCCCATCGACCCAAAGGTTGACCCTCCGGTCAAGTCGTGCTTCATATGCTGGGAAAAGGGGCACTTTCACCCATCCTGCCCCAAACCCAAGAGGCATGTGATTTGCTACAACTGTGGCCGGAGGGACGTAACGATGCGCACTTGCCCGAGGTGTAGTAAGGCGCACCTCGAATACCTGAGGAGGTTAAACTCGGGACAGTGCGCATCGGCGAAGGCGCCCGCCAAGCCGGAACCAGCCCAACCCACACCACCGGAGCCAACACCTCTTCGGAGACCCCGAATCACCCCCTCGTTGACGGTCCCACTAAGGCGTCCGTCAATTGCCGCCCCTGCTGCACCTCCGGAAGCGGCGCCTAAGCCGGCGATGACTCCGGAAGAGGCCCTGAAGCTTCTGGAGACCCTCCGCAACATCCCCTCTGGGAGTAGGGAGGCGGTCTTCCAGGTGCTATTCCCGGGAGGGAAGTAAAGGGGGCCACGGAGACGAAGAGGAAAACCTCGCGTTGAGCGGGGGTAAAAATTAATTGAAGTGGGGAAAATTAAGGACGAAGGAAGGATTCGGAGGTCGCAGTAACGCAGCAGACGCGAGCGGATTGAGTAGAAAAAAGATGAATCTATGGAAGAAAGAAGATAGTAGGAACCTGCCAGAAATAAAGAAAAAAAAAAGAGGAAGAGAGAAAATTAAATAATTAGTAGAAAACCTTATTTTCAGGTAATGGATTTGTAGAAAACCTTATTTTCAGGTAACAGATGATGATCAGAATGGTAGTAATTATATAGTAGAAAAGGATGTCGATAAGCAGTCAAACGAGATGGTAGTAATAGTCGAAGTATATATAGTAGAAAAGGGTAACGACAGGCAGTCAAACGTGATGGTAGTGATGGTAGAAGTATAGATGGTAGAAACGGATATGGATTCAGAATTAAACTAAATTGGTAGAAAATCTTTTTCTTTTGAAGGAAGATCAGAGATGAAGATAACTGAAAACGACAATTGGTAGTAAGTATTGGAAGGTAAACCAAGCACATATTATTTTTTTTCATTTATTTAAATTTTATTTTATGTTTACAAAAATTTATTATGATAATATATTTTCTTTCTTATGGGCAGACGTATGATTTATAATTTGTTGGAATGTTGTATGTGAGGATATTATGGTTATGGGTTATGCGTGTTCGGTGACGAGTATCGCTTTGGCCAAGCGTTAGTAAGTGCAGTCCACTCTCCTTTCAGGAGTGTGTCCCGACTTAGGAGGGGGGTATTGTGAGGTAAACCTCACACCATTATTATATTATAATTTATATAAGGAGGGAAGCCTTGTCGAGGGGACGTACCTGAAATAAGACAAAGAATTATTAGTGTACATAGATAAATATAAGGTTAGCGTAAAGGAGATAGATATAAATGAAATAACATTCTTGTACAATATCATACCTTTTGAGACGACGAGTCCTGGGTGATCCAACGCTGCTATCCATGTGAGTCCTGTCCTTGGAGGCGATGAGTCCTGGGTACTGTCCATCGTAAGTCCATTTCCCCTTGAGGCGATGAGTCCTGGGTGAACCTTCGGATCCTGGGTCCGCTCCTTGGTAGTGTTGGGTACCTGAAAGGTTAATAATAAATAAATCTAGAATATATATATAGAAGGTTAGGGTAGTAGGATTGATAGAGGGATAAAGTGTAGTTATAATGAGAAAGTTATGTAGGTGTGTAGGATAGTATGTATAGGATATAGGGATAGAGGTTAGGAAGGAAGTAAACACCGGCTACGAATCCTGGCCCGAGCCATTCTCGTCACCGATATTTTAGTAGGTAAAGGGAAGAAATTAATAGGGTTTTTATTGATCTGTTGAGGAAATCGGAGGATTGGAGAAGAGAAGGAGTTTAATAATAAAGAAGGAACAATACAACCATACCGCCACCGACGTCCAACCATGTTCCCACGTAGATCCAGTACCATCTCCCGACGACCTGGTGATGGAGAACGAAGGCAGCCACGAAGATGACGACCCAGGAACTGGTGCACTCTCCACAAACACAAGATAAAAACCCGTTCGCCGTCGTGTAAACAAACGACGCCCGACTCGCGTGCAACGACTCGGCCGGCTGCTCGCATACTAGGGTCAGCGCGGCAGAGAGAGGGGGGCGGCGCTCGCTGCTCTCGCACATGCACGCCGCGGCACATGGCGGCGCACCGAGGAGGGGAACGACGGAATGAGCGGGAAGTAGCCATCTACAGCGTGTGTGTACGAGAGAGAAAGAAGACACACCTGTTGCATTGGTGGAGGCGCAAGTCAGTTCCTCAACGGAATACGGGTTATTTCGTTATTCTGTCACTGAGGAAAAGAAGATTGATACGGGAATAGATGGCGCGGACGGCGGTAACAGTTAATCATCTAATTAACCAAGAGGATATTATTGGTTGGAAAAGAAGGAAGAAGAAGACAATCAGCGCCGCGCGTTAACGAACTACGAGGACGAGCGGGATGCTACGAGTCCCGATCGTCATTCGTAGCCGGATAGTCTCACCGAGCACACAGTTCTTTAAATTGAGTAGTATTTTTGTAGTAGAAGTCGAGATAGTAGTAGCGATAGTAGTTGAGCCGTTCATTTTTGGAAGAAGATCGTTTTCTCGTTGCGGTAAGTGGGCTGCACGGCCACCCGTTAATTTAGTAATAAATCGAGCATTTCGCCGGGGATTTCTTGCGCGTCGCGTAAAGACCTCCTGCGTCCTTTTTATATAATAAATCATCGGTGACCGGAAGATCGGGCTAGTTCGCGGAAATTTATTAATAAAAATCTTTTTTCCTTTTGTTGTTCAAAAGTTGTAACGGTGATCACCCGTAGTGATCGGAATTTGAAGTATATAAATAATTAAAAATAATTATCGATTTGGTTTAACTACAATTATTTAACGACCTTTACCTCGACAATTTACCGCCACGTGTTTCTGAAGGAAATAGGATTCGTCGTTGGTTTCGCCACCTCCGTATTGGCGTTGGAGCCACGTCCTGAGGAGTCGTACCGGGAAATTATTCATATTGGTAAGACCTGGCGCCCAGTGAAATAATAAATACGGTCTTTACCGGATTAAAAGGGTAACATATATATATTAAATAAAGTGAAACCGAGTAACGTGGTTTACGGGCCACGAAAGTGAGGACCACGTTACACATTGTACGGTAAACATGATGTATACTCAAGAGAGCTCATTCGTTTATTTATTACGTGAGGAGAAAATAGGGAAGAGGCATGTGTTATGCATACACGCGTTGCACGGAGTTGCATACTAAAAACTTCTCGAGGATGTTTTCCTTTTGCCTGCGCTCGATCCGCGACAGATGGCGCCAGAGTTCGCGATATCTACCTAGAAAATATTACATACAATCTAGCCAAATAGTTGTAAAATTATTTCCACATCGAACGGTTACCTATTTTATTTTTTTCTACGCCGAAACACATAGGCTTAGCATTAAGTATAAACCTACATTAAATAATTTTCACTAGTATGAATCACGAGGAACTAATATCTTGAAAACTATTATTTAACGGAGAAGGAAATTGTTTTTATGTAATTTGAGTAATTAATTGCGCAAAGGAATGTTTCTTAAAAATTAATAAAGTTCAAGTTGTAGTTGAAATAATGTTACGTAATTTTAACGTCTGCAACGTTTGGAAAAACGAAATCTTTTAAGAATGTAAACAGTTATTTACGCGAAATAGAAAAACCGCACGAAGTAAATTGACTTCGCCTGACTGAATCATAATTTTTAAAAAGATTCTGATTGAATTTTTAAGTAAATATGACACAAACGTAGCATTATTTATATGCACAAAATATTGCATTTTTAAGATAGAAATTTCTGTATTACAAAATGCTTCCATTAAATTTTAATATATTTCAAATTTTAGTAGAATGAAATTAAATATTATTATTAAAATAATACATATTTTACAATAAATACTTTATTTTTTCGTAAATAATTTAATAAATTCGATTAATCGTAAAGCTGGATCGGTTTACTATTATATTTGGAAATGGTAACGCGTAGGTAAGATATAATAAAAGTAATTTCATTAAACGTAAATAATAACTTTCTAAAACGGCCGGATCAACTGGAATATTTTCTTGTACAGGAGAGTATATATACATAAAGGAAACCTGAGGGTGCTACGCTTATTCGGATCAGCCGAGTAAAATTCGAAACTCCCCCGAGTGCAAAGAATAAGAGGAGAGGTTCTCTCGTAACTTTTCGAAACGATATATAGAGTAAAGGAGAGAAAAAAAGAGTCAGCGGGCGGTCGAATTCGCTCGACTCGCGGGAGACCTACTTTGGGGCGAAAGCCGAAGCGAGGAAACACCGTGGAATTTTTGCCGGAAATCGCGAGTGAACGATCACCGGGTTTACATTATATACAACGCGTAAAACGCGCGCGCGCGCTTGCGCTCTCGGAAATTCGCTCTCCGAGAGATGCCCGATTTCCTTGGGCGCAGAGAGGCGCACTGGAATCCTTGCGGTAATTTACGGTTTTATCGTTGGCACTTATGTGCGTTTCGCCGAGTTCTTCTTCTGCCTCTCGGCTCGGTTTTGTTGCGCGCTCCTCAACTTTTTTTTTCGCGAGCCTCGCTGTTTTCGAATTACAGAGGTTTATGCGTCTCGCCATTATACATCGGAGCGCGCCCGAGGATTTTCTTGCGGACCGGTCTAATTAGAATTTTAGTTGTTTCGAGGGTTTATTTTAACCTGGCTTTCCCCTCACTCATCGCCCCTTCCACGCTTCTATGCCACGCTCTATCTTCTTGAATTTTCTTGTACGAGTCTTGGCTTTTCTTCGATTACGTTTTCAATATGGAAATTGTTGTAGAAACCCTTTTCTTTTCTTTAATTATCTTTGATCCATTCCGCTTTTTCTACCAATTTTAAATGTACGCTATCGAAGCTACTTCTTTTTAACATTTTACATAATATCCAATCATGAAACAAAGACATTTATCTTATGCAATTAAAAAAATGAAACTAGTGTAATTACAACATGACAATAATAAGAAGAATTGTTGGGGTCTGCACCCAAATGTAGAAAATAATAAAAGCAATTAAATTGCAAAAAAGAAATAACTCGATAAATAACAGTATGAAAAAGTAAAAAATATAATTTTTCTAGTAAAATAAAATTGAAGGAGTAGGCTCTTCGTGAAAGAAGGGAAAAGAAAACGCGCAGATGTAAAAGTATACTTCTCCCGAAGCATCGATAAAAAATAGATAAACGCCGCGCTCGAGCTCGCGCGCGAAGAAAAGAGAGCGCGGAGAGATGCAGCATAGCGTATAGGAGAACCTGTTGCTCTTTCCAGCTCGAGAATCTCTCTCGGAGAGCTCTGCGCTCGCTTCCACACAGAGGAACAAGGATGCAGTAGTGGAATGCTTTCATTGAAAATGAAATATCGAACGCGCCACGCTTTTTTTCCTTGTCCGTCTTTGAATTAAACATGAGAGAGGAATACATATTAAACGGTTTATTAAAATATGATTTTACGTCCCGAGGAATTTCAATGGACGTCGTTTCGAAATTTGGCGCCAAAGAACTGTCTCCTTATCTGGGCGTTCTGTGTGAGAGAAACCTTCCTCTGCGTTCTTTTTTTCTCTCGTATTTTACGTCGTGAGAGCGCTACCGTGCGTCGCGTTGACTTTTTCTCTCGCGTATATACATACATACATATGTACATATACGTATATATATAAAAAGGCATGTGCGTGTGTGTAATATATATATATATATATATATATATATATATATATATATATATATATATACATATATACACATATACAGGTATATTCTTTCTTTGGAGTCACGTATTAGGAGGCTCGGTTGTACGCGTGGATGCATGCCGAGACTAGTAAAATACTGTCTTGATATTCTCGGTCTGCATTTATTTATACATATAGCGTACGCATAGGCGTTTTCTGTTTACGAGGTTTCACCCATCAGGGATTCTTCTGTATTTTTTACCTTTTCTTTGTATGTTTTGTTCAATTTTATCGATTAAAGATTACCGTTTTATATTGTTTATCCCAATGACGTGTTGTACAAGTATACACATTTCATAGGTGATACAGATTTTAGTTTTGTTAATATTCTTCAATATATTTATATTTTTAAATTGAATGAATGTTTTATTTATTTATTATTGCATAGGTTGTATATATATATTTTTTACACATAAACTGATCTCAATTAAAAATATGAAATTTAAATAAACTCGACGTGCAAATAATAAACTGAGTATTGTAATATAATTTTAGAATTTAAATCTTTCAATTTATTTTATTTAATGGAATACTTAACCAACTAATAACAGTACAACTAAGGAAATATAGTGTATATATATATATAACTTCTTAATTTTGCAAAAAATGATATGGACCTTGTTAATTGTGTTGTGATACTATTGAAATAGTTAAGCATTCTGTTTATGATACGGGTAATACCAATTATTGCAACCGTACCATCTAACTATTAATTGTAACACTTTTGTAATACGTGTACATTTGTTCTTTATTTTTTAAGTCTGTCCTTTAGAGATCTTTTAAATGATTAATAACTATTAAAGTTGAGGGAAAAAAGTAGTTTAATAATATCCCCTGAAGCAAAAGACAAAGTGAACAAATCAACGTGAAAGCAGGTATTTCTTTAGCTTTCATCGCTCCCTCGCAGAATCGCGGTTTTATCGGGACGCGAAAGCGGTTGGCGCCACGCGCGCAATACAAACGGCTCGCGCGATTATCATAAACGCCGCGAGCCGAGCCAAGCAGGCTTGCAAAAATACACGGCGCGCATTCGATTTCGGAATGAAGCTAGGAATGTGAGAGAGAAAGAGAGAGAGAGAGAGAGAGAGAAGAGAGAGAAGAGATGCGAGAGCGTTCGCTCGCGGCCGCATTTCCGAAGTCCCTCGCTCCTTTCCCCGCAGGCCTGCCAACCGTGTTGCGCGCGAGGCGCGGTATAAATTCAGGGAGATTAGATGCAGTTACGGTTTTCGATGCGCGCCAGTCGATCACTGACACGTTCGACTTGTCCTTTTTTTTATCTTATTTAGCTATATTTCTACTCATGCCGAGCCACCTGCTTTTTCGAATTCAAATACCTACCCGATAATTTGAGCTCTACTTTGGCATTTGTGCTTACAATTTTCGCGTCCGTCATGCTAGTTTTGTCAAATACTTGTTTACTTTCTTTTCTTGTAAAGAAAATTGTTTAAAGAATTGTATATAGCTGTGTTAAATTACATTAAAATATATGTATCTTAGAATCGATTTATGTATATCGAGAATCACTTTAGCACCTAAGCAGCTAATTCTAAAATATTTCTCATAACGGGGTGCCAAAGCCAAGTTGTATCCTCCCTACCTTACCGACCTCGAAATTACATAAAATTAATTATAATTAAAGAAGAAAGTTAATTTACGTAAATCTAGGAGAACAGTCCCCCTCCCTTTATTAATAATCTATTTGTCTTTAAATTTAAAGCAAAATAAGGGAATTACTCGAAAACCAATAATTTTTTACTTCATATTTTGAACTGAGGTAGATTATTAATAAAGGAAAGGGACTGTTTCCAAATTTGCATAAAATTTTCAACCTTTTGGAATTATACCCTTATTTGTCTTATGATACTTTGAGGCTGAGAAGGTAGGGAACATAAAATTTGAGTTCGGTACCACCGTAAATAATGTAGAAATATCAAAGAGTAGAGAATTGAATAATGTCCGATTGAGCCAAAAGTTATCCCAGATAGATTTTAGCTTTTTTGCAAACAGCTTTCGACTGGTTTTTTTTTCATTTTTGTAACTTATTTATTTTAAAACAAATTTACGGTAGTTTTTTTGCTCGAAATAGCCTTTTTTTTTAAATGTAAATAATTAAAAACTTTATAGATACAAAAAAATGATAAAGAGAAAAAATGTCACTTTTATATCGTAGAATACTAAAAGTTTTATGTAAGAGCAACAAAAAAATTTTTTATTACCTGTATTTTTTTTAAGTACAATCATCTTGAAAAAACTCAACCTGCAGAGGTAAAATATCAGTTAATAAAAAATTTTTTTGTTTGCTCTTACTTAAAAACATTTTCGTATTCTACGACTATAAAGTGACATTTTTTCTCTTTTCATTTTTTTGTATCTATAAAGTTTTAATATATATAACTTCTTAATTTTGCAAAAAATGATATGGACCTTGTTAATTGTGTTGTG
This sequence comes from Theocolax elegans, assembly GCA_026168455.1. Lineage (NCBI taxonomy): Eukaryota > Metazoa > Arthropoda > Insecta > Hymenoptera > Cerocephalidae > Theocolax > Theocolax elegans. Next base: position 74,475,353 of record CM047426.1, on the reverse strand, counting down.
ATACTATTGAAATAGTTAAGCATTCTGTTTATGATACGGGTAATACCAATTATTGCAACCGTACCATCTAACTATTAATTGTAACACTTTTGTAATACGTGTACATTTGTTCTTTATTTTTTAAGTCTGTCCTTTAGAGATCTTTTAAATGATTAATAACTATTAAAGTTGAGGGAAAAAAGTAGTTTAATAATATCCCCTGAAGCAAAAGACAAAGTGAACAAATCAACGTGAAAGCAGGTATTTCTTTAGCTTTCATCGCTCCCTCGCAGAATCGCGGTTTTATCGGGACGCGAAAGCGGTTGGCGCCACGCGCGCAATACAAACGGCTCGCGCGATTATCATAAACGCCGCGAGCCGAGCCAAGCAGGCTTGCAAAAATACACGGCGCGCATTCGATTTCGGAATGAAGCTAGGAATGTGAGAGAGAAAGAGAGAGAGAGAGAGAAAGAGAGAGAAGAGATGCGAGAGCGTTCGCTCGCGGCCGCATTTCCGAAGTCCCTCGCTCCTTTCCCCGCAGGCCTGCCAACCGTGTTGCGCGCGAGGCGCGGTATAAATTCAGGGAGATTAGATGCAGTTACGGTTTTCGATGCGCGCCAGTCGATCACTGACACGTTCGACTTGTCCTTTTTTTTATCTTATTTAGCTATATTTCTACTCATGCCGAGCCACCTGCTTTTTCGAATTCAAATACCTACCCGATAATTTGAGCTCTACTTTGGCATTTGTGCTTACAATTTTCGCGTCCGTCATGCTAGTTTTGTCAAATACTTGTTTACTTTCTTTTCTTGTAAAGAAAATTGTTTAAAGAATTGTATATAGCTGTGTTAAATTACATTAAAATATATGTATCTTAGAATCGATTTATGTATATCGAGAATCACTTTAGCACCTAACAGCTAATTCTAAAATATTTCTCATTAACGGGGTGCCAAAGCCAAGTTGTATCCTCCCTACCTTACCGACCTCGAAAATTACATAAAATTAATTATAATTAAAGAAGAAAGTTAATTTACGTAAATCTAGGAGAACAGTCCCCCTCCCTTTATTAATAATCTATTTGTCTTTAAAATTTAAAGCAAAAATAAGGGATTACTCGAAAACCAATAAATTTTTTTACTTCATATTTTGAACTGAGGTAGATTATTAATAAAGGAAAGGGACTGTTTTCCCAAATTTGTATAAATTTTCAACCTTTTTGAATTATACCTTATTTTCTATGACTTTTGAGGCTGAGAAGGTAGGGAACATAAAATTTGAGTTCGGTACCCCCTTAAAATAATGTAGAAATATCAAAAGAGTAGAGAATTGAATAATGTCGATTGAGCAAATATACGTAATTTAATTGCAACGTGTATAAATATTTCGATAATAATAAAAAATAATACTTATTTTTGAATAATTTGAACTTACGCGATCAAAAGTGTATTTGTCTACTCACTCAGAGCTGAGATGTGTATGTACATTGTAGTAGTGTAACAATAACTTTTCTTACCTGAAACAGAAAAAAAGTCATAGATTAGAAAAGTGCAAAAACCTACAATTATGTTTGCATTACATTAAAAATAAGCATATAATTAAAAATTAAGAAAATATAAAGTTTGTTAAAAGTAAAGAAAGAACTTCACTACCATGTATAATCGAAAAAAAATGTAAACACATCGAAAAATAGAGGGGAGGAGGCCGAGGGAGTTAGTTGAACTTTCTCGTGCGAACGTACCTCTCGACCTTTGCCGGAAGCCGCGGCGCCGGATGCGCTTCTGCTCGCGGGCGTGTGTTATCGTGTCTCTCGCGCGGGAACGTATATACGAGAATGCAAAAAATAACCGGGGGGAGTCTAGGATTCCCAGGGATCCGCGCGATCATAAATAATTATTCTTTGATTTTATTAGACCGAGCCGAGGGGCCTTTATTGCCGGTTTCCTTCGTGTTACGTGACGGTATTCTCCATCGATGATACGCGATTTCTCGCTCCACAGTGGCCAGATTAACCAACTTGGCGAATCTCAAACCTCTAACCTTTTCGGTTAATCATCGATTTTCTCGGTGTGCGATCAATTTGTTTCTGATAATCGGTAATATCGATTTTATTATCGAATAATTTACCAATTATTAAATAAATTTGCAATTTTCCAAAGATTTACATACTCTAAAAAATCTTCTTATAAAAGCGAAACTAATCGTAATAAATAAAATGCCATTAACTTATTTTACTTTGGGACCTATAATGTAGTTATATATTTATTTAATTACTCATATTTATTTACTCATGTTCAAAATTTAATAAAAATCGTTAATCTGTTAGCTGTAAATTGCATATAAATATATTAATTCTAAGTTTGAATATTCACATTGAATCGCATGATAAAATATTATATTCAACTACTTAATCGAATGATCGAATGATGTATATACGTACACAATCTAAAGTTATAAAATAAAAACAAAGATCTGCCTGTATAAACGAAAATGATCATTAATTCGGTTATCTCGTATGAATGAGCTTCGCAGAATTTTCTCAAAATTAATATTAATTTTATTGCAGATATTATGGTGCGTGCAATAAAGATAAAACATGTAATTTTGCTAATTCCGTAAGCATAAATTTAGCTTGATTCGTAATATCCATATTTAATTAAGATGTACGTAAGCTGATGCGTATGTTAAAAAATGTTTGACTTAATACACTCTCGTTTTGCACTGATGATCGAGACAAAAGAAAAATACTCGACTCATTAAAATATTTCCGACCAATCAAAAATCGATTTTACAAATCAACTTGAATCGGTCGGTTAAATACAGAAATATATATATTTACTGTACGCTTGCTCGGCGATAAAACATTTCTTTATTAAAATTCCAGCGACCGAAACGGAAAGAAAAAGAAACTTTTGAGAGATCGAGCGAGTGAGCGCGCGCAATATTATTGAATCCTCGGGTTTGCGAAAGCGAGCCCGAGAGCGATATTATAAAACCGCAGAAAATGACGTTTCGATCGGTATCGCGCGGATCGCATTCCGGTGGTCTTTATCGCGCGAAGAGAATCGATATGCAAGCGATACGTGCGTTCGCCTTTCTGCCTCGCGAAACGACGTTCTAAAACTTGAGAAAAAAAAGGTCGAAGGTGGAGAAATGTGCGGAGCGACGTTTTGCATTCACGATCATTTTAAATTTCGAAAATAGTTTACATTTTTAAATTTTATGTACTTTTTATATTGTTCAGAGAATGTAAACAGCAATCATTTTTCTGATTCCTAATTGTAGAAAAAGTAGAGAAGGTGAAGTGAAAGTACAAATAACTTAAAATTTTGTTTATTCGTCGTTCTAAATGTTAATAGATAAGAAAAATAATTGTTAAAAATAACCATAATATTTTGTATAATCTAATTCTATATTTTTAATAAATTTAATAAATAATACAAATTGACAACTGAACAATCGTGATACTAACGTTCTCAAGTTCTTATCGAATTATAAAAGATATTTTTCGATACGAGCTGTGCTTTAATGTTTACAAAAAACGAAATACTTTGTGATGTGATACAACGTTCAATTGTAATAACTGTAGATTAAGTTTTTTTAATAATCGAGGTAATAAAATGAATCGATTCAAAGAAACATAGCCAAACCAAAGATTTCTTACGAATATTATTTTAATATTATTCTTTTTCACGTAATAATGTTAATCTTTTTGTGCGACGCTAGAACTATCGAAATAAACACAATGGTAATTTTTATTGACTTTGAGGTTAGAACAATACGTGCGCGAAAGAATTTTTTATTTGAAAAAAGAAAATATTACAATACTTACAATAATCTGACCGCAGCCCAATCATTCTAAGAAAAATTACCACAGTCTTTTAGATGTTTCGTAAGATAATATGGTAATATGGAATTTTTAATTATCGATTTATATGGATTCTTTTTTTTTTAACTCGCAAGTATTCCTCGATAATAATTTACCCGGTAGCTTTGCAGTAGATGTCAAAAATAATTGGTTAGATCAAATATATGTGCAGTGCTAGTGATGTGATAACAGATAACGTGATATGAAATTATGCTATTCCGAATCAGCAATTACTTGTGTAAGTATAATATTTCTACTATAATCAATAGTACAAATTTGTTTTTGTTAAGAATTCGAATATTTCAGTCTAGATATTCGGTCGGATTAAATTCGATAGCCAGTAAGGGAGAGCCTGGCAAAAGTATATAGGACATCGCTACCCAAGTCGAAAAGGTCGCGATGCTCAAAACTGCAGAATAGACACAGGGGGTGCGAGTGACAGAGAAAGAGACAGAGAGTGAGTGAGAGAGGTAGAGAGAAACCTTAGGTATATAGAGAGAAGGAAAAAAACATTTGAGAGAGGAGGATCGCGTGGTAGTCGAGAGCGATGCTGATATGAATGGAATGCGATGCTATTATCGTGGTGTACCAACCGATAACTCGGTGCCCCGCAGCTGTACGAACGTGTATATATACATCCACGCACACACACGCGCTCGCATGCACGCACACAGGCGTATACGGTAGAGATAACTATAAAGAAGGACGAAGAGTATCGAGATAACCATAAAGAGAGAAAAAGAGGGAACGCATGTGAGTGAAGAAACAAGCGAATGAGAGGTCTACAAAAAAGAGCTGCGTGTAAGAGATTCCTGCGAATCATTTGCGTTTTCTTTGCCTTCTCCTTTTTCTCCTGGCTCTCTTTCTCTCTTTCTCTTTCTCTCTCTCTTTCTCTCTTCCTTTGGTTTCGAAAGTTTTGCTTTGCCGGAGAATGCCGCGCGTTATCGTTACTTCTTTCCCGTCGATAGTCGTATTTTTAGCGAAGCCTCGATCCTTTTATTTCTTTCGTTATACTCTTTTGTATCTCCGCGTTAATCTTAAAGATTCTCGATCGAGGAATTATTAATAATACGTGAAATGGCAATTATTACTCAGTTATATTTTATTGCCGATCATTTCCTATAAAATTACTCGACTATTTTTTGTTTTATACCAAGTTTTATGATAATTTTCAAGATAAATAAATTGTTATAATGTCTTCAATTTTAAAAATTGATAGATACACAATTATTGTGAAAATGCTGCTTTTTTTAATATTCTGATCAATATATTGAGCTTAATATTATTTACGGTGTATTGTATTTATATACTTAGGAAATAAATTATTCGATCGGAAAATTTTTAATAAAATATGTGCGTACGTACACAAACCTTTTTATACATTATATAATCCCCTTGAAATATTTATTTTAGATAGTTAAGTAAAGAAAAAAAATAAAACGAGTAAAAGTTTGTCGATCGATGAAGTAAATATCTACCTAAAGTTATCGAACGTGTATCTCTCCGATGAATGAACCCTATTATAATACGCGTAAAATCCTCGACGTGAAAGAGATAAAGAATGTAAAAAAGAAACCGGTAAACTTGGATCGAAAAAGCAAGTCGAAAGCGCACCTTGGGTAATCTTTAATCCGGGATATGTCAAAAAGCCTCGTAAAGGACAGAAGCGCGCGTGGCATTCAAAATCGATTCTTACGAAATACGACCGATTCATTAAGCGATATACGTATAAATAGCTTCTCGGTGTCCCCGCACCTCTCTATCCTTATTCTTTTTCGCCGTGATTCACCGATGGAAACGTTCGTTTATCGAGATTTCGTAACCCGGTTTTCGATCTGTGTAGGAGGCCGTACATTGCGGAAATGTAACTCTACTTTCGATCGAATAATTGATTTACGAACTAGAAGCTCGGGGATAAGGAAGTCGATTCTCAAAATTGAGCCGATTTAACTTACGGTAACATTGTTTATTTGATTTATCGACTACGTCGGCTAACCACGAATTATCATTCTATCCATTGTTATTTTTTCTTGTTATAGCATTAATGACAATCTACGTGTCAAACTACATTAATTGCACGTTGAATAAAAAATGAAAGAAATATTTATTATTACTAAAGAATATATCGATGGTTCGAATGAAATAATAGTTACAATAAATTGTATCTAATGCATGTCTCTTGTCTTCGAAATAAGAAACGAACAATTGTCTGTTAGTCAAAACAAGACTCGATTACTTTTTCTTCGGTGTTGCGCGTAGTAGAAAATTACTCCCTCGTTAAAAAAAATACGATGAAAACAAGGTGACTGTTTACTGGGAAGCGATCGATTAGGCTCTTTGAGAGCTAATCGCTCATAAACGTTTGATACCTTATTTGCGATACAATTACGAGGGATTCTAATGAGTTTCGTCGATGATTCGCGTGAAATCAGACAATGTCGATTGTTCTTGTCTGTCGGTGCAAACTCGATTATGACTTCAGTTATTAAATATTCAAAGCTCATTCTAATGATGTACACTTTTGAATGAGATGACAAATTACTCTTGAATACCAAAGTCTCTCGACTAATTATTATTTATCTTCTTTGCGTGACTAAGTTCATGTTTCTAGCGGTTAGTGTTTATAAAATTCTAGACGGAACAAATTGAGCAATTCCTACACGATGCAA